>OZ038489.1:46787975-46797975 GCA_964036315.1 Acanthosepion esculentum | reverse complement strand
ATAACTTCAAATTAACTTCAAGCTATGTAAGTGTCGCTAAAATTTATCACGAGCAAAAAATATTCAAGATGTGCAGGCAAGTTTGATTAGAATTTTGAACCGGGGTAGATTTATCTAGTTCCATGTGCCATGCCTCTTCCGTTATTTCCCTTTAACTCAACTCTCCAAGTCTTTGGTTCACTACTGCTGAGGCCTGGTATTGAACTCACAACTCTTTGGGTTTAACCAACATCTTTATTCACTGGGCCATGTCTCCTTGAGGACATCTGTGTATGAATTTTTGGGACTTATAAACCTAATGTCTCTTTTTTTCATTTTTTTTCCAGTGCTCATATTGCTATTTTTTCTGTTATTATTATTATTATTGCATTTTTTATCAGAGCTTATATTGCAATTTTGTGTTGTCATTCATTGCTTTTCTCTAGCACAACTTATTACTGGTTCCCATATTGTATTAATTTCTATGCTTGTTCAGCTCAGGTGATTTTTGTAGCTTAGCATATGTGCTGATTCCTTAAGTTTTTGTATTTTCCAGTGATGCTCACTGTCTATTTCAATCTCATCCCATAGGAGGGGGTATCTCCCTTTTCTCTCCATATGTGGTCAGCTATGCCTGATTTTTCTATTTCCCTTTATGTTACCGCTTTATGATGTTCTTGTAGCCTTACCTTAAGGGGGCAGCCTGTTTTTCCTTTGTATTTCTTACCACAGCTTACACACGGATGGCATACACACAGTCCTTAGTCATGTTCTCATCCATGGGTGGGGTCTTACTTGGAAGAGGTGTCTGTAAAGTGTTGAACCACTTTTGAAGGCTGTCCTGATTCTTTGTACTTTCTCCAATAATCCCTTCACCTAGGGTAGGAAGATTGAAACTGTTTTATAAGTCCTGTTATCCTCTTGTACACTTCTATCCCAATTTGTTGGAGTTGCCGCCATGTACCCAGAATAGTTGTT
This sequence comes from Acanthosepion esculentum, assembly GCA_964036315.1. Classification (NCBI taxonomy): domain Eukaryota; kingdom Metazoa; phylum Mollusca; class Cephalopoda; order Sepiida; family Sepiidae; genus Acanthosepion; species Acanthosepion esculentum. Next base: position 46,797,018 of record OZ038489.1, on the reverse strand, counting down.
ACATTGTAGGGTACTGCTTATATTGACCATTTCTAGTTCGCATGTTTCTGGGTCACCACTTATGACTTTTGCTCAATATTGTAAGCAGCGAATAATCCCTTTCTTTATACTGTATGGATGGTAGAGTTGAAGTTGAGGTATTGTCTGGTGAATGTTGGCTTGCGGTATATGGATGTCTTGAACCCCTGCTCTGTTTGAGATATTAGTACATCCAGGAAGGTGAGTTTATTGTCGTTTTCTCGCTCCATTGTGAACTGTATCGATGATCTTATTGAGTTCACATGGTCCAGTAGTAGCTGGACATCTTCCTGATGTGGCCAGAGTATGAAGGTGTCACCTACGTATCTCAGCCATAGGGTTGGCTTTAGTGGTGTTGATTCTAATGGCATTTCCTCAAAGTATTCCATATATAGGTTTGCCATTGATGGTGATAATGGTGAGCCCATTGCTAAGCCCTCATCCTGTCACATATTCACATTTTAAATGATGTCAATTTTGGGGGGGACATCTTGTATATATATTTACAAATAATTTTTATGTTTCTGTTGATGAATACTGTCCCCACTCCCCCTGAAATTGAATTAAACTGCAAAGAATATTCTGAAAAGTATTTGCAAAGTTTTAAAAAAATACTGGGATTTGGCAATTGGTTAAAGTTGGAGAGAATTTGAAAATTGAATACAGTTAATAGTTTTTGCTACATTTTGCCAGAGATTCAATGTTGAAACTTATTTCTTTTTAGATATCTTTCCAACAATAATAACAGTCAGATTTTGCATAACTAGAGGTAATGCTTTGAAATAATAATCACCGAGTAAAGCAAAGTGTGACAACAGGACTCAATAATCTTAAATAATATTTTATTCTATATCATTCAGAACCAGAGAAATAACAAATGTGAAACTTCTGCATAATTTGAGTTTTCAGAACTAAAAAGATAAGATCTTGAGAATATATATGCAAATAATATTTCTTTGACACTGAAATCAGTAGTAATGTTACAAAAAGAAAAAAAAAGATTCTCATGAACTAAGATGCAAAGGTCCACCAGAAGTGGAAGAGAAGAAAAAGACTTTAGAAGGAACCAAAAATCCAATCCTAAACAAAACAAAAACCTCTACACCTGTTCAAAAGATCAGGAAGGAGTGCATAAACCTATCTACTCCTATTGCCAAACCTATCTACTACTGGTACAATTTTCAGAATATACTTATTTATTTGATAAATAAACCACATGAATTTCAGATGTATAAAGATTGCCATGTATTTTTTTTTTTTAAAGAAAGACATAACGTTAGAAGAGAAACAAGACATTGTAGAGATATTGAGTGATGGGAAAGCAACTTTGGAAATTGTAAGAAAAGACAAAAGAAAAAAAAGGGGACAGAAGAACAATCAAAAAAGAAACTGAAAACATTAGCAAGATAAAAACAAGAAGAAAAAAAAAGACAAAAATCTTTAAAAACTTTAATTAAGAATGCTACCAAAAGAGATTAGAGAAATAAAAGAGTAATAAGAAATGTGGATTGATCAACAAGAAAATATTTGAAGAATCTGATGTTGTGAATATAAAAAGAAAATATGTAGAATATCAAGGTTGCTAAAGATATGACAGCAAGTAAATTACAAAATTTAAGTAAGCATCACAAACAGAAACGTATAATTTGAACAAATATGAAAACTAATTTCTCAAAAGTGATTTTTAGTGATGAATGTAGAGCAGTGGTTCCCAAACTTTCCTTTAACCAAGCCTCCACCTAAATGTATCTAACATCCTGATGCCTCACCCCCGACATGTAATTATTAATTATTCAAAAAACTCCTATTCACATGGAGCCTAAAAGGCCATTTACTTGGTCAAAACAAGCTTCCAAAGAACATGCTATCTATGAAAGAGAAAAATAAAAGAACAAAAGGACAGCTGAATTACTGTGGAAGAAGTTACTAAGAAATCATTAAAAAAAATTATATATATATATATATATATATATATATATATTTTGAACGATAAAAATTATTAGAAAAATCAATTAAAATCTTCAGACACACTGGGTTGTAGATTAATATTCTTATGCTTTTATTATTATTATTTCATTTATATTCCTCGACTAGTTTCGACCAACATGGCCATCATCGGGAGAGAAAAAAAATGTCTCTGCTTGCTATAGCAGTAAACTACAGAAATGAATGTCTTGTTGAAGAAAACGAACGTTTGTCTGTAGTTTTCATTTGTTTTTTTATTGTTTATTTATTTATCTTTTTAACATTCCTTGTGTTGGTCAAACAGTCTCTTTTAAGTTGTCATTTGAGATAAGAGCTATATTCCCTTTTTTTTCTCCGGTCAGTTCAGCAGTTTATTTGTGTTTGGGGAGGGGATGGTAAGTGTGTTTGTGTGTGTGTGTTTGTGTGTGTGTGTTTGTGTTATTTAGTTTAGTGTGTGTGTTATTTAGTTGTTTAGTCTCTGGTAAGTGTGTGTGTGTGTGTGTTATTTGGTTTTTAAGGGAGTGAGTGAGTATATGTGTTAGCTTGTATATTGCTGTGGGTGTGTGTTATCATTTGGCTCATTAGGAAAGTGAGTGAGTATGTTGTGTGTGGGTGTGTGTATAGGTGTGAGGCCTCAACACCTCCGTAAGCCTGTCTTTTTTCTATGGGTATGGAATGTGGGTAGGTTTTGATTTGTAGGGTTATGTGTTGCTACTATCTATATTGTTTAATTTATGATTTAACCCGGCTGGAAACAGGGTTTGTAAACGTCGTATCCACTTATTTTCATGGAACTCTAAAATTCTTCTAGTGTTATCTGCTTTGGGCTTTTCGATTCTCTCAATTATGGTGAATTTGGCATGGGTTTTGAAATTGTGTTTTTCTATGCGGAAATGTTGTTCTACAGGTAATAATTTTTCATGGGGAGTCGACTTAATTCGATTGCGGTAATTATTGATTCTGTAGTGAAAGGGCCATTCAGATTTTCCTACATATTGTTTCTGGCATAGTGTGCATTCTAGGAGGTAAATTATGTTATGACTTCTACAGTTAGAGTCGTGATGGATTTTGTAAGTAGATTTAGTGACTGAGCTAGTGAATGAATTCGTGTGTGTGACGTGATTGCAACATAAACTTCTTTTGTTGTTACATGGTTGGGAAAATCCTGTTGTTTTTGTTGTTAGTTTATCCCGGATTACCTTGTCCCCTAATATATATATATATTTATATATATATATATATATATATATATATATATATATATATATATATATTATGAAATGGATTAAGAATGAAAGATTTCTTTTCTTTTGGGAAAGATTGAAAATTTGTTGTTTATAAACAGTAATTTGGATTTTGCTAACGAGACGCTTCTCTTTAGCTGAGTGGTATAGCATGTCAGATCAATTGACGGTTCTGTATAGGACACAGGTTCAATTCCTGTCTGAGAACACATATTTTCTACAAAATTTCTTGAACATTCAGGCCAGTAAATGTAATTAATACTGTTTATTTAAAAAAAAACAGCATTTACTTAAATTGCATCTATTAAAAAAACATATAAATAGAATATATATACACAGGCACACAAATATTTATATGCATGCATACTGTATATGCACCATATGTATAAACTTACACCCACACACTTATACTCATATACTCATATACTCACTAGAAAGAAATTCATTGTTAATAATTCATTCTCAAATTGCTCCCTCCACTTAAAAATGAAATTGCCCCACATTGGGAACCATGGATTTAGAGCTATAGTGGATGGACAGGATAGCTGAGGTCCTTTATGGAAATAGTCAACCAATACAAATTGAGTAGATAACAGTGTGGAGGTAGAATAATGTTCAAATTAATATTATAGGCAATAAAATCAAAAGTTCCTTCAAAGTTGATGATGGCATCAAGATAAATGCAGAGAATTATTCGAAGTTCTTCAACAAGACATTTTTTGAGAGCTACTTGTCATAACTCATAAGTTTTAAGCTAAAGAATACATTCAGACAAGACAATGCTAATTCACATTCAACAAAACTGACTAATGCCCACATTTCGAAGAAACATTTCAAAGACACCAGATTAATGGAATAGCACCGAGTCTCTCCAAATTTTAATCCAATAGAATATTTCGATTCAACATTAAAATACATCTATATGAAAATGGAAAATAGTATTCAAGCAAAGGTCAGTGGGAAGCAATAAAAACTGTTATTTAAAAACGAGACAAAAGACCAATGAAGGATATAGAATATGAAGGAGTCCATATCAACATGTAAATAATTTATTTATATATTGTGTTAATCAAATGTTTATGAAAAAACAAAAAAAGTAAAAATTGATGTTGCAGTTAAGTGTATAATAAATGCTAACATCCACAAAATAATTTATCTGTGTTTTTAATAAGGATCGATATCATAGGCTGAAACCTGTGCAATATAATGCTTGTATAAATATATCCTGAAAATTTCAACATCAGTTTGTTAATACCAATTTCATTGCAAAAACATTCACTTGCATAATAAAATCCGGCAATGTGTTACCAAATCAAGTCGTTATACGGCATTTATTTTAGGAGCTGTTTAAATGTTTCTGTTAGCCAAATTTTACTAGAAATGGAACTAAGAAAAATAAGAAAAGAAAAGATTAAAAAGTCAGTTCATGCACAAAATTATCTAATAGAAACAGTTAGTTTGTGATACCAATTGATGCTCTAGAGACATGCATGAAATCAGGCTGTGAAAATGATGAAACAAAGATCAGAGGAAAGAATAGGTTCATTCCACTCCTCACCATTGCAAACATGTCATAGTACATAATAAATCAAGCAAGAAAACACCAGTAACAAAAGAACAAGGAGTCAATCTGACATTTTACACCAGATTACAGTAGAAAAACATTTAAAAAAAAAAAAAAAAAAAAGAAAAAAGTTTTTCTAATACTTTTGTAGGTTTTGTAAATGAATCAGAAAATTGAGAAGACTGAAAATTGATATATTTACCTCACAGCAAAATGGATAAATATAAGCAGATGGAAGAAACCATCTTTGATAACTTTTATACATAGCCACGCATAAGGAGAAAGATATTGACAGTTTTTGATTTGTTATTTATTATAGAAGCATTTTTCTACATCATTATATTGAGGATACAACATGGTAGCCTGAATACTGGTGGCTAAAAATAAGAGATATTGACAAGCTGAGTTTGAATTTTGGTTGAATTTGTTACATATACTTTCGCACAAATGTCTTTGGGAAAAGTATGTTGTGTTAAATAGCAGACTGGGCTCTCTAGCCACCAACCTAGAAGAAGGACAACTGTGAATTCAAAACCGTGTGTACATATACAGAACTATGTTCTTGACTGAGGTTTAGGAGATAAGTAGAAAGGTATGTAGATCAGGATACACCATTTACATGTAAAGAAGATGGAAACAACCATTCAGATTTTCATTTTTGATTGAAGAGATTATGCAAGCAACAAGATCATAAGAAAAGAAAATTTCTTCTAATTTACAGTGTGAATTTTTTACACAAAATTATATATATATATATATATATATATATATAATAAATGGTTGGCCACTAATATCTCAGGATGCTCATCTACTAAGGTGGCAACCCCTGTTGCAGACACTTGCTCAGGCATATTTTGTGTTTGTTCAACACCTACAGACCCCACCTGTGGTTTATGCTGCAACTATGCTGAGCGGATCTTAGTTACAGTTTCTGGGAGAGAGGAGCACGTTTTCTAGTGTGATCCACAATCTGAACAAGGTCATCACACTTAAACCCTCACTCATGATCACTTGTGACTTTGTGCTAGCACAACCATCAATGACTTCCAAAGAGTTCTGTCTACCCAATTTAACTCACAAGGCTTGGGGCAACCCATGGTTTGGTTTTCAGGCACTTTACAAAAAGGTGCTGCATACTGGGATTGCCTCCACCAGATTGCTAACATCAAGAAGTCACCTAGATTACAAATCAACCATTGGTAAGATTCGAACCCGAGTTTCATGGTCAGAAAGTGAACATTCTAACCATTTGGGCACACACATATATACAGGATTGGTGGAAAGAAATTCCCTATTGAAAATGACTCATAACTTTTGTTAATATCACCACATTTGCATGAAACAAAATATATTGCGATCCTGAAAGTGGTAGAATTTCATTGCTAATTTTTGTTTTTATTTCAAAGTGACAAGTGTAGCTCAGAATGGTACAACGCCTGACACTGCATGAGTGTACTCAGCTACGATCCTGTTATGAAGTGTGGCACAAGTGTAGAGATGAACACGCAGTGTTCATGGACATCGTGCTTCAGTAGATGCCAAAACCATCAGAAACTGTCATTCCTAGCTGATGAGTATAGAATTTGTGGTAGATACTCACAGAAGTGGTTGTCACTCATAGAGATTGGAAGAAAATGTGCAAAAGGTACAGGAAATGCTCAAATGGATGCCCCAAAAGTCAACACATCACACTACTTGTGAAAGTAATCTATCCCACCACACTATACAAACTGTTTTAAAGGAATTACAATTGACCAATAATTTATAGTTTCTTTCCACCAACCATATTATATATATATATATATATATATATATATATATATATATATATATATATATATACACACACACACACACACACACACACACACACACAGTCTATTTAAGCAGCAAGAATTCATTCAAACAAGTTTTATTAAATTCCACAAACAAAGTTTGCCTATTCAATTTTTTATTATATCTTTCCAATTTCTGAATGAGGTGTTTTAGAGTGAATAATTTATTCATAGCTAATCCCAAAGTGCTTTTTCCTGTTATATTCAAGTACTTAGGACAATCACAGTCATTGTCAAGAAGTGGGTGTTATCATCTATGCAAGATTTCACTAAATTCTAGCATTTCTGGTTTGCTGGAACTGAAATCTGTTCAAACTAATACCATATTTAATGGTTAAACATAAGCGCATATATCAAAAATCTATATGTACATATAAATTTTTACTGAACACTTCATAAAGAAATTCACAACATTTTCAAAGTCAGTTTCTGCCTCTTCAAGCAGTGCAAAATACTTTTAAGAACTATGATATGAGTAATACACAGAAAAAAAATCTATCAGACATTTTCTTTCACCTGAATTTCATAAAAATAAATTCTACACATAATAAATGTTTTTGATGATGTGGATTATAATTAATTTTGTGTAATACATTTTTCTAAATAATTTTAAAATTATTTCTAGATACAAATACTTTTTTTTTTAAATAATAAATGCTGGTTATACATTAGACACAATATGAAGATACATAAATATAGATACCTCCACTAATTCAGTATATTTAAGGTTAAAATAATTTTTTAAAAATGAAAATGCTTTATTGAAGCTTTCATTTTAGCTTTAATTGAAAGTAAAAGGATTTAAATTTTACTATTTCCAGTCAGCAAAATACTCTGTGGTGTATTTCAAACTATATATATTGATCGGAATCAATTTTTTTTCATTAAAATCAATCTAAAGGGACATTTTTGACACCTTTGTAAAGAAAAGTTAATTCTCGATTTTTTAAAAATCTTGCAAAAATAAAATATATTATTTACTTATAGCATTAAAATGTTGTATACAAACATTTCTTAACCGCGGGTTTTGTTTTTCTGACATGTTAATTGATTTATTTACAATCGATTCACAGCCAAACATATTTGTAGTTCAGTATGATGTAACAAACGATAAAATTTCTTTTGCCGTAAAACACGTGACCTTTTAATGATACATTTATCGACTTGTATAGCCAAACCTCAGTAATTCTGCATGTAATTACACATACAAAAACAAATGGAAATTCTTTTAAAAATATTCAGGGTTGTCAGCTTGTAATAAGATTAGTATATAGTTTTACTTAATAACAATATTTCCTAAGAATTATCTTGTTGAAAATGATTTTAAAAATTTATAAATTATTCAATTTAAAATCGTAAAAACACTGAAAACAAAACTTGTAAAAATTCATTTTTCCATCAAAAAAATGTTTTTCTTCAGACAATATTGTCTTTAATATATATTATTCATAAAAACAATTAAAATATAAATTAAATAATGTTTTAGTTTTATTACATTTATTTTTTGATTCAAAACAAATTTTCAGCAAGAACGGGCCCAAATGTGCAAAAAAAATTCAGTGATTTAAATTCTTCAAAGAATTTTGCTTTTAACTAATATTGTCAGTAAATTATCTTGATGAATTTCTCAAGTTATCATAAAATTAAGAATGGGGTTGAAACACATGAAAAAAAAAAATTTTTTTACCAAGATTTTCTAATAAAAAAAAATTCAAAAATAATTTCATTCATTTGTGAATAAGTCCTGAAAACTTCATTAAAATCAGACAATTATTTGATTTTTGCAAGAATTTCCAAATAAATGTGTCTGTCAGCACAAAAAGGAGGTGAAAATTTGCTATGCTAAAAATTAGTACAACTGCTGCTGCAAGGAAAACAAGTTTTTTAATCAAAATTTGGAATGTTCTAAAATGGAGTAAAAAATTTAATTAAATAATCAAAAAATACTATGATCCTTCCTCTTAATAATAACAATGATTTTAATGATAAAACTATGCTTTCATTACAGTCATGGTGGAGTAATGGATAGTCGCTTGAATTGAGGAATCGGAGAGCTGAATTTGAATTCCAGTCGAATCCATTACATTCACTTACGTGCTAATACCCTTTGGGAAAGGTATGAATCCTCTTCTTCTCCCCGCCGCTAGGGGTAAATAGCAGGACAGACAGTATTCTGTAGCCTTAGATGACAACTGGTCTACTACAGAAAGAAATGGCAACCTACTGCGGGAAAAAAAAATCTGCCTCATCAGTCATGTATCGAAAGATACATGATCACCTAAGCGTGTATCACGTATGGCACATAACTGACTGATGTTGATTTTTTCAGTGTTTTCATCGAGGTAACTAGATAAATACTTTCTGAATTGATCAATTACAAAGCTTATATGACAAATAGAAGATTCTTAAAACTAAGT
>OZ038489.1:46750475-46785475 GCA_964036315.1 Acanthosepion esculentum | reverse complement strand
AGAAAAGAGAGAGTATAATCCATGCTGAAATAAATGTGGTGCAAGTCAAACCTTTCATTTCTTCCTTACAACAAGACTTGGTTATAACAAGGTTATCAAGGGCCACATCTCCTGAGAGGAAGATAAAAAAAAAATAGTCATTTAATCTAAAAAAAAAAAAAAAAAAGAGGGGAGGGAGAGAAAATTAAATGAAAAAAAATGTTTAGTCTCTTGCAGTGTAGTGATTATGAAATTTTTTAAATGCCAGTCAAAGTTAGTTTTCAAGTATGATATTGCTTAAAAGAAAAACTTTTTCTTTAAATAACAGAAGTCAAAAAGCTTAAACAGTGTTGCTAATTTCTAGAGAATCACTTTGTATTTTGCCTAAGTTCAAACTAGACTCAAGTAAGTATTTCATATAGATTTTATTTGGGTCTGACCAAATTATGTTAAATAACATAGCTTTAGAGAAATGTAAAACTAAAATGACAGTAAACCTCTTTTGCAACCTAAGATTAATTAGTTTTAAACTGTAATTTGTGAGATTTTTAAAAAGCTAATATAAAGTTAGAGAGAAATAGATATGAACTAAATCTTAGCTCAACGCTTTGAAATGGCATTTGGAAAGAAAAAAGAGAGAGAGAAAATACAAGAGCAAATAGTTATTTAATGTTATTAGTAAAGAAAAAAATCATCTATCAATTCAAGAGTAAGCAGCAAGAACCAATGAAACAACAAAGCCTGGCATTAAATGTATGGTGAACAACAAAAATGCTTTATACTCACTGATATTGAGGAGCTGATGGCATGCCAAACAAACACGGGCTTCTTTATTTTCCATATACTGTAATTTGTTTTTCATACTACAGCAAGCTGAACAGAATACCTGAATAAAAGCAAACGTTTTCAAATGACGATACCTCTGTAAAGAAAGACAATTCATCATAATAAAAACTAACCAAGCTGATGTGTTAATAAAAATACAAAGTGGTGTTGAAAAAGTTTCAGCTCACTTCCTAAAATCTGACCAAAAACAAAAACTTCAAAAAGTTCTTGATGAATCCCTAATGATTTATCAATAGTGAAAATTATATGGAAATAATGTTGCCTGCACCATCAAAAATGACAACAATATTTAATTAATTTTGTGTTGATGATATTTTCTGCATGAATAATCGAGGATTTTTATCTATGCAATTAAATCTGGAAGAACTCTGCTTTTTTAAATCATTAAAAGTAAGAAAAATATTTTTTTTAAATCTAGCAGAAAACAAAAGAAATAAAAAGCAACATGTTATAATTTCTTACTAATGAAAAATTCCTTGAGCAACACAAGACCTTTTCTTGTTGTAAATTATGTCTCTTGTTACCAAGACAATGAAATATCTAATTAGTGAGTGAGGAGAACATGTAGTGTGTCCAATAATATATAAAATCTTTGCATGATACAGTTTGTTTTTTTTTAGTTCCTTACTATGCCATGTGCCTGAGGTAAAAAGAAGAAAAGCTATCATTTTGAAGGAGCTCATTTTTTACCCAGAATTTTCATGTAGTCTCCTCTGAACACAACAACATTATTATATGTATTTAATCTCTGACCAGGCATTTACTGCTACATTGTCTAAAGTTCAATTTGACTTAATCTTACATTGCCAGAATGAACTAAATTCTTGGCATACCAATCATCATTTAACAGGCAATCTTTCTTGTAAACAAAATGTGACATTTTAAGAGAGTCACTGTAAAAGGCTTTGTTTTTTGGGGTCCTCTTTTTTTGGCAGTGATTATTATATTTGGGATGTGTGGGTGGTGTAATAGATAATGGCCAGGAATGAGAAATCAGAGAGCGGAGTTCAAATTCTCGTCAGATTCGTTTCATTCACTTATGTGCAGATTTTCTTTGGGAAAGGTATAAATCCATCTCTTCTCCCCACAAGTATGGGTTGAATAGCAGGACAGGCTAGGTCCAATAACTTTGATTAGCAATCAGTCTACAGCAGAAAGAAATGGCAACATATTGCAGGAAAATCTTCTGCCTAGTCAGTCATGAATCAAAGTTTTTCTCCACTTAGATATAAAATTCTTGATAAAGTATTTTATTAATGAATCCACAGCTACTTTGTATATTTATAACATGAGAATTTTTTAAATACTTTAGATAAAATAAGATTAATTAACATAATTGTCACATGCGTGTATGTGCATTTTATATATATATATATATATATATATATATACATACATACATACACACACACCCTTGTGCAAATTAATTGAAACAAAAAGAATAATTCTGTTATTATTTACATCTTTTTTTATTTATTTTTTACAATAAAAACATGGCCCAGTGCACATGTTAGTACGTCATATGTCCATTCCACTAAGTCATTCTTTGCAGATTGACCACAGATTCTTGATTGGATTTAAATCAGGAGAGTTTCCGTGCCAGTCTATAGTACTTTGATTTGCTCACTAGTAAGGCTTGCCATTGTGTTCGTGCAGAGTTACAATTTCCATATGCTTCCTTAGAGTAATGTCCATTGCAGACAATGGCTGTATGACAACTAATCGACAGTCAAGACAATAGAGTCTGGGAGTGATGAAAATCTGATGCAATCACGGATGATGCAATATTTTTCAAGGCCAAACAAATTTTATCATACACTCTGAATATAGATTCATATTACTGGACACCACTGCAAATGACCTAATCGGAGGAAAAATAAGAAATCGATACACCCTGTCAATCCAGCAGGTCTAAAACTGACTGTATGGTGAAAGAAAGGAAACTAAATCGGTTGTTTCAATTAATTTGCACAAGGCTGTGTACATGTGTGTGTGTGTATATATATATATATATATATATATATATATATATACACACACACACAAGGTGTATCAAAAATACTTTTACAAACTTTCGGGGTAAGTTCCCGACACCAAAACAAGGTAAAATGTCCATATAAACATATGTATACTGTGCAGATGACAAATCAAAAACAATGTGCATGCATGAAATTAAAAATTAAAGATGGTGACAATTTACCCATCGTAACCTATATATAAAGTGGTCAAAAGTACCCCCAGACACTATCCCCCATCAAACAGAAAAATTTAAGAATATTATAAAAACTAAATTAATATTCCATCAAATATTTCTTGTCTGTCATATTCAACAAGACATATTTGAAAGAAAGGTTGCTGCCCAAATACACACACACACACACACACACACACACAATTTAAATTACATGATCCAGCATCCCACCAAACTATCAACACTTGGAATTATAAATGTAGCCTTGTGAAAAGGCAAATTGAAATAGCCAAAGAAAAATTGATAAACTAAAAGATATGTCTACCTTGGACCAACTGGAGGAAATTATGCATAGACTCACAGAAATTACCAATAAATCTGAAGCGCAACACTGGTTTAAAATTATAATAAAACTAAATACATTATACAAAGATACTATCACTCTTCCTAACAAAATTGATAAATTCATTAACCTTTCCAACTATGAACTAACTAAGCACCAAAAAGAATTGCTTAACCTTGGACCTGTCATATATACCATAAGTATAATCGACTTTTTAAAAAAAAATAGAAATTGAAATGCTATACCAAAACATTGTTAAACTTCAGGATGAACAACTAATAGAAACAACACCAGAATTTCAAGACTTACTTAAGGCTGAGGCATTCAAGGATCGGCATGATAAAAGCAGAAATTCCTCAAAAATACTTTCTAAACAACTAAAAATTGCCACACAAGAACTACGCAACCACCCAGACATAATTGTAAAAAAGCTAAAAGACCAACATTTTCGTCATCCTAAACAAATTGGATTACAACAAAAAAATTGACCACATACTCCATGATCACATAAAGTTTAAAAAACTCAACAAGAACCCGACCAACCAACTAAAATCAAAGCTTAATAAACTCATTAATGTTAATAATGCTGAACAGAATTCTTTAAAACTCCCTAAAATTGTTGGTGATTATAGGCCTGGTTACATATACGGCACTATAAAAACACATAAACCTAACTATCCTCTCCGTCCTATCATATCGCAAATTCCAACTCCTGTATATCAGCTAACAAAATACATTAACCAACTCATTACTCCCTACCTTCCTAGTAAATATAGTGTTACGTCAACATTAGAAGTAATCCAAATCCTAAAAAGTGAAAAACCCAACAAAGAAATCATAGCTTCACTTGATGTTGAAAACTTGTTTACCAATGTCCCTGTTAGTGAAACTATTGACATAATTATAAGAAATATATGCGGTAACTCATCTTTACCCCCACTTAAAATTAATCCTAATATATTACGGAAACTACTATTAGCTTGTACTACTGAAGTCCCTTTCTTAGATCATCATAATAATATATATATGTGCAACATGATGGTGTCACCATGGGTTCAGTATTTGGCCCGACATTTAGCAATTTCTACATGTCGAACCTTGAAAATAAGATATTTACAGATTTTTAAAAAACCATCCATCTACCTAAGATACGTTGATGATATTCTTATGTTAGTTAAAAATACAGATGAAATACTTCAACTTCAAAAACGTTTCCAAAATAATTCTGTCCTTAAATTCACGTATGAACTCAATACTAATAATAAAATTCCCTTCCTTGACATATTGATAAACACAAATAATAACAAATTTACTATTTCGCGATACAAAAAACCTACCAGCATAAATTCATGTACACTTAACTACAAGAGCGAATGCCCATATTACTACAAAATAGCAATTATAAAAAATCTAATACATCGTGCAGAAACTAATTCATCCACAAAACATATTTTTTACAGTGAACTAAGAATATAAAACACTTATTAATAATAGCTTTCCAAACTATGTAGTTGATGAACAAATAAGATGCTTTCTTAGAAGTCTCAATACTAAGCAAATAGAACATAATACTGCTTCAACTAATAACAAACATATTAATCTCCTATATCGTAATCAAATGCATACTAATTATAAACAAGATGAAAATATACAAAAAAATTAGTAAATACCAATATATCTACAACAGATCCTAACAAAAAAATTAAGTTAATCATATACTACACTAAATTGAGTATATCCAACTCAATTATTCACAATAATAATTTACAAATTCAAGTGCCCTTTGGGAGATTGTATCTCCAACAGATTAAATAATATTTATGTTGGTCACACCACAAACTCGCTTTCACGACACTTGACACTACATTTGAATGATAACTCTAACATTTTTAGGCATTTAAAACAACATGCCTGGCCACATACACAATTCTGGAAAATCCTCTTTGAAAACACAACTATACTTAAACATGAAAACAATAAACAAAAATTAAAAATTCTTGGAGCTACATACATAAAACAGTTGAAACCTAACCTAAACAAAATAAACTATGGAATCTCCACAAATATGCTTAAATGCCTATAATTTATAACGAAGCCACTGGTTTATACCAACAGCTTCCCATACTTAATACTTCTCATTTTCACTCTTGTGTGGTCATATGTGACGTCATGAGCTGCAGTGCGATTTTCGTTTCCAGCATCTTGAATGCACAAGTTTGTTGTTGCTTGGAAATCTTCCATGCAAACATAAACAGACTATCATTGTTGTTTTGTCCATGTATTGGTTAATATATTATAATGTAATTGTCATCTTTGATAATGGCTTATGTAAGCCGAAAGCTTAGATAGGATTAAAAAATATGTATCAATATTGTGATTTTCTTTCTTCTTTTAATGATAATGTTATTAAGCTTAGACAATATGAAAAGAATTTGCATAAAATAAATAGACAAAACTTGTCTATATTATTTAATGAAACCTGCATCAATGAAAAAATGCTGCCTAAATACACACTATATATATATATATATATATATATATATATATATATAAGATAGAGAAATTAACAGATAAATAAAAAATGTAGGATTCATACCCAAATATTAGGAAAATTAATGACAAAGTGGAAAAAATTTAATTTAGTTAAGTGATAAAAACAAAAGCATAAATATATAAAATTGGTTAGACCTTTTTTTTAAATTTCAGCATTTCTTACCTTTGCATAACCAAAGTTTGCATTTTTAAATTCCTGCTCTTATGCATACATAATTACATCAATGAAAGCATTACTTTAGTCTGATAAAGGATGAGATGCATCACACAAAAGTTTTTTTCTGCTTTGTCATTAATTTTCCTAATATTTGGGTATAAATTCACAAACCATGAATTCCACTTTTCTATTAATCTGTATCTTTTCTGCTTATTTTTTTTAACTAAATCTCTCCTAAATAAAGAAAAGAAAAAATTTACCTATTACTTTTTTCAATTATCCCCTAAACATAGGAAGCAGGATTAGAGCAATCATTGATACCCATGGACTGAAAAAAAGCTTAATTTACCATGATGGTTACCAAGTCAGAGACGAAAAGGTAAAATGGTTGGAATATTGTGAGTATAACAACCAAGATGAGCACACTGGTCCGAATAGAAAGACAATAAAACTGGATTGCCTCTAAGTTTAAGTGTACAGCCTAAAAAGAAGGCAATCAGGTTAAGTCAAAGAAAATTCTCAAGTGAGCCGAGAACAATATTTACTGAATGTTCTTCAGACAATGGTGATTTGAGTGAGTGATGGTAATCTCAAATGAAAACAATTCTGGAGAGTTTTTTTTTCTTTTTATTGACCCTCCTATTAGCAAACTTGCAAAGCAACATTATAGAATCAACAACAGTGAAAGAGCAGACAGCAGAGGTTACTTGAAAATTATTGCTTAACTGAGGCATATATTTGTCAATAGATTTGATCGAGACTATCACTTTGGATAACATGTCATTAGGTTAATACATTGCAGTATTATAAAAACTGAAACAGAAAAAAGAATAATTTTAGTGTTTAAAGTACCTTTCCACATGCTCGACAGTGATGTCTTCGTTTAGTGAACGTAAACCTAGCCTCACATTGCATACAATTGGGGGCATCAGAATCAGGGACCCATATAGGTGCAACCATTCCAAGCTGACTGTGTGACATGGTCTCTGATTGTTGCGGTTGTTGATGCTGCAATGGTTGATGACCTTCATCTTCACCTTCTGCACTGCCACTACCGCCTCCTCCCACACTGGACTGGGAACTTGTTGGAGAATAAGTCACTTCTTGGCCAGTTTCCACTCCGACTGTCAATCACAAAGACAAGAAAAATTCAATAAAACCTAAAAAGCAGAGAAGGATATTTTGGAAAACTATGTCAATCCTGTCAAAGGGAAAATAAGAGTTAGTTAAAAAGTTTCCAACAATATAAGACATGAAACAAACCAGTCGGAAACAATCGTCATCATCACAATTTATCAGATAATTTTGCTAGAAAAAAAAAAAAAATAAATAATAATAATAATAATAAAAAAAGACATGACCCAGTGAATAAAAGTGTTGTTTGGATCCAGTGACCTGACCCAAAAATGTTCAATTCCTTACTACAGTTGATGTGAACAAAAAACTTGGAGTGTTGAGTTAAAGGGAAATAACTGAAACTGAGATATCTGGAAGAGGCATGGCACGTGGAATTAGAACAATCAACTCCAGTGAATGAAATAAAGGGTTCAGTTCGAAATCCCAATCACTTGAAGAAGGCTAGAGCATATAACGGCCGAAAGGTAGTGAATATGGCAACAAAGATGAGGACAATGGTCCAAATAATGTAAATATTTACAATACATCATCTCAGAAATCTAAACGGATATTTAAACAAATTTTTTAAATTAAAACTGTGCGCACTCAAATAGAACAATTCATTCACCTCTATGTTGAATGCCGTGTGTTCTAATAACGTTAAGGACTTAGAAATAAAAACACATGTCCCTCCACCACCACCACCACCATTAGGAAAGCCGAATGAGGTTAACTAAGTTATACATCTAGACACGGGAGGATGCAAGAATTTAAAAATTTTAAGTAAATGCAACTGCCACTTCTACTTTAATAGTTTCTTGCACTTCCTGCCTGTGGAACTCTCTTTTGTCTCCTTCCTTCCCTGGTAACTACAATCTTCAAAAATTTAAATGCAACATCAATCGTCATCTTCTGTCTTCTTGAAGTCCTGTTCATCTTTTGTCCTTTCCCCAATCTTCCCTATTCTCAGTCTCCTCTTTTACTTTCATTCCCTGTAACCCCCCTGCAAACTAGTGGCATTTCAACCTTGCTTGGGGTGAAATGAAACGGAAAAAAAAAAAAAATAGAAAAAGTTTTCCTGCATATTCACCATTCCTCTCAATGTGTAATTACAATGGACATTTTTTTTGAGCCACTCACAGTAGAGGGTTATTGTGTGGACTTACATTAGCTCTATACCCCTAATGCTTGTCCTTTCTATAAAGGACAAACATTAGGAGTATAGAGCTGAAGTAGACTTTAGAAGGAACTGGAAACCCAATCCTAAACAGGAAACAAAGGATAAGCCTCTACTCCTGTTCAAAAAACCAGAGGGGAGTGTGAACCAGATGATAGGTGAACCTATCCACACATTTGTTTCTATTTCATTCCCTCCCTTTACATGTATGTCTGAAGAAGTCTTTTTGAAGGATGAAACCTGTCACATAAGATTTCCCCCCCCCCCCCATTTTATCATTCAACTACATAAACTATCCAGAGAAACATTTAACAATAGATCAACAAATGAGTGAGTCGGTGAGGATGAGATTTCATTCATGTAATCACAGATTAAAGTGAAATGTCTCAGAAATGGAATGTAATTTGAAAATGATAATTTGCTAGAGTATTATTTCATAACCCTTTTTTCAAAAATATTGAAAAGATAAATTATTATTTTGTTAGAATTTGTTTCAATGATGTGCTAGTAAATGAAAAAATTCAAGAAAATTTAATATAAAAAAGTTATATAAAAAACCCCAAAACAAACTTAGATCTTTAGATGTTTAACATATAAAGTCATTACTAAAAGTGTAGCAAAATAAATACAATATATATATATTTTTTTTTAAGCAACTTGTAATTTTTACCAGTAGCCGGGTTGCTTAATTTTTGCACAAGAACTACTACTCAAGTTACTTAAATTTTTTTATGCCTAGGTCTAAGACTTGACTAACGTATACTGGGCCACCATAATTATCAGCACTGTACGTGTTTATCAATTCCGTTTAGCCAACTGTTTTATTCAAGTCATTGTCGTTGTTTTCCTCTTGGACTGTGGGTTCTGTAAACAATAGTCAAACCACATCTGATAAACAGAAAAGATAAATATCTCAATAGAACTGAATTGGTAGGATTCTTGAATACAGCACGAAATAATCTATTTAGTAATTCTTTTTGCTTAATTTGGGGAGGGGAGTTGCTTAAGATTTAGCACAAAAAGAAAAAAAAAGAAAAGAAAGAGTAAATCAATAACAGTACAAATTCTTTTTTTTATCTAATATTACAAAATACAATTTATCTTTAGTGTTTATAAAAATTCTGCTGAGTTCTGACCTTTTGTAAAAGTTAGCAAATGCATCTCACTTTATCATATATATATTTTATTTTATGTATTTTATACAATTTTTCTTAAAAACGACTGACAAGGTCTTGCAGTTAATTTTTTTTATTTTTTTTTTATTTAACTTTTCTTGTGTTCTTATAATTTTTTTCTTTTCAATGTTTTGTATGTTCAAGCACTTTTGGCTATACTTTTGGCCATTATTAAGGATGATTTTATTTTTACCTTTAAATGAACATATGGATTTTTTTATGTAATAGCCAAAAGAATAGCCAAAAGTGCTCAGACATACAGAACATCCAAACAATTTCTATACATGTCCAGAAAAGAAAAGAAATGATAAGAACACAAGAAAAATTAAATAAATAAAAAAAAAAAAACTTAACTGCAGTATCTTGTCAGTCGTTTTTAACGAAACACACACACACACACACAGATATCTTTTTATAAAGTGAAGAATGAAAAATGTATAAGGATCAATTTTAACTAATTTAAAGCTGTCAGAAAGAGTGAAGTTAATTTAAATGCAATGTTTAGCTGAAAAGCTGTAGCAGAGATTTCTCAAAGAATGACAATCAGCATTGTTATTCAGTCATGAAACCCATTTAATCTCAGTTTTGCCATAGATTTTATGATGGTCCGATTTACAGTCTTAAGTAATACAGAAAAAAATAATCTGATACAGATGGGTGACAAGTAATAACAACTGATTCTTGAAAAGAAAAAAAAAATGATTTTTTAAGAATAACTTCTCCAAATTCAGACAATGATAAAAAGCTTTTTCCTTACCTCATATTAAAACAAGTGAATGACAGTTGTTACTTGTAAATATTTTGATAGAAATTTAAAATAGAGTTTGCTTTTTCTCTGTTTATATACAACTATGATTTTTATCTGTTTACAAATCTGTAATTTTAATGATTACTAATAAAGTCTAATCTATATAATCACATGACCAGAGTAATTTTGATATATATATTTTGTTATTTTTAAAGTAATTGTGCAATGTTTATCTGATAAAGGCTTCATAAATTAAAGAGATTAGAATATTGGAGTGTTTATAAAAACTGCCAGTGCTTCAATTATTTTTTAAAACTAAATTTCAAATTTTTCTTGATCTTTTTATTACATCTGGACTGTTAACTATGCTGACTCTTGTGGTCCTACCAAGGATTGAACTCACCATCCTTGGCTAACAGATTTCTGAAGATATTAGACTCCCACCTTCTGCTTAATGGATATGTTCTAATCAGTAGCAGTAGCTAGCTTGTCTCCCTTTCTGCCAAAGTGGATTTAACCTTTAGTTTACTGAAATTTCTCCTCAGTGAAAATATTTCTATTGTCTGGTGAAATGCTTTCACTCAGTTTATTGAGTATTTTTTTTTTTTTTACATTTTAACTCAGCAACTAATTAGTTGAGTTACATTTTTATGTTTTTGTTTTTAAACTAATATTAATGTGTCAACATTCTCAAAAGTACTGAATTTGATAAGCATGGAAAATTTGAAGAAAAAACGTTTTTCATTGACATGAAGTGGAAAGATTGTATTGAATCAATTGCTTGGTCTGTTGCTAGGAAATTTGATTCAAATGTTGTGCTAGACAATATTTCTTGCCAAAATCTATCTTACATAAAATACAAAGAAGAATCTGCAATATTATTGATCCTGACCTGGTATCTCTGCTTCAGGCACATTCTCACTGCTATACTAGCTTTACTATGCCTTTTCTAAAAATACTTTTATGGTAATTGTTCGGATGAGCTTTCCTTTATGGTACCTAGACTTTATGAATTTAAGATTGGTAGCAAGCTTTCATCATTTTATACTTGAAATTTCTACATGTAACAATAAGTTCTATGCTAATAGTTTCTTCTTTCATTCTCACGTTCCAGTCAAAATTGATTTTCAAAAATTTAAACGTCAATCGTTATTTAAATGTCAATATTTTGTCAATCTTCTGTCATCTTAATTCCTGTTCTTTTATTGTTCCCTCTTTCTCTTTAATAATGTTTTCTTTTCTTTTTTTTTATTATCTCACACTCAGTACCCTCTTAGTGGATTTATTGGGTGAAATGATTAAAAAAATTTTTAAATCCTCTATTTTTTTATGGCCATGACAATAGGTTAGTTCATGAAAAAAGGAAAAGAAAAAAAATCCTTTAATTTTTGATACTTCAAATTTGTTAAAATGTTGATAATACTTAATGTTCTGGATAAAAAGAAAATGAAAAAAAACATTAGAGACATTTTTGCAGCTAAATAATACAACTTTCGAGATAACCTGATCTTTTTTTTTTTTATTGCTGTGTATTGGTTATTGATCAAAAGCAAACACTTAACACAACATTGAAAATCTGACTTGCAGTTGAAAAAAAACCCACAAGAGACTGACACGTTTACACAAAAAAAAACAATACCCTGTCCGGCGGCAAAAATGCTGGTGGGGCCAAGGGTAGCACTACCACCTTAACAACCAAAGCTGTGTTACCCCTCCTGGTTAGCGGCTGATGAAGGAAGGGCATCACACATGCTTTCACATGTTGTATGTAGAAAATTCACTTTGACATAACGCAATTGTAAAAAAAAAAAATGACAAAGAGCATAACTAAATAAAAAAAATAACTAAACTCAATTTAGTAACATAGCAATTGTGAGTTCAGTCCCTTGGGTGTTTAGTATAAGACTTAGGGAAAACAAAAGTAGCTGTACTAATAAAAAAAAACAACAAACAAGACAAACCCTAAACATGGACATGGAAAAAAAAAAAAAAAAAAAAAACTATCCTCATATAAATGGTTCAGCTTGTGGATCAACAGAAGCCTAAAAGATTCTGGAGGGCATAACAACCAAAACATTGATAGTAACAAAGATGCAGATTTTAGCCTGAATGTAAATAAACGTTAGCAATAAAAGCTCGAGATTTAAACTCTTTTTTTTTCTGTCTGAATTTCGGGGATGAGGAGTTATCATTCTTTACATTGTTACAATTGTCCTTATGTTTGCTGTTGTTGTCACATTTTCAGCCATGGTGATTGTGTGAGTTCAATCCCTGGGTCAGGCAGTATGTACTTGGATTCTGTGAAAAATAACTGAATAGTATTAAAAATATAAACTAGACGATACCCCTAGACATGGCCAGTGAAACAAGAACAGTCTACTCCTCTAGATTAACTAAAAGATTCAATTCAAAATTCTCTGTAGATTGATATACACCTGAGGGAGGCTGGAGGGTGCAACAGACGAAATGTTATGATAACAACAACAGAGATGAGGACAAATAAAAATAATGTAAATAATTTAAACTCGTCATTCATTCCTTAACTAGTTATGGACTTATCATGCTTTAATAACATCTATTCATGAAGATATTTTACAAATTTTTCCATTCATAAACTTTAAAATTTAGGAGTATTTTACATAGTGAATAACTTTGTTTTTATTAAGCAGTAAAAAAATAACCATAACATTATTAGCTACATTTAAATATGTACTGAACTGTTACATGATATCAGTCCTATATGGTAGTGAATGTGGGATAAGTTATCAAAGATGAAGAAACCTGAAGCAACAGAAATGTAGTTCTACAAAAGGATGCTGAGGATATCATAGACTGAACATGCAAGCACAAGTTTTATAGAATATGGAAACAAAAAGGAAACTTCTACTTAACATCAGGAAAAGACAGTTGAAATTTCTATGAGGAAAGTGGGCCTGGAAAATCTGATACTCACAAGACAGATTGAAAGCAAGAGGAAAACAATGCATAACCTACTTAGTGGGCTTGAGTAAATGATAGCAGTGTCATGAACCTGAATGATGATGATATTTCATCATTTTAAAAATGACTGTCATCTGTGAAGATAATAAAGGATATTTCATCATCCTACCCTCATCATTATAAAAAGAACACTTCCACCACAAGAGAAGCAGTAAAGTAGTGTAGACTAGGGTATCCACAGCAGTAGACAAGTACAGAAACACATCTACCAGTGCTTCGGGAAAATCGGAAACAGACAATTTCAAACGCATCCTCACAAACAAAATTCTCAGAACCAAATCAACTCAGCACTGACTTTAAAACAAAAAACACACTGAGAACATTTTCACACACACCATACCAATATTCTGTAATTCACACAAAAGAAATACAAATTCTTGTTATTTATGTCAACACATGTCTCAAGTTTTTATTGTTATCATTGTATGTTTATGCATTTTAATTTCTGTCATTAATATCAACCCCATTACAGTCAACAAATAATAACAACAGGTAAAATAATACATCAACACCCTACCCTGTTATAGCAGAACAAAGATTAGGAGAAATAATGGAAAGACAAAATCTATCAAGAGCTAAGAAGAACAAATTGTGGAGAGCCATGATCGGCAACATCCTGAAAGGACATGGTACATAAAAAAGAATGATATACTTCCATGAATATTTTATTAAATAAAAGACAATATCTCTTTTTTGTTTATTGGTTGGATCAAGCTAAAATAAACAGATATAAATTTAAATAAACTGTGCTCTAATTTTAACCTGTGCCTGTGTGTTGCTTTTGAAATATTGCAGTAAAACTAGCTTTAAAATACTAACTTAGGGTTTTTTATTAATTTTTTAATATTTGAATTATTTCAATAAGTCACTTAAATTTATTACTTTTGTCAAATAATAATAATAATAATGTGTTAAACATTTAAAAACAAAAAAACTAAATATCACCTCTGAAGCTCTATTTTTAACAAGTGAGCTAATAATTTGAAAGTGAAAATCTATCACTGCCTTAATTCTTCTTTTTATAAGTGTTTACATCATAATTTTTAATAAACTTTCCCTCACTTTTGATTTTTTTAAATATTGGAGTGCTTATAAAAACTACCACTGCTTCAATTATTTTTAAAACAAAATGTGAAATAGCCCTTTTTTATTTTCTTTATTACATTTAGACAGTTGTCAATGTTTTTTTTTTCTTAACAGGACAGCCAATTATCTGAATGACTCCGACATTTGTTTTCAAACTAATATTAGCATGACAACATTCTCAAAACAACTGAATTAGATAAGCATGGAAAATTTAAGTGCGTGGGGTGTAATGTCAAAACAAAAACAAAAAAATAAACATAATTCAGCTGTTTTAATTATTCAAAAGAGAAATGCAAATGAAATATTCTCTCTTTCTTGATGGCCACTACAATAGGTTAGTAAATAAAAGAAAAAATATTTTAATTTCCATATTGTCTACCATTTATAAAACAGCCTCATTTTTCAAGATACTTAATACAGGTTTTAAATTAGAGAAAAATTTGAAATTTTATTCAACTTATTTTAGTACAAATAATTTGTTGAAAATATTGCACTTAACATGATTATTTTGAATGGTTTAAAGAATGCGTGACAGCTCTGATATAATTGAAAAGTAAGAGTGACAATTTTTCTGATTTTTTTCTAATTTGTAATGTATTTAAAAATAATAATTAAAATTTAAAAAATATTTACAACATAATATACAGTAAAATGCTGTTAAAATTTACACAAAATATACTTCATATGTGTTCCACATTCATATTTTCAGTTTTTATTGCAGGAATGTATAAAAAAAAAATGTAAAAATTGCAACAACTTGATCATTTACTGGAAATCTACATTTAAATAAGGTGGGGTGGACGTGAAGAAACTTAAATGCACTGGGTGTTTGAATAGTTCAAACATTTTTTTCAAATCAAAAGTCTTTCCAGTGGTCAACATGTAAAAATATTAATCTGCAAATAGCATGGAAGCATAATTTTCCTCTAAGTCCTATACAAGTATAGATACAAGATATTTTGTTTCATATGTTTTTGCCACTTTTGTGAGTTATCCCACTTGGGGACACTCTTTAAGTCTATGAAAAGGCAATCATATTCTCTCTCTTTCGCTCTTTTTAACTTGCTCCCAGGTGTAGTCAATGCAGATAAAGAATGCTACCAATAGGGCGTGTTCGCTTCCTTAGTACTCTGTTGACTACACACACAAACAAGCGCATACTTCTTATAGCTAGTTTTAATGTTCTTTTCCTTTCATTACAATTGTGTACACATGTAATTTCTTTATTAATAACATGTATTGTCGTTCATTATATATATATATAATTTTGATTTTATTTTACCCGAACTCACATTGAGTCCACCAATATTGTTTGTGGGATAAATGTTTCAGGAGCCCATAAATATTCAATATAAAATGTCTATACACATCAAAACCAAAGAGGTGATATCCGCAACATAATGGTGACTTATAAACAATATAAAATCCTGTAACTTTTTCACGGTACCTCACTTTGGAATTTGATAGCATTTATTATAGAAGAAAAAATGTAAAAAATAACAGTATTTTCATATGCTATAGAAATCTTTACAAGGTTTTAAAATGTAATTATAAACTAAAATAAACATTAAATTATAGCAAAATTAATAAATAGGAATGTGTATATTAATCTCACAGATAACAGAATTACACATTCATTGCTAAAATTTCCTTTAACACTTCCACTGCTGTGGACGTACTTTATAAAACTTATACTGCTTTCTGTTGACATATGTATGTATACACACACACACACACACACATAGACTTTCAAAATAGAAAAATGTCAGCCCTAAGTGCTTGTTTTATAAACTAACTAGCACTTGGTGCTATTTCCATATCAGCATAGATATATAGTAGCACAAAATACAACCTGTTTTGTGACATATTTTTATTATACAGTGTGTTGGGTGTGTCATTTAGATTAGTCAGTACTACAGAATATCTGACGACAACAAAAATGGCGGTGATCAGGAGAAATCACCACCAGTATATTTATAGTGATTTATTTCCAGTGAATGGAACTTCCTATTTTTTTTTTTTTAAGCCATAACTGGCCAGCACAGCCAGGTAGCAATGCAGCAGTGCAAATGTTAATCTGCATATCTGAGTTAATTCAATTTTTATGAATGTTATGCCATTGAAAAGTGGAACTAGAAAATATTCTGACCTAAAAATTATTCCAATTAGTCCAATCAGTGCTGGATTATGATTTTTGCCAACCGCTGTGACACAGGTGCTGTATGGCCCCTAGTAATATTTTTCAATCAGAAAAGGAAAAGTTAAAAAAAAAATATTTATTTTTGCAATTAAAATTTATTCATTTCCTCTGCATAATTTCTTGGAAATGAATTCCTTGAAAAAAATCACAAAACTGTAAATTCTTGACAACATTGTTCAGAATTTCTTGTGCCCTGCATACTTGCTTTAAAATGATTCCAATTTGAAAAGCATATTTGCTATCTTGCATTAGTTATCAAGTACATAGTTCTATTTCAACTGCAAGGAAGAAAGAAGTTAATTCATCATTTATGACAAAATTATTTCTTTTTGCTATAGTATGTTTATTATAAATATATCAACAAGATATAAAATTAATCCTTTTTAGAATTTAGAGTACTTTGATTCAACATCCACAAAGGAAATAAGCTTTTATTAAATATAGTTGATGAAACCCTTCAACATTATGCATTTTAGTCCAATAAATAAACACAATGGTAGTGGTGTTGGAAATCTTTTTCCGTTCTTAAAAATTTTAACTATCATTAAAAAAACTGAGTACCTGATACACTGATATTTTATTTGAATGGAATTTAATTATTGAAATATAAAACTATTTTTATTGCATTAATGATTGAATTTATTTATTAAAAAGGTTTCCTTGCAGAAAAACTAAAACTAAAATAAAATAATAAATGAAACAAAAAAGTCAAAATATTTTTTTTCTTTAAAAGAAAATTCTCTACCAAATGAAAATCAGTTTTTTGTGAAAGAAAAAAAAATTCCTGTTTTGATTGAAATGAGAAAATTTAAAACTGCAAATAAAGTGAAATATTGATTTCTTTGACAACATTTTTGTTTTATTCATTAAATTATTTTGTAGATTTATGATATATAAAAAGAGAGCCTTCAAAGTTTAGGCACAAAAAAAAATAAATTAAAAAATTCACATCTTTTACAAAATTAGAAAAAAATCTTTCAAAATTGGTTTTGTGTTTTCCTGCACAAGCCTCAAATATTTAATCAATAAGAGTTTTTGTTAACAATTCTGAAATAAAGGAGTTTATCAATAATCATTTTCAGTGATAATTTTAATAGAGTTTTTGGTTTTAAGAAAAAAAAAAAAAAAGTATGAATTTATCATATATGTGGGTTCTTTTCTGAAATAACCAGATTATTTTTCCTTGGATATTTTCCTGAAATTTGTCATTATAAGTGCTAAAATATTTCTTGAATGATTCAATGGTGATAAATACCTGCCTGGATAGCCATAACCTGGAATAGAGAACACTTTTTCAGAATCTATAAACTGATATCATCCAATGCATAAGCATAGAGAAATAACGAACTTGCAACATATTTCATAAACACTGTAAACAATCAGTTTATTTTGGCAAACTAATTTTTCCTGGGCAAGAGAAAACATTTATTGTGTGATTCTGAAGGTTTTAAACCTTGTTGTTCAAAGAATTCCTGCCTGTACTACAACTTATTAGTAATTCACAATGTTCCAGTAGAACATGCTTCAAAATGGGCAATGACCATTAGAACTGGATCAGGATGACTGGCACCACATGATAGGCACAGATCCCATGTTGAGCTGTCAAAAGAATGATGCTACTGTTTAATTGCACTCTTTCCATCATACCAAGTCATTTGGGATGCATCAGCCATCACTAAACTGATATTGGATTGATACATTTACTGACAACAACCGTAATTGCTGTTTTGGTGTGTATATGCATCTGACTTCTCTCAAGTACACAAATGAATAATAATATTCTTTTATCAGGTGATGAAAAGAAATCCACATATTTCAACTTGACACAGGAATGTTGCTGAACAGACAATAATATTGCCACTATAACCAAGCAAAATTCAAAGATGCAGTAAATTGTTGGTGGGTTGATTTTGTTTAGTGGCATATCAATCTCCATGGGTTATTTAATGCTGAACTCTAAATATTTTGTACACAATTTTATGACTTCACTACAGATATTTTATACTTAATTTTATACTTTCAGAGTAATCGTATGTTTTTTAGATATATACCAGGTGCAACAATTAAATTGTCGCCATTTTATATTTTTAATTTTGTGCAGTGTTTGTTTTTGTTGACTGCACAGTAAAGTAGAGTCAGTTGGGCAACATCTGTGAGAAAAATAGCACCATGACACAATTCACTTTGCCAGAAATTTGGAAAATGACATGCTGTACTGCTTGACATTTGTGCCGGAAGCTCTAATACAAACATTTCAGAGTGTTTGGGTGTCAATCTCAGGACAGTGCAGAAGATTCAGAAAGAGTTGGATGAGAGATCCAGTTAACATCATGGTGTTTGGAGTAATCACTAGTGATGGCAACATTATGCCTCCATTCATCTTCCCACAGAGCCTCAGACTCAACACAGAGGCCTACATCAAGTGCCTTGTGGAGGTAGTGCTACCCTGGGTCAAGAGAGTAACTCCTGGAAGGACCTATGTCTAGCAACAGGACTCTGCACCATGCCACACAAGCAGGAGAAACCAATCATGGCTGTCAGACAATTTCTGCAACCACATCACCCTTTACATCTGGTCACCAAAATCCCCAGATTATTATGTGTGGGACACAGTTGAGTGAGAGACCAACAAAACTCCTTGCAACACCAAAGATGAACTGAAGGCAAGGATTATGGCAGCATTCACCAACTTAAACAAGGAGACTGTCCAGAAGAGTTGCAGGAGATTCTGAAGTTGTTTGGAGGCTGTGGTTGAAGCCAATGATTGAATAAATTTACTCTTTAGTATTTCAAGATATTTTTGTGTAATTTTGGTAAATATATCTGTTAAAATAAGATGTCAAGTGTTATTTTCATTTTTGTGCACTTTAAATGATAATTTATCCATCGCACCCAGTAGTTTGTAGATGATAAAATGTATTGTTGGTAATTTTTTTTATTTTTTATTAAATATATTGTTGCTAATTTCACTACAAAAATGTATTGTTAGTAATTTGTTATAAAAATGTATTGCAGATAATTTTATGATAAAAATGTATTTTTATACTTTTTTAGTGTTGTATTGTCATTTTGCAATAAAAATGTATTGGTAATTTTATTATAAAATATACTGTTGATTTTTGTTCATGGAGTTCACTATTTGCCCATACCTGGAACCTTAACAGGTGCTACTACACCAGTTCAGTTAAGAGGTGGTTCCAGCTGCAGCAGAATAAAGTTATATGGTATTATTGGTGGAATACACAAGGCACTGTTTACTGGCAATGACAGATCCAAGGAAAGCTCGAGCTGAAATTATTCTACACGCAATGACAAAAATATTGGATTTTACAAACTTAAGAAATACAACCTGGAAATGTCATGGTGAAAATTGGATATTAGGTCACTTGCTGATGTTATTTGAGATCAAGCAATGGTCTATTATGTTAGTGATTGTTTCATGGTTGGTTTTATCAGCAATATTGTTATTCTGAAGTCAAGCTTTGTTCTGTTTTTGTTTTCTTAGGCTTAGTAAAGATGCCAGTCAATAAAGATTGTAACAATTATTCACAAGCATATACGGTTGTCCAACGTGATCAGTACAGTGCTTGATATAGGCTAGAGATGACCTGCGACATTAAGTACACAGTTTAGATAAATCTGTTCCAGACATGCTCAGGCAGGTTGTTATTTTGGTTTCTTTACTAAAAAGCAAGTGGATTAAAAATTATGGTCCAACCGAGTAGCATGATACTTATTTTTCTCGCTCACGCCCTGTACGTCATTTATGTTTTTAAACAGTTATCAAATAAACATCTTTCTTCATTCTGAGAACTTTTATTTCAATTTTTTTTACTATGATGTTCACCCTGTATAAGGCTCAGGAGCCACTCGAGGTTGAGGGTTTCAGAGTAAGACGCACAGTTTATGTAGATATATGGGGGAAGATAATGGTTAACCGAAGACTTGAGCAGGTTAAGAGTGTAGTGATTGGGGAAGCATCCATTTGGAAGTCAGTTCCACCAAGCAGTAGTTCATGGGAAGAAGATGCTCAAGTGGAGGGAAGAACTGGTGGGACTAAGGAATGTAGTTCACCTGAACACTTTCTACAAAAATAGTAACAGAGCAGTAAGAGGCTTCTACAGTTTTGTCTGTCAAAAGTTTGTGGTTGTAGAGTGGAAAATGATTTGTTATCCACAAAGAAGCAGAGACACATTTTTGACTATCTATACTGGAAAGTGAAGGCTGGGCAGCTCCTGTCCATATATGGCAGCAGTACTCTATTTTCAGCTTGATCTGGCTCTTGCAAAAGTAAAGGATAGTGCAAGAAGACAGGTATTTACTGGAGCAGTACAAGGAACCAACCTTTTTTCTAAATGTGATGGATTGTATGTAGGAATTCTACTGGGTTGAGTTTAAGTCTCAATAGGTGCACAAAGCACGGAAATTAAAAGCAAAAATCTCCAGACATGGACAACAGAATGAAAATAATCTACTCTCATAGATTAAAGGACCCGGTTTAAAATTCCCTGAAAGTTACCTGGCTCAACAAACAACTGAAGACAACTGGAAGAGCACATTGTCCAAAATGGCATTATAATAATGCCATTTGTCTGAATGTAATGATAACTTGTCATCCTAGAAATTGCTACTCCTATTCCTACTGAGTCTAAGTCTCTACTACCCAGCCTAAGGGTTGAATTCAATCATTATGCCACCAAATTCTCAAATCAACACTAATCCTCTAGGTTTTTGTTTCACATATTCAGACATGGACAGTGGACCAAGAACAATTTTCCCTGTAGATTAAATAAAGGCTTCAGTTCAAAATTTGCTGAAGGCTACCTGCATTGATAGACACCTGAGGAAAGCTAGAAGGCACAATGGCTGAAATATTGTGGCAATAACAACAAAAATGAGGCCATTAGTTTAAATTTAAATATTGATAACTTGTTATCTCAGAAATCCAGACAGAAATTAAAAGCAAATACTAAAAGTATTTACATTATTTACATTGTTCAAACTGTTGTCTTCATCTTTATTATCATATTCATGACGTCTCGGATGTTGCATGCTCTGACCTTTTTCAGGTGATATATGGTGAAATTTTAAACTGAACCCTTTATTTAGTCCACAAGAGTAGATTGTTCTAGTTCCACATGCCATGCCTTTTCTGGATATCTCAGTTTCAGTTAATTCCCTTTAGTAACTCAACTCTACAAGTTTTTGTGGCTAGGTATTGAACTCACAACTCTTTGGGTCAAGAACCTTCCGCCAATCTAGTACTGCACTTAAATACATAAAGTCAAGGTACCATTAAAGAAAGTTTATCAGAACAATTACCATGAAAGTATTTATAGAAAAGGTACAGGGAAGCTACATTATGGCAATGAAAAGTGACTGAAGCCAAGAAGTTAGGTCAGGACCAATAATGTTGCAGAGTCTTCTATTACAAAAAAAGGTTGGCAGAGGTAATTTCCTCAAAAGTAGAAAACATAATTGATAATTGATAGAGAAACATGGCATAAAATATAAAGTAGATATTTTATGACCATCTTGCAGTTTTCCTACTGCTTTATCAAATCAATTTTAAAATGTTTTACTTTTGCTAAAATTTATTAAACGCATTTTCTTGCATCGTTTTATTATTTTAAATTATGAGTCATTGTTCATAAAACTAAAACAGGAACCGTGATTTTCATACGAAGAATCTTGAATGAACTAAGAATATGGTGTCATATAACCAAAAAGAAAAAAAATGCTTCAAGAATGACTGTCACAATGCCCCATACAAGTTTATTGTTTGAAAAAGTCTATAGACATAACAATGAAGTAATTTTTTTCTTTTAATGGATACCATATATACTCATGTTTATTGTGAGATTTCAAGATCAGGTTTTAAAGCAAAAATCTTCAGGCCAAAAGAAACATGACTCATTTTGTCAGGTTGAAATCCATGCACAATAGGAAGGGTAAGAAGCAAATGAAAAATATTCACTTATAATAAAAAAAAAAAAAAAAAAAAAAATTGTATTTCAATAGTATTTTTCCTCACTGACTCGAGGAAATACTTTAATGCAAATATGCACAATTTTGCAGAAAAACTGTAATGTTATTAATACATGGCATAAAATTTTAAGCATTTTACATTTGATGTTAAATAGCTCAGGCATGTCAAATCTTAGTTTATCAAATGTAAAAGTATTTTTTTTTTTGTAAAAGTTTCCCGAAATGTGTATTATATGCTACAGAATATAGTGTTTTGTTTGCCTAATTTGTTTCATTATTTCCAGAGACTACAACTAAATACTTGAGGCTTTCAGGAATTAATAATTTCTTGGCTAAAAATCAAGGGGTGAATTTATGTATGTACATACAATCCCAGTTTATAGTATATTGGATTACATAGGTTCTTCATGCCTAATAATATTTGAACCCTGTTATGTGCTCCTCTTACGTTCCACTGGGAACAAGAATTTAGGCTGTGTGAGAGACAAGAGGGAACAGGTGTTGTTGGTACATCAGTAAGTAATGCAGGCCAAATTCTAACAGTTATGTAGGCAACAAAGTAGTAGGAGATACAAAGAGACCAGAGACAATAAGTGAGGATGAGTAAGAGTGCAGGGTCAAGGCAATTGTGCGAAAAAGAAAGGAAGACTACAGCAGTATTAGAGAAATTTGCTAAATGTAAGTTGGGAAAAAAAACGAAAAATAAACAAACAAAAAATCTTTCTCACCATTTTATATTGTAATTTATAATTTACAATTATTACTTAGCTAAAAAAATAGTGGAAAAATATTTTAAGATATATAAAAATGGTACTTTGCTAACTTCAAGAAAATCATTAGTCCAGGGCCATTGATGTTCAAACTCATGAAAAATCATTTGCCCCCCACCCCAGAAAATGATGTGAACTAATTTAGGTATACAAATTCATCTTCACAGGCCCCATTGACTTAAAGCCCTCCTACCCTCAAAACACTCTGGTGATAGGCCTGGATTAGTCTACATGTAAAGATTTACCCCCCATTACCACCATTACTGTAATCATGTAAGCAGAGATTTGCTGTGGCACAAAGCTGAAAGTATGGGGCACCCAGTGAGGACTGATCTAGAAACCCATAATAATGATGTATACTTAAAGATTTCTCTTGATAAAAAGATAAAGAAAATACTCCAGCAGAATTTGCCTATCTTTAAAGCAATTGTTCAGAATGTTATATCTAATACGTCTATTGAAAAAATGGCATACCATTTATAAAAACTTTTACAGAAGTCGTTAAGAATATTGCAGTTAGTTATTAATGAAAGAAGTCATTAGTATCCTTGAAAACAAGAATTGTAAATGTTAAAAAACAAACAAAACTCACAAGAAAATTTTTAATTCCTTTAAATTAAGTTTATACAGTTTTCATGAGCTGCTATCTGAAGAAAAACCATGAAATGTCCTATTTTATCATTAGTGTATAATAATCTCTCTACTAATCAGTGCTATGGTTAGTCATAGTTAACATAATAAATACACATTTTACTTTCACTATTTAAAATTAGCATATCACTATATAAAGTAATGACAGTTAAAGTACTGACTTAACTCTCTGTTAGTACCAGGCTTGTAATGCATTACTTCTGAACACTGCCAAACTTGATTAGGGAACCTGGGAAGTGCATTGTGATCCTTGCTATCTTATCAACATTTGCTTTATTCTACCCATATTTATATATGTTACAAATATTAAAGGGTGAAAATTTTTTGTGGATTTTGATGTTATTCTGGGGTCTTTTAAATTTTTTTTTTTTACCCAAATCTGAATTTGTTTTGCTTATGAATTCCACTTTTGCTTTGGTTTCTTGTAATTTTTTTTTCAAAAAAAAAAAAAAAAAAAAAAAAATTACATAAAATTCACTGTTTTTTATCCATAATGCTGAATGTATTAAAATTCAACTTTTTAACAAGAAAAATCTCAAGTTGATGTTGAAAATTGCTGCAAAAAATTGATTTCAGATGGAAGATCATATTTAATTCAATTTTTCTAGTTGAATTCTTCACCTATATTGCATATGATCCATTATTGTACATAATTAGGTTGCAATAAAATTTGGACTTTATATGAATACTAGTACGCCACAAAGATCTGTTGGAACTGTTCAGCAACCTTTGATATATTTGCAAAAGATATTAGAATAATCAAGAACCTATATTGGCAGCAAACAGCCTGCATAGGAATAGAAAATGAGTTCAGCAGATATACAAAAATAGAAAGGGGTATAAGGCAAGGATGTGTCTTCTCACCAGACATATTCAAACTATACAGCAAAGCAATTCCCAGAGAACTGCAAATCCTACCAGGATTTATCATTGGCGGCCACTATCTTAACAACATAAGATACACAGACGACACTGCTGATAGCAGACATAAAAAGGAAACTACAAAACCTCCTACAGAAGGTAGCAAAGGAGAGCGAGAAGAAGGGACTAAGCATAAACTACAAGAAGACAGAATGCATGGTCATCAGCAAAAAGATGAGCCTGAAAGGTGATTTACAGGTCAGGGACACCAAGTGCGATGCTGAGATCCGAAGACGTATTGGGATGGCCAAAGACATATTCCAAAAGATAGGCAGAGTATTATGAGACAGGAGGATTTTGTTGGTAACAAAACGAAGAGTACTGAATTGCTACATGATATCTGTCTTCCTTTATGGCAGCAAATGTTGGATGGTCTCCTCAAAGATCAAGAAGAGACTCAAGGCAATGGAGGTATGGTTCTACAGAAGGATGCTAAGGATACCATGTACCGAACATGTGAGCAACAATGAGGTTTTGGTGAGGATGCAAACAAGGAGGAAGTTTATACTTAACATCAGGAAGAAGCAGCTGACATTTCTGGGACATGTAATGAGAAAAGGGGGCTTGGAGAATCTGATACTCACAGGATGGATAGAGGGAAAGAAAGACAAGGAAAAGCAATGCATGACATAAGTAGCAAGCTTAAGCAAGTAGATGAGAGGACAGGGTTTGGGAGAAGTAGCAAAAGGACTAAGCATATTGAGAACTACAAGGGGATGGGGGAAGTGGAGAGCTATGGTCGCCTACGTCCTGAAGGGACATGGCATATAAAAGAAGACCTTATGAAAATTGAGATGTAGTAGAGTGTGTGTGTGTGTGTGTGTGTGTGTGTGTGTGTGAAGGTGCGTGGGGGGGGGGGCATGTCACAGACCCTTGTGCCAGCCCTGGTTAGTATTGTGGAACATTTTTGAACATCCCCACAATGTTTTTCCTTAATATTTAGTAAAAGCAAAGTCAAATTTTCATGATTAGTCAATTAACTTTTTGAATACCTCTGTCAACTACGAGGAGTTTTTGCTTTTAGTTATATTTGTGGGAATTACCAGCAGTTTTATTTGCTTCGGTCAGTTAAGTACCATACATGATACACATTTGGATGATCATGTCTCTTCTGATTCAGGACTGACTCAACAGAGGATTTTCCTGTGGTAGTTTGCCATTTCTTTCTGCAGCAGACTGATTGCCAATCAAGGCTAGAGGACTCAGTCTGCCCTACCATATGGGAGGAGGAGAGATGGATTCATACCTACCCCGAAAGTATTTGCATGTAAGTGAATGTAATGAACCTGACTGGAATTCAAACTTGGACTTCTTATTTCAAGCTGATCTCCCTTACACCATGATGCACATTTGTTTACTGGAAAAAAAATGAAACCTATTTTTTGCATATTTTTAGTTTTTGAAACTTACAAATGCATTTTTTAATATTGACCTTTTACTTTGATTTTTCAATATAAAGCCTATTTTGATTTGATTTTTCATTTATTTTCTAAAAACCAGAAAGAACACTCATGCCAAAATATAACAAGAAAATTAAGAAGTAAACAATTCTTTATTTGTGCTGTGTCCCCTCAGGGCATAGGTGATCATGGCTCTCCACAACTTCCTGTCCCGTTTAGCTCTTAATAAACTTTGTCTTTTTTGTTATTTCTCCTAAGCCCTGTTTCACCATCCATTTGCTCAAGCTCATCAAGTATGTCATACCTTGTTTTCCTCTGTTCCTCTTGCCCTCTTTCCTCATTATATGCCCAAGAAACCACAATTATCTCTTCGTGATGTTAAGTAGTAGTTTTCTTTTCATTTCAATCTTCTCCAAAACTTTGTTGCTGCTCACATGATCAGTCCACAGTATCCTTAACATCCTTCTGTAGAACCACATTTCTGTTGCTTCAAGTCTCCTCTTCATACAAGATTTTAAATGGGGTGTTTGATAACCCCACATTACAATTGCTGTGAAAATGTTTCATAGTATTGACAGAGTTAATTCTGAACAGCTAATCTTTAATATTGATTTAGATTTATTAAAATAAAAGAAAACTTACCTGAATTACTTGGTCAGATACATTAATTTAACTGAGTGATGTCAATTTAAATAAAATAGAAATCTAGTATTTCATTCTTAAACTCTTTCAAGTAGTAATATTTTTGTTGCAGACCAAAAAAAAAAATAAAAAATTGCGGCATTCTTCTTCTATGTTCTGTCTCCTCTTCAGAATTTCCTGTCTATTGTAGCTTTTAGTAAATTTTGCCTTTTTGCTATTTCTCTTAAACCCTGTTCCGCCAGCCATTTACACAAGCTTGATTAAAGATGAAAAGAAAAAAAAAAGTAAACTTTTGTCAAGCAAACTTGCACAAAAA
Source organism: Acanthosepion esculentum (assembly GCA_964036315.1). Classification (NCBI taxonomy): domain Eukaryota; kingdom Metazoa; phylum Mollusca; class Cephalopoda; order Sepiida; family Sepiidae; genus Acanthosepion; species Acanthosepion esculentum. The sequence goes on along the minus strand of OZ038489.1, from coordinate 46,758,216 downwards.
ACTGTTTATTTAAATAATGTGGATACATTAATTTGTGGCACAAGGACAAAGGAGAGCAGGGAAAGGCTGGTCAACACTGTCTATCCTACACCTAGCTAATTTGACTAGGGACCTATTCACTCTAACAATTTCCTCAATCATCACAAGAACCAAAAACAAAAACAAAAAAAGAATCAATAGACTGACTTGTAAATGTGGTCAGAGCTATGTTTATATGAACTGGAAGTTAACCTCTCATGCAGGCAGGACATGTGAATTTTTTTTAATATACCTATCACTGAAAATAGGAGAATACTTGTACTGAACATAAATTACTACATTTTTTTTTTTTAATATCTTCAAGAATTTATTGGCCATAATGGATTTTCAAAAATGACAATTTTCTGTTGCCCTGTGAGCCCACAGTTTGCTGTTTATTCAATCATAATTTGCAATATTTACAATACTTTCCAATTCTATTCAAGATGTCAACAATGAGATTTAAGAGAGTAGAATTTATTAAAATAAAGGGTGGAACTAAGGAAACTAGATGTATACTTAAGAAGCTTTAGCCAAAATCATTTCCTTCAAATAATCATATTCTTTTTACAGTACTTCCCTGTCAGAACTAATGGATTTTTTATTTATTAATTTGCCAGATTTTATCAATTAAATGTTATTTTCAGTGGATTCTCATATTTGAGTAAACACTGTTTATTTATTAAATGGTATATTTGTTTTTGTCTACTAGCCTTGAATATTCACATCGTTTAATAAATGAAGCATCTACTCAAATATGAGTATCCACTAGAAATAATGTTTAAGTGATAAAATACATACATTTATATATATATATATATATATATATATATATATATATATATATATATATATAAATAAAATAAATAAATAAACAGCAACACTTTTTAAAAAAAATACATCAGATTTTTAGTTTCTAAATAACATCAGGAAAAACAAGTGGCTTATGTCAGTGTTATAAAACCTTTTTCTTACTCCACCAACTTTGTCTTTTCTCCTATGCTAACACAGGTTGCAATTTGTTCAATACGCACACATACCAAATTACAAGGCATGCGATTTTCTGCCCATTATCTATGATCACGAGTTTATTATATATGTTTTTTGATAAATTATCAATCCCATGCATGCACACAAACATGCCCACAAGAAAATATTTCATGATTATCTTTTTTTCTAATCGAATTGTATGTTAAATGTCAAATACTCAAAAGTTACATATACTTTATGTCATTCCATGGTGTCGTTTTTCTCTCAGCTTTTTAACTTTTCAGTCTTATTTACAACAGAAAATAAAAATTAGAGTCCTTTCATGGTAAATCACTTGAATTTAATACAATATCCATCAAAATTTAGCTCAGCCATTGATAATCAAAGCCGACATAACACGGTAAATGAATGTAACCCAGTTAAAAATGAAGATATTGATTTTGCAATGAAACATTTGTTACAAACTTAATTTCCTTACATAAACTAGAAGCAAATTAGCATAACGGTAATAATCTGATAGAATATTCACGAGTGGTAGCTTACCGTATTTTAATCCTTGAAGGTAGAACATCCACAAGCTTTTATCAAGTTGTCAGGATTAGGGGAGATGAATAAAAACAATCGGTAAAGAAAATTAGTATTATTAAGGGAAACGTTATACACTGTTTGAGAAAAATCTATTAGCCATTTCAGTAGCCAAAGCTACTATTACTTTTGTCAATGGTAAAATTAATGTATCGGCTAATATACAGGATTAGTTGCAGCTGCAGAGTGAGAAGATGACTTAACAATCAGCTGTCTTGTGTTTAGAAGCAATTTAATAATGTACAGGTTAGGCAAGCAATAGATGCCAATGCTTGGCATAGTTACAATTTAAAATACTAATCTTTATATCAGCAATCTAGACAGCACTAACACAAAGCAAACGGGGAGGAAAGAATCCTATATTGAAAAACTAATAGAAACGGAGATCTGGTAAGGTTCAAGTTTCAGGCTGACTAACATTTGCCAACTGTTACAGGTTTTACAAAAACACCTGTTGTTCAATTTTTAGACAAGTATTGAATGAAATGAGAAAATGCTTCACTACAAGACTGATCAGGGTCGATTTGTTCACTAATAATGAGTAGAAGTGCTCAATTGCATAATCAGAAGACGTGTTTTCAAACTCATTGATTTAGTGTTAATATTTTTTAATGTGAAATTTATTAATTGAAAAAGTTCAATCATTTTTTTTAAATAAAAAAAACTATTGAGTTAAAGAAATGATTGATATCATAAATCCTTTGTTTATTGGTAATAAATTGACATAAATATCCAATCTTATTTAAATTGTTAGAAAATTGCTAAAATTAACAATATCAGATATTTATTAAAAACATCAAAATGGGTGACTGTAAAATCAGAACATATTTTTAGCATTCATATAAAATATCCAAAGTGCATATTGCAATATTGTGCATGAAAAAAAAAAAATGGTGGTATTTTTCTTCTATTTCCTGTGTCCCTTCAGAACATTGATAAGCATAGCTCTCCAGAATTCCCTGTCTATTGTAGCTTTTAATAGGTTTTATCTTTTTGCTATCTCTCTTAAACCCTGTTATGCCATCCATTTACAGAAGCTTGTTAGATAGGTTATGTGCAGCTTTCCCTTCAATGACATGTGTCAAATTTTCTACGCCCTCTTTCCTCAGTATGTCCCTGCCATAGAAATTTCAACTTTCACTGTCTGATGTTAAGTATAAGTGTCCTTTTTGGTTCCATTTTCTCTAGAACCTCATCGTTGCTCACATGCTCAATCCATGATATCCTCAGTACCTTTCTGTAGAACCACATTTCTGTTGCATCAAGTCTCTTCTTTGTCTGTGAGGAAATTGTCCAATATTGACTGTCATTAGGTAACAGTGCAGTACTCTTTTCTTTGTGCCTAATGAAATTTTCCTGTTTTTTTAATACTTTGCTTAGCTTTTGGAAGGCATCTTTGGACATTGGTGCCACACTTTCTGTCCTCTGCCAAAGCACTTCCCAGATATATAAATTGTTGTATTTGTTGGATTTTGGTATCACAACTGTCATTTGCATGTTGAGCTGTTCCTTTTGCTAACAACCATGCATTCTGTCTTCTTACAATTAAAATTGGAATATTTAATTAAAATATTTATAAAAGGCAGAGAATTTAAAAATCAATTTAAAGATACTGATTGTGACAGAACATTTAAAAATTTAGTTCATCTCTTTCATACAACATCTGTCTATATTTCTGAGATGAGGTATTATGTACAATATTTACATTATTGTCCTCATCTTTGTTGCCATATTTATCACAATGTTTTGGCCGTTGTACACTTCGGCCTTCTTCAGGTGGTTGGAATGTCGAACTGAACCCTTTATTTAGCTTGCCGGGGTAGACTGTTCTAGTTCCACGTGTCATGTCTAATGGATGTCAGTTAATTCACCTCTCCAAGTTCTCCACTGCCCTAACCAGGCACTGAACTCACAACTCTTTGGGTGCTGTCACTGGATCTAACCAACACCTTTATCCACTGTGTCATGTGTCCTTAAGGATACAAGTGTAATAAAAAAAGATTTAAGCACAAGATCATTTTACAAACAAATGTTTTGCAACGACCAAATTATATGATGCCCATGTTAAACAATAATTCAAGCATCTTAGGAAATATATAATTGGTTGTGGCTCTTGTTGAGGGGAAACAGATTAATCATGTGATTATATATGAAATGTTTATTATTCAAAGTCACTGTCAAATTTTGAAATAAAATACAATATAATGAAACAAATAAATTAAACTTTGTTTTAAACTGAAATTTAAAAAAAAACTGAAATAAATGAAACTAAACGGAATTTCCGGGTAATTTGTAGAGGATATTTATTTGCAATAAAAATTCTATGACAGGAAGTCAAGAAGGGGAATAATAATCTTCAGTTCCTCAGCAAGTTCCTGACAGAAGTGAAAGAGAATTGAAATTTATTTTATGAATCCATATAGGTCATTGAGAACAAAGAGAAAAAGGAAAATTATAGATGATAAAATGAAAGTTATAAATATGTGTGTAGTATAGCAGTTATCAATGTGGGAAGTGGAATTGGCATGCAGGGTTCAAATTCTGGCAGAGTTTGTTGCATTCACTTTTGCACAAATACCCCTCAGAAAGGTAATGGATTCATATCTCTCTCTCTCTCTCCCTCTCTCTCTCTCTCCAGATATGAGTCAAATAGCAGGGCAGACTGGGATCTGTAGCTTTGGGTGGCAACCAATAGGAGAAAAGCAACACTGAATCCAAAACCGGTTGAGTGTGGGCCTGGCAACTCCATCCCATAAGAACCAACTTGCTAAGGAAACCACAGCTGCAATACCTAGTGTGGTGGGGCTGTGGCATTAGAACAATACATAAGAGAGTCTTATGGTACTAATGAGGAGAAAATTAAAGTTACTTCACTCTTCTCTGCTCTGTTGAACAAACTTTTATACAATATTACTGCTATTTAATGCTAACAGGATCTGTTACATATTTAAGATAACACTAACAAATCAACTGTTAATTATTGAGGGCCTAGTAGTCGAGGCTTATTGCAATTCCCATGTGAAGGATACTTTTATTTTATAATAAAACATTCCTATAATGCACAGAATAAATTTCTGCTGACAAGACTTGAAAAAGAAAAAAAACCCAAAAAAAACCTGTTAGCTTAAAGATGGAATGGGCCAGTACCAGACAGCATGAAAATTAGAAAATTCCACTTTCAACTGATGAAAGAAAGGAGGCTATTGTCTCTCTCAATCAGGTCAACCTGGGCTATCAGAAAGGTGTCTTTGTGCAATGAAATAGGAATCAGAAAAATATCTCTGCAGCAAAGTAGCAAATGTGATAGAATCTGTTAAGAACAGCTGTACAGTATGTTCATGGCATACAGTTGAGGAACCAGAAGAAAGCTCCTTAAACCAATTGGCATTTTGGAGAGAGACAGCAGTGGGTAACTGAGATGGGTGACAGGTCCTTGCTGTTTTGGTATAACATTAGCTTTTCAGAGGAGTTGGTATTGACTCAATTTGCAAAGAGTAAATGAGTATGAATCTAAAAATTGTTAAATTAAAGATGTCATTTCAACAACTTACAGATTTTCATTATGATGCGGGGAAACAGTTTTTGAGCAAAGTTTCAAGCACACAGGGAATGTCACTTCAGAAAAATATAGATCCATTTTGTCAGAAGGACTTCTAACATTCACTAATGCTCATTTCAACAAAAAAAGCACCTTTTTATGGATGACTATGCTTCAGTGACCATACAAAAAAAAAGAAAAATTAAAGAAATATTTTTCCAAATAAATATCAAATCAACAGAATCTCTTGACATAAGTTCTATTGTAATGTCTTGGCCATTTTGGATGGGAAAAAAAAAACAGGAAAATATCCAAGCAACCTTTAACAAAAATTTGGTTTTGAATGCAGTTTGGTTGGAGATGCCATATGAGAAGATAAGATTTTAATAAATTTGAAACCTGAAAATATTATGACTGTCAAGTTTTAATTTGCATAATATTTTTTAATTGTTTAGAATATAGAATAAAAGCTCTTGTTTGAAAATATTGGAGTCTGTTTACTTTTGTCATGTCTCTTCTTGATATGAAAGAACAAATCTGATAAAAAAAAGCTTAGCAGCTGAAGAATATTTTATGTGGTTTTAATGCTAACTCTTGAACAAGAGAAAGAAAAGCAAGGCCATTTCTTTTCATTTTTTTTTCTTTTTATTATTAGAATCATTTTGTCTAAATCCCTGAGTAGCATTGAGTTTTTATAGCAGTCTATTTGCATTAAGTTCTTCAAAGTATTTGCAAAGATTATCTGTATGCAACATTAATCTTTTGGCAGTAGGAGCAACAGTAGTTTCCGCAATAAGAATATTGTTAATAGATATATATATATATATATAAGGTTATGAATATAATTGTAATTATAATTTAAAAAATGGCAAACAATATTTAACGATTATATTGTAAGTAAATTATAACACTGCTATATTTTTAATTATTTTACAAAAAAGTTTGTCTTTGATTAAAGCCAATATAAAAATTTTAGTATTCCTTCTAAAATATGTGAAAGCAAATTGGTTAAGGAATCATTAATTTTGCTTTTAATACATAAAAGGAAATTGAATAATGAAGCCTTATGATTTTGTGAAGCAAGAATGTAATTGTGTTTAATTGAAAGTGCCATATTTGATAGAATATGACACTCCCACCCAGCATATTTAATATCACGGTAGCATGACTGTGTACAAGTATTAGTAGTGTACAACATTTGGGTAAACATTAACCTTTGATATACCTCAACTTTACCCTTAAGATATTAAGTTATTTTTTTTTCTTTTAGTCATTTTGGGTAAAAACAGCAGTTATCTTATAGAATTAAGGAAACATTCAACATTCATTGATGGAGCAGCAAGGGCTAAAATAGGTTAAAATTTATAAAATCTTTCACTTAAAAGAATTTTTCAGGAAAATAGGTTTCTCATGTCCAGTAACTGTTATCAATCTTTCCAGTATGGATGGGTGGTTTCCTTCCTAACATTTTGTTCGAAGTACTGTGGAATATCAACATCTTCATTATGTCATTTTCTCTTCAAGGTATATGTGATATTCATTTTAGTGGTATCTGCAGTCGAAAGTCCTCAAGTGATGTGGTTGTTATTTGGTACAATTTTTTGTTTGTGATTCTGTGGCACTAGTCCACAATGTTCAAAGAAGGATGGTCCTCACTAAGGCCTACATCTTCATTTGATTGAAGCCATTTTTAACTATTGATCTGAGAAAGCGGTTCTATACAGCAGATAGTTTAAATATTTCTGAATGAGCTTGGCTCCATGACATCCATATGAAAACTTTGATCTGATAAGACTATTTAAGAACATGATTAGAGTTTTGATGTCAGCGTTTTGGTTTTGTAGCAATGTGAGGTGCTGGGCAAAGCTACTTCTAGCACAGACTATTCTGTTCAATTTCCTTATCTCCTATACTAAATTTGTTATAACTGATCCATAGACTGAGGTATTTGAATTGTTTAGTATTTACTAATTTGACATACCAAATTAGTATGCTGGAATCAGATTATGAGCCATCACTAAGTGCCATCAAATGTAGTAATAGAATTGATTTAAAAATTAAATAAGGATTTAAAAAAATCTATGCTACTACCAACTGGTCAAAAATAAAATTAAAAAAAAGATTTGTCATCATTTATTTTTTATTTACCTTACTTTTTGGTTACACTTGACAGAAACTGATTTTTTTTGTCTCTTATTTTTCAGTCATTTCATCACTTGCAAGGTAGTAAAGCCATTAAGACACAAGGGGTTATTAAATGTTAATGAATAAGAAAAAAAGAGAAGCATTATTAAGGAGCAAGAACAATAGAAGAGTAATCAAGAAGACAGTAGATAATGATTGACAGTGGATTTAAAATTTTGAAGATCAAAGTCAACTAGAAAGCATGGAGCCTAAAGTGAGTTCCAGAAGAGTGAGAAAAGAAACTGTTAGCAATGATCTTATGGTTACATCTAGCCAGTTAATCTGTGAATTGATGAGATTTTACTACCAATCAAGTACTACAATTAAAATCATAGTCAACAGAACAATTATGATGAAACTATTTACAGAAAAGAAACAGGGAAGCTACAGTACAGCGATGAGAAAGTAACTGAAACTGAGATGCCA
>OZ038489.1:46712975-46735475 GCA_964036315.1 Acanthosepion esculentum | reverse complement strand
CATCAAAAAACTGATTAGACAACTTGAAAGAATCAGTATGAAAATAAATAGAAATAATATATCTATATTCTTCTAAGACACATGTTTGAATTAAGATATATATATATATATATATATATATATATATATATATGAGAAACCCGGATATAAGAGAGATTTTCTCTGGTCCCAAATTAGAGCCTGTGTTAATGTATATATAAGAGAAACCCGGATATAAGAGACGTATTCTCCGGTCCCAACAACTCTCTTATATCCGGGTTACACTATATATATATATATATATATATGTATATAAAGACACTTGGTTTTCAAAACACGTCTTGGTCTGAATATCACATTGAAACTGACAGTAACCTTGCAGTGTTGATTCCTATGACCACACTGTCTATATCAATAAATGCTCTATCTCCGATATTGAAAGCTCTTCCATTATAAATATGTCAAGTTTTAACTGTGTGTGAATATATGCATGTGAGAGAGAGTGCTAAGTTGTAATGGTAAATACATAAGACAATTCGGAAAACTTGTACCGAGTACTGATATGAAATATCTGCTAAGCATGGAAAGCAGAATGAGAATAACCTACCTAATGGACAGAATCAAGGGTGCAGTTTGAAATTCCAAGGTTACCAAGTACGAAGACAGACAGGGTGTACAAAGATCAAAACATTTTGAGTATAACAATTCATGTCGGTCTGAATAGCAAAGCAGTAAACAAATTCAATACACTGGCTGAACTTATTTTGTCTTGACATTTTGAAAGAACAAGTTCTATAGTTTTTGAAAATAGAAGAAAATAACTTTCATTATTTTTTTGCTTAAACCATATTTTGAAGTAAAACTACACACAATAAAAATATCTAGATAAGACTTTGAGCATCAGGTGTTGATGAGCGTAAAATATTTCTTGAAATTCTTTTTCACAGGTTATGCATGTATAATGCCACAAAGAGTAAAATTTATCTTGAGTAGTAAGCATCCCTGGAAGACATTAGGAAATGACATCATCATTATCCTTCAACAAATATGATTAAGACAAATCATTTTAGAGTATATCAGAATTGGGGTCCTAAAAATAACAGTTTAAACTGAAATACAATGAGAAATTGAAGGAATGAGTTTTCTATCCATTATAATTTTCCTTTTTTTTTTTTTGCATCCTGTCTGTTGAATTATGAATAATAAATAAATCTAAATTATTAAAAGTGTAAGTCTTTATGAAGTTAAACTCAGTACAAGATTGACAGCTAGGTCTCATCATTTTACAGCTGAATTTGCTAGATGTAACTAGGAGTTCTATGCTAACAGTTTCTATTCTGTCACACTTCTTACTTACCACTCAACTTTGATCTTCAAACATTTAAAAACAATGTCAATTATCATCTTCTGTCTCCTTCATTTCTACTCTTTTATTGTCACCTCTACTTAATAAGTATTTTTCTCAGATTCTTTAACACAGTAACTCCTTGCAGCTTAGTTGCTTTATCGCTTTGCTTGGGATAAAATGATTAGGAAAAAGGCTGACTTTGTCTCATGTAATCGTTTCAAAAGTGCAGAACTTATTGGAAGCCATGATATCTAATAATTATTGAAACAAGATATTCAATATTTAAAGTCATCTAATCAGTATCATTAGAGAAGTTAATGGGGAAAAAAACTCCACTATCTTTCCCAAAAATGCATGCTAATGCACACGCACACACACAAAAAGGACTTTGTGGAGAATATTGAATGCCTACATCCTGAAGGGACATAGCATTTAAATAAAATAATAAAATCAACATCCATCATCCACAAAATAGTTAATATGGTTCTCCATAAGATATTTTTATGATTCCCAATTGTATAAGTCCATATGTTTTAAAATATCGCAATTAACCACAAGGAGGGAGAGTTTAAAATAGGTTTGCTGCCAAGGAAAGAAAAGTAACTCACTCCAACACCATAAAGTGAGGAACACACTGTCCACCATAAATCGTAGCCACCTGAAAGCTTCTCTCAATGGCTGCCTCTTCAAACAAATCCTTAAATACATGTGGGACTCATGAATATTCATCAGGTGATGGTACTCTAAGGATTGCACATGCTCACTTCCCACAATTCAAATGGTCGTCTACATACGAAGCACACAAATCATCATGCTTGTTAAGCATCAGGTCAGTTGGTTATATGCCATATGTGATACACACTTAGGCAATCATGTATCTTTCGATACATGACTGACAAAGCAGATTTTTTCCTGCAGTAGGTTGCCATTTCTTTCAGTAGTAGACCAGTTGCCATCCAAGGCTATAGAACCCGGTCTGTCCTGGTAATTCATCCAAATATAAACATTGAAATCAATAGGAATTATCCAGTAGTTTGTAATATTTTATCAACAAACAATTTGTAATTACAAATAACTGTTTTCCAACAGTTTGAAAATACTGATTTTAATCTGATGTGCTTTAAACTACTAAATAAAGTAAGGCATTAATTCCATTTTATACTTAATATATGGCATTGTACAGGGTGCAGTAGAAATACCTCCCACATAATGGTGAGACATTAGTGGCAGTGGATCTTCATTTAGCTAGTTTCTTGTCATTATATAGGAAGTATTTCTGTCGCTCCCCATCTTAAAAAAGCTAAAAACCTGATGACATACATCATTTTTTTTTTCAAATGTCCTTTCACAAGGCAAAAGTGGGCCTCCAATGATTATTAGCCCCAAATTACCATGACTTCATGGAATATACAGTGGAGCAGTTTCCTGTTGCCTTCTTCCATGATTTGGAATTTAGAATAGCCTTTCTCATTGATTGGCTGCTATCCAAGGCTAGAAAGCTCGGTCTACTCTGCTATTTAAACCATAAATGGTTTAAACTGGATTTGTGCCTTTCCCAAGACTATTTGTGTGAAAGTGAATGCAACAGACCAGACAAGAATTTGGCTCCCAGATTCCACTTTTCATGTTGATAACCACTAATCCCCCTTGCTATATATAATTACTAAACACACACAAAATGGAGTAAAAATTGCTATAAATTTTTATTATGGTCAAGTGATGCAACATGTTATATTTTTGCTTTAAATTACTTTCTTTATAATCTTTTTTATTGTAATAATATGAAATACCAGAGTAAAAGAAGAACGCTTGAGAGAAAAAAAAGAAAAGAAAAAAATCATTATTTTGTGCTGATGTCTATACTAACACATTTTGGTAGAAACTTTCCTTTTCCTTCATGGATACCTTTAAATTCAGACATAAATTCTCATTTTTCACCATTTTTGAATGCTCATTCACAGCACGACAGAGTTCAAATTCCAGCCATAGCTGTTGCATTCACTTTTAAACAAATAACCTTAGAAAAGTATAATAGCAAAACCGACTGGGCCTTTTATTTAACCTAGTGGCAAAGTGAGCACTGCACGCAAGAGGATGTTTCATGGCCAGAGAGAACAAAATATAGAGTTATACTAAAAAAGTGAACATGGGGATACAGAAAGTTGATAAACTATAATGGGAAAATAAATCAAATGAAACGGCTAATTAAAAAAAAAAAAAAATACTTGATAAGGGCTTGAGATTGGAACTGGTGAGAGTCGAAACCTGTATTCCTAATTTAAAAGGGGTGTGCAAGTGACAATCTCTGAATATTTTCCTATTCCCCCAAAACACTTATTTTTTATTCCACCTCTACTTCGGAAAATTAAGAAATATATTCAACGGCTGACCTAGCAGCCCCCTAGCAGCCCATTAAGGGAATCTGGTTTTTATCAAGAAAATCTTCTTTGTATGAAGAAAAAGCCTACGTGATAATTCAAGTGTCCAAAAACTCCATCAACAGAAAGGTCCACACCTACAGGCACCGGGATAGTAGGGCAGGTTGGTATGATAAATCACAACACAAAATATTTTTTCCAAATTGTTACCATTTTTCGAGGAGACTTGTTTAAAGTTTAGATTCAAAACCGTAGTGTTGGAATTTCATTCCATTGATCAGTGAAAGCTTTATAGTGCAGCCTTATAAAATTTATAATTTACTGAAGCTTTACAAATTGTATAGGGACAAGATGATTGGCGCAAGCACATTATTATTATTATCATCATCATTGTGGCATGAAATAAGACCTCCATTTACTTCAAGGGGAAATTATACTGAACAATTTAGCTCTATTATGATGTAATATGTTATACAGTGCAGTAGTTTTCATGCAATTTTCAATAAACAATGCAAATTTAAAACATTTTCTTTTATTTGTTCTTAGCAGTATTATGGTGTTATATAGACTTTTATCTATTTTTTGTTTTTATTAATTATGATCTAACAAATCTTATTCATTTGTAGCCTTTGTGTAATCATTTACAGTTTTTACTTATTGAATACAGTAAAAAAAATGGCATATTTAGCTTGTGGTGATTCATAATTAAAAATCTGGTTTGAATTTTCCATTCAATGTATCTTATACAAAAGATATAAACTTTATTTGTATTTATTCTTGAAATAGTAAAATTTTGAAGTCAGTTTGCAAGCAAAAACCTGCGGAAATTAGGTATTTCTATACATTTTTTTCTTTAAAACTACATGTTCAAAAATTGGTAAAAGTTATGAATCTAATTTCTGGTGTCAGCACATCAAACCTCAGCTTTCATACTGAGTGCAATGTTGATTTTCCAAAAAAAGTGAAAGATCAGCCTGCCCTAGCGGGATAGAGCCGGTCCCCTGGTCATTAGAGAGATGAATTTACTTTGTGCCAGAGTAGAAGAATGGAGTCAAGCTTAAAAGAAAGAACAGAGATGAAAGAAGTTGCTACTATTGTTAAATTGACCATTTGTAGTAAGAAGACTGAAAGGAAAGAAATCCTTGTGTAGAGACTAGTGTTCGCTCCAGCTAAAAACAAAAAGCAAAACGGAATAATAAATAGTTCATTTTCAGCTAAAAGGTTACCACAAGCCTGTTGGATATCCAATTTGAAAGGTAAACACAACACCAGTTGCAACATAGCAGAAAACAGATCACAGCTTGGCTAGTTAGTGGAAAGAGATTATGACTGGTGTTGTAAAAATTCAAAACTCATCATTCTCCACAAGGTAACCCATCAGTGAAGTGTACTAAGAGTTATTGAGGCATGTCCTGCTGTCAGGTTTTAAAGCCTTGGTTGGTGACCAGTCTTAGTGAAGGACAAACTGGCTGAGTGTAGGGTTGGTAACTCCACCCTGAAAAAAAACTTACTTGATATGAAGACCACAGCAGCTATGTTCCACAGGGGAGTCTACAGTACTAATTAAAATTAGTACAGCTCTAAATTAAATTAATTATTGTATCAAATAAAAAGCTGATTTTATCATAAACTGGCAGACACAATGGGTTTAAAGACGGAATGTCTGGAGAACAAACAAAAGATATTTAAAAAAAAAAATTTACCTGTTTCACTTTCCTCTGATATTGGTTGAATCATCCCCTGATTCCATCGGCTACCTGCCAAGCCCTCTGAATCATTAGGAAACGTTTGAGAAGCAGAACCTCCAGACCAATCATTCTGAGGATTAACATCTCTATTCCGCTGTGGTAAGTTTAAGCTGGTTGGCCGCTTCTGTTTTTGAGATGAGGCAGCATTCGAAGGTGCTCCACCAGACGGGCTCCAAGAATGAGGCCGTGCAGGTCCTGATACAGTAGAATTTGATGGGTTTGACTGTGCAGCAGATGGTGGAGTCTGTGACAGAGCTAATGTCGTTGGGAGAGCTTGCATAGTTTCACTGGGTAAATCCGGCCGATTACGTAAGACAAGTTCGTCATCACCCTGCTGTATCCCTTGTTCCAGTGTGTCTTTCTCTTCCACCTCATCGTCAGACTCATCCACCTTCTCTGCAACACCGTCACTGTTTCGGATGTCACAAGGCAATAAATGAGCATCACAGTTATGCTGAAAGAGTTCTTTGCTGGCCCCAGTCTCAGTTTCGTTTTCAAGGCGTTGTTTGATTTCCATGTTGATCAGTTTTTTCTGTAGTGGACTTAAAGACTGTTGCATCTTTTGCTTCAAGTCCAGGCCAGGCACTGCAGTCTCTGCTGATGCGGAGGAATCAAGAAAGCCATTGGGAACATTATCAGAAGATTTATCTGAATTAGGTGAAATTGAAACAGGTGCAATTGTGGCTGCAGCAAATGGGGTATCAAGACATACCTTAGACAAACCCAACAGACTGTTTGGCCTTGCCATTTTTGGTAAGGGAGGCTCTTTTGGACGAGCACCAAGTATTGATGATTGTTGCGATTCAGGAGATGGTGTGCTCACACCATTCTCTAACGGAGGCCCTGGAAATCCATTTTCTATGGTTCCCGTAGACTTTGATAGTCTCTTACTGGCAGGTGATTCCCCAGCCATTTTGGTGTCCCTATCACTCGATGATGAAAAACCATTTTCTCCTACGGCCGTGATATCATCATAAATGCATACGTTGTCATGCCCAAGTTTTTCCATTTCTCTAGTGCAGTCTCTATCACAAATTATCTGTGTCGCTCGAGGAGCACTATTATGACCATTTGATAGATCCATAGCCTTAGTAGCGTACTCAAAAGGAACAGAAGATGCAGGCTGTGTTGCAGGGTCACCATTACTAACCACTTCAGGTAGTTCCATAGGCGAGTCGGAAGATACTGAGTGGACAATACATTCTGCTTGAATCGAGGAAGCTTTAGGTGCAGAAAGAACAGTGTCTGCCATTTCTGCAGAGCAACACTCATCTAGATAATCGTCTACATTTTCATCATCATCCATACAATCAAAGCCCACAACTTCTGGTTCCTCTGTTGCTCGAGTATCCAACAAATGGCCAATAGTTCTGGGATTACAAGAGTCCAATGACTTGTTTGTACTACAGTTTTGATCTTTGTTATGTAAGCCGTTGTGCCGGCTGTCAAACTTCTGTTTCTCCTTTAAGGAAGGTTCTAGCAAATTATTCAGACAGACAGCAGACACATCTTCCACAGCTCTTATCACAGTGTCACTGCTTTCATGCATGGGTTCTTCCTGAGAATTGGACATGCTCCAACCGACATTGCACACCAAAGCTTCACCTGCCTTGACAGCTGAAGAATCATAGGCAGTTTCGCTGACCATTGCAACATCATGTTCATCTGGTTTGTCATATATTCCCACACATTCGACAGCTGAATCTGTTTGAGTCTCATTTCTGCTGGCCAATGCATCTTGTGAAATATCACCACAAGAGAGAAATTTGTGATTAGGTGCAAAAGTATCAGTATTCATATGGTGAATAATGAGTGACTCAGTTTTTAAAACAGAGTCTGAAATAGGGGTCAAAAGTCCAGGCGGCTGGGTCTCCTGACATGGTTTTCCTTCAGGTAATTCCAGGTCTGGCCTATCCCTTATAGCCTGCTCACAATCTTCAATTTTTTCTGTCACTGATGCTTCTACTGTTGAAGGAGGTGGCAGTGGTGCAGAAGGAGCAAGTTTAGCATTTAAACAGTTCTGAAAGTTGATTTGATGCTCATTGTGAGCAGAAAGTTTAATAGATGAGGACGATTCCAGTTTTCCCTCTTCTTTATGTGACAGAGAAAAGTTGGCTTCAGATATGTCAAATTTATGGGCAGCTTCGTAAGGCATATCATATGTAATTGTTTTGGTAGAAGCTGCATCAATGCCCAGTTGGTGAGAGTTGCTGGCAGAAATGAGCCCTTGAGTGTAGGCTTCCCATGGATTATTTTCACATGAGGGCAGATAAGAGGAGTATCCACCTGGTTTGATGTCACACCCAGGAACCAGAGCTGATGCTTTTTCTGAAAATTAAAAGAAGAAAAAAAAAATTAAAATTAAACTTTTTCAAAAATATCATATAATAGTTGTGCTTGTCCCTCCCTTTGTTAGTTCCTTAGTTTGCACAACCGTTACACCTTGCCAATACCCCATAAATAATGGAATATTCCGTTTTTATCATATAGAAAGACAAAAAATATGTCAGAGACATTAGTTGATTTCGGTGAAGAAAAAAAAATAGAAGTGCTTAATGTCTCCTACCAATACCTCATAAATAATGGAATAATCCATTTTTATCACATGGAAAGACAAAAAACGTATCAGAGACGTTACTTGGTTTTGGTGAAAAAAAAAAGAAAGATAGAAGTGCTTAATGTCTCCTGCCAATACCTCATAAATAATGGACTGTTCTGTTTTGATGCATAAGACAAAAGACCCCTACTTGGTTTCAGTCAGAAAATGAAAGAAATAATAGAAAATAAAAATGTTTAATGGCTGTTTCAGAGAAATGAAAAAGTTGTCAGTTTCAAGTCTTTTCATTTGTATCTCCTTTTTAAAATAACAACTTCCATTCATATTGATGATTGTTATTGCAATATTGTTCAGCTCAAATATTTAATAATATTGCAATAGGAGAATTTCTATGCATATTTTATTGTCATAGAATTCGTCATGACCTTATTCAACCATTAACTGAAGATTTAAGATTCATCAAAAACTTAGTAAAACGGAAATTTTTGATGGGTTAAAACTAGTAAATATAATTATACTTAACAAGATGAACCCATGGAAATTCCACTGATGTTGACAACTAGGATTATCCATTAATTCATGCTTTGGTTCATCTCTCTATGCGTGTATCTTATTTTTTTTTCCCCTTATCCCATCCAATCAACACATATGTTACATGTGTGAAAATGGGATAAGAAATACATAACTATTTCTCTTGCTCTATTTATCTCTATAATTCTCAAAATGTGTGTGTGTGAGAGAGAGAGTGGATGTTGTTTATGCATTTCCACAGTTTTTGTCAGATTTCAATGAAATTTTTTTTGTTTGATAGTTAATTCTTCAGTGCCAGTTTTGAGTCCAAATTGATGGCGACAATGGCTCTCCACTACTTCCTGTCCATTATAACGTTTTACTATTTACTATCTGTTCTTGGATATATATCTTTCATAAAAACTTTAATAAAAATAAATAGTTTAAATTATTACAATAATATTACTTATTATTATACAGTTCCCTTTTCAGGGTCACCCCCCCCCCCAATTCAAATTGTTACCCCCCCACACACACACACACACCATAAATATAAGTGAGCAGAATGAGAGTAGTGATAATTTCCTGTCAATTTTTGCATGTTGTTGTCATTGTGCAGAGTATTTCCATCAGCAACTTTTTCAAATGTTCATGTGACATAGAAATGGAAAATACAAAAGGTGTCATGAAATAGTAAACTGGTTAGTGACAAAGTTTTAAACTATTTAAAAAGTATCTAATATAATTTTAGCTTCACAGAAAAACATGCATATCCTACAAAGAATTAAAATTTTCTCAACATTAGTACATTTCATTATGTAGTAACATGCTCTCAAGCAAACATATATACACAATTAGAATGAAATGGAAGTATCTACAAGTAATGCAAATAGGAATGCCATAAAAAAAAATCTTAAGCATTTGAATTAAATATTCATCTTTAAACATATATTATACAAATATTGTGTTAAAGCAAAACGGGGATAATTAAAATTAAACTTTCATATTGCTAATTATATATCGTAAAAGTAGTAAAAAATAATAAGTAAAAAGTTTTTTTTTTTAATTTTTGAAACAATATTTTCAGTTTGTTAGGGAAAAAGAAAAATGGTGGGAAAAAGCAAAATTCATCTCATTCTGTCATGAGATGAAAAGAGAGAACTGGGAGCAACATCACTGATTGGTGCCGGAAATGGGATCAATGAGCTGAATTAAAAATTCCCACCTCGTCTGTTGAGTTCAATTTTGCACAAATGCCCTCAGAAAGCAGGAATCCACCTTCCAGCTTTGGATTAAATAACAGGGTAGATTTAGGTGGCAGCTACTCTGAGTTCCAAACTAGAGTGAAAACAATGAGTAAGCACTATCGTTTCAAAAGAAGTTATATCAATTCAGATATTACAAAGAAAAATTAAAAATGTGGAGAGCCATGATCATCTATGTTCTGAAGGGACATGACATTTGAGAAGTCAAAGAAAACCATAGACCAAGAAATCAATACCTGTTAATCTGAGAATTACATTTGTAAGAGGATTCATGTGAATCATATTTCTATTTTGGACACTATTCACATTATTATTTGTTTGATTTTGATCATTTGTCATCATAGAAATTTGATGGTTCGGTTTGATTTGTTATACGGCATATCAACCTCAATGGGTTATTTAATGCCGACAAGATTTTTATTGCTGGTAATAATTTTTTTCAAAAACGTATTAAAACATATTTTTATACTTTCATAGTGTTTTGAACCCTATTGAGGAGGTTAATGATTAGCCCATAGCTGGGACCCTGACAGGTGCTACCACTCCAGGTCAGAGTGGACCTGGAAACAAGAGCAATTATGAGGTGGTTCCACATTCCTCAAAACCTCCTGATCAGAGGCCTTGCTATTGGATGTAGTTTATCATCTTACTCAGGACACACAAAAATTTGATTTCTAGCACATTTATTTCAGGCTTTGAAACATCCTTAAGAAAAAAAATATCAATGCAAAATAGAAAAAAATAAAACACTGTATATGCTGGTATACAAGGCAATTGGGCATATAAGATAACCCACAATTTTGGACTATATTCGCCATACAAGATGACCCCCTCCCCAATCATATTTTAAAATGTATTGAATTTATTAAATAAATTCAGTAAGCATATACTTTCTTTTCACTCAAATTCTAATGAAAAAAGGGTGGGGAGATATTGTCAATTAAGTACCATAATCTACAATACCTCATGAGTGGATGCTGTGTTTTCGGTAGCCTATTATGGTAGCCTGAATGACTTCTACCTGCTAACCATCCACTCGTTCCACTGTTCTCAAATGAAATCTTTAAATGGTTTATAGAGACACACATCCAATTGTATTTTCTTACGGTTAAAAGGTTGCCTTGTACACCAACATATACAGCATATATCAAATAACTTTTCCAGTTGCAACTCTACATATAACCATAAAATGATAATACATTACAAAATGAACAATTTTCTCCAAGGATATTTTCCTTGTAGAAAAACACTTGTGATAGAAATATTTGAAAGATTTATCAATGAAATAAGGCAGGCCAAGCTGACTGACAAAACCATAATTATGCTTTTGATAAAGCATCAAGAGAAACTAATATCATAGTTTTTTTTCTTAAAAAAGAAAATTTTATATTTGGCACATTTTAAATGGATATTAGCATCTTGTAGTTATTTTAATTTTTTTAAAATGCCATTTAAATTTAAACCTTGTGTTGCAATTTATTGTTATTCTGTCTGAATAGTGAGTGACGGAGTAAGAAAAGGAAAAAAATAGAATTTGTTATTTTTTAACCAAGTTTTCTATAAAATCTGTTTATCATATATACTCATGTAACTCCCAAATTAAATAAGTTAAAAAAGTAAAAGAGAATGATCAAAGTATCTATCATTAGTAACGTTATACTCATTGCGCAAACAGGTACAGCCATAAACAACTGAACAAGAAACAGTTAAACATCTTATAAACGTAAACAATGGTAAAGATGCATATCTTCTATATTTGATTTTATAATACGATACTAATATGTGAATATTACATGCATTATTAACGGATACAGTTAAGTAAAACATTAGTTTTATCAAAATAATGTTTATTTTAAATACAGCTGTATGTTTTGCCTACAGTAAATGGATATATAGTTTAGTCAACAGCATAGCCAGAGCCAGTAATACATACACTAAAAAAAATTAGGTCTTCAAAAGTTGCATGATATGCAAGTATATATGATAACTAGAGGCGAGGCAATCCAACCCGGTTGGATGTTCATTTACTTTGACTAAACAAAAACATACAAGGTTAAAGGGATTAAATAGGGGCATATGATGAATTTTAAAAATAAAATCACACTCAAAATGTTATGGATGAGTTCAAGTCATGTGCTATACAATGTTACATTAGCTTTAACTTCATTAAGTTAATTGACACATAAGTTAATTTTATGCAAACTGTTTTACTCAATTAATAATTACTTTCATGGACTAAATAATATTCCACACAATCAAAAGCCCCATAACCCATTAGGGTTATAGGGGTACAATATGTACTACCGTCATAACAGAAGTGGTGTGTCTTGAGCTAGATTGACTAAGGGAGACCAATCTTGTCCAGGAGGGTTTGAATTCAAAGTTGTCCTCCTAGACTGGTTACCAACCAAGGCTATAGAAGCTAGGTCTTCCCTATTTACCCATAGTTGAGACTAGGAAAGATTCACACCTTTCCCAAGGGTATTTGCACAACAAACTCAACTCTTTCATTTCTCACTCTGAACTGTTATCCATCACCCCAACTGTCCATCCTATCAAAATCAAGTCAATTTTATATAATCAGAGAAAATATGGTCATTGTGAACATAGTTATATACAAATAAACAATTTTTCAATATATACTAAAAGTAGATAAAATTGGATATGTTTGATTTTTATTCATGTATTTTAAAACAAGATAGAATTTTGTTTCCCTGCACATGCATATGGGTTTCCATACTTGCAACCAGAACTTTATGACATGATCAAAATGGTTGGGGTGACCATATCATAAAAGGGAATCACATGCCGTGCAATGCCATATTTCAGTAACTCAAGTTCAACAAAGCTTGGAAGTAGCCACCAAGTTTTTGTTTTATCATTATACGAAATAAACGTGATTGATAATCAAAAATTATGAAACTGAAGAGTTCCTATTTCTATTCTCATACAATCAGAATGAAAAAATATATTTGCAATATGTTTAAATAAAAAAAAGAAAGAAAGAAAGAAAGAAACTAAACTAGATATTGATCTGAGTAAGCTATAAATGTGCCAGTAAAATTTAGATAAGAACAAATCATAATATTTGTTGCAGATTAACTGAACAACTTCAAGGACAAAAACCAATCTGTTCAATCTTTTAATGTCATGTTCATAGATTCTACAAAACAAAAATAGATTTTGTTTTTTGTGCAAAAATCACCTCAAAAATTCTAATAGGCTCAAGCAGATATGATCAGATGGAAAGGCATTCTAAAGCTACTTTTATCAGAAAACCTACTTTAAAAGGTGCTTCACTGAAATGGAAAAATTATTGCATGTTTGAATCAATATTTCAATGAAGGCCACTTTAAGCACTTTCAATTTTTGATTGAAGCAAAATGACAAGTATTATAATATTGAAATATAAGAAAATTAAAGAAAATTGTGCTAAAATGTCAATATGCTTTAACAGAAAGAATAAGGAGATATTGAAAAATTTTAGATACAATCAAAATAGACGTTAAAAAATAAAGGTACTTTGAATCCTATATTAAATCATTCATGAAGTGTGGCCCACCGAAGATTGTTTTAGTTACTATAAAAAGCAAGTGTTTCTTAGCTGACAGTTGTTTAAATGTTTGGCATATGGTAAAATAAAAGAAATTATTGAATTACCACAGATAAATATCCAAGCTAAAAATTCATTTTTCAAAGACAAGCATTTGCAAACACAATGTGATAAGTGAAGAGGCAGTAATCCCGAACCCCCTAAAAAATACTTCAAAATAAAACTGGATCATATGCAAAAATCTTTTGAAACTTTCCAGATTGCTTAATGTGATTCAATATTGATTTTTATTGATATAAAATAATAAAAAAAAAATAATAGAAATTTTCAATATATAAGACATTAAAAAAATTATCGTTTTGTTTTATGGATTTTCAATTTGTTATTTCATAGCATATTATTTACTTTAGATTTGAAGAAATTCTCTTCTTTTTAAACCAAAACAGAAATGTCAGGAGACATGCATGAGGTTTAATTAGCACAATTAATGTATTCCTTTTAACTTTGTTGTCTATTTTTGGTTTGTATGAGTCATTGCCAGCAATTCAAAATTGTTTTTGATTTTTTAATTAGTTGATCCATGTGATTTTACTTTGTAATGCATTAGATAGTCTCATATATACTGAATAAGTTTCATTTTCAGGTGATTATTTCTTGTAATAATAGATAAATATTTTGTTATATGTTTTATCGCAATACACTGGAAGTAATACATTTGGGATGAATGATTTATGCAATAAAGTACATATAATTACACCTTTTGGATTATTTTTTAAAAAACCATTTCGCCCCAAGCAAGGCAATGAAGCCACTAAGGCACAAGGAGTTACTGAGTGTGAAAGAATAAGAAAAAGAAAATATTATTAAGGAGTGAGAACAATGAAAGAGGAATCCCGAAGACAGTAAGTAGATAATGATTGATATTGCATTTAGATATTTGAAGATCCAAGTTGGCTGGAAGGAAAGACGCCAAAAGAGAGCTCCACATATGAGAAGTGCGAGAGAAGAAACTGTTAGCATAGAACTTACAGTTACATCTAGCAATTTCAACTATAAAATGATGAGACTGAGGTACCAATCTAGTACTGAGCTTAAATTTGTAAACTTGAGGTACCAAATAGGAAATCTCATCAGAACATTTATCATGAAAATATTTTTTTTTACAAAAAAGGCACAAGAAAGTTATTACTCTGGTGGGAAAGTGACAGAAGCCGAGATACAAGGTCTGGACTAATAACATTGCAGATTCTTCTTTGGATTTTGACAAGAATCTCTAAATACATAGCAGAAGCACCAGAATAGATATGGCAGTAATATTCCATGAACATTTGAAAACTATGGAATCTTTGTTTTTGTTACCAGGGATAATTCTCTTTTTTTTTTTAAAACATAACCAAAACTGAAATTCCAGGGTACATGCATGAGGTTTGATTAGCACAATTAATATTATTTTTAACTTTGTTTTCCATTTTTGGTTTGTAGGAGTCATTGACAACAGTTAGAAAATGTTTCCTATTTTTTAATAGTTGATCTATGTGATTTTATTTTGCAATGTATTTCTTAAATAGTCTCATGTGTGCTGAATAAATTTCATTTTCAGGTGATTATTTCTTGTAATAATAGTTAAAATATATTGTGAAATGTTTTAGTGCAACTCATTGGAAGTAATACTTTAGTGAGGAATGATTTATGCAGTAAAGCATATAAAATAATCCAAAAGTTGCAATTCTATTTTATAGTAGACAGTGGAAAATAATGATTGCAAATATATTTTATTGTACATAAAACTATTATTTCATGTAAAGATAGTAGGGCAAAAAAATAAAATTGTAGTTTGACAAAATTAAGATGTTTATAAACAATTTCAGATCAAGTTTGCCAAGTATTTTATACTCTATTTGAACTGTCTGCATTTCTAAAACAAAATGTGTATCAACTACTGTTATAAATTATGATATTAATTTGGCATTAGCACGATACAAAACTATACAGCTGGAGGAAAATAAATTGTGTAAGACGAGAGATATTTTAAAAGTAACAAAAGAAAAACATCAGCTAAATTTACAAAACAAGACCTGAAATTACAACTCCATTAATAAATGATTTTCTATTAAAAAGATACTCAGGACAAATAGAGAATAATTGATATTTGTGTTATTTTGATGCAAAATTTAGATAAAGAAAAAAAACAAAAAAACTTGATAAAATTATGCTGATGCCAACCTTTTTGTATAATCTGCAAAAATTTTATTCCCGTTTCCAGTTGCCATTGTGTGAGTCTACCTGTCAGCATTCAGTTGTGGCAGTTGTTCTCCCAACAAGACATTCTTTCCTTCAGTTCATGAATCAATTAGCCTTTTTCTTTCAGTTTAGGGGCCAGATTCTAGCCCTGGTCGGTTATCCCTCTTCCATAATTGCATGTCAGCTTTTCAGAGTGGCTGTGTAAGTCAAGACTGACAGCTGAGTTCGTCTGACTCATCACTTGAGCAGCACAAGCTTTGCTGCTTGCTTGCTAGAACCTCAATATTAATCAAGTCATCTGCTAATCCATAACACAAGTCCCCTTATATGGCTAATGGAATTCTACTCAATATCTTCTGTTATGAAGATGGGAGGAAATACACAGTCACACTTGTCTTCACACAAGTTTAAACAGTAGCCAAAAGAAAAATCTACAACACAATATTCTGTTATTTCACTGTTAGTTCTGTCTGTTGGAATCTCATAGATTAACCCATTTTCAGGCATATCAAATCAATTTTACAAAAATACTACCGAAATTAAAGCTCTATGTTATAAAAAGATAGGAATAAAATTTACCATGTTAACTTACATTTTAAAAAATAAAAAACAGATAAGAATAAAAAGAATAAACTGTTTTAGTCTTAACAAATATGCACAATTAACAACTTTCTTAAATTAATGATCAAGTAAAAGTTATTGTTGAAGTAGACAGTTTTCAGCATGAAATTTTTTTTATTATCATTATTCATTTTCTACGGCTTAACCCTTTGCAGGTAATTTAAAACCAGAAAATATTTTAGACTAGCTTAAAAGCCACCCTATTGGATAGCATTTAAGCTGACTTCTGCGGAGGGCTTTTAATAGGGACTCTCAAACTCTTGAACAAGCTCAAGGCCCAAAGTCTTTTATATATTCTCAGCATTGGAAGCTCTCCTGGCTGCCTGATCAGAGTTTTCATTTGTACGAGACTTTTTTATCCTCACTGCAGCCTTGGTTCTTTTGATTGCAATCTGGTGCTCTGTTGGCAAAGATTTCTTTTTGTGAGGCATACTGCTGTCATATGTGATAGGTAACAAAAAGTTACAGAAGAACTCAAAATTCTAAGTTATAAAAATTGTTATTATACAAAAAAAATGTCGCAAAAAAAATCATGTAAAAAAAAAAAAAATTAAAAAAATCATCGCAAACAAAGTAATGAAAACTTGGGTATCCAAAATTTCAGGATTGCTGGTCCAGATCCAGTCCAGAATGTTTTTAATTTGCTCACAGAGTCGGTCTGATTCCAAAATGATATATGCTTAGCCTTTCGGAGTAAAGTTGAAAGTGTGTGACACTGACATTCACATTTATTTATATAGATTGTAAGATTTTTCTTTTGAGATAATGGTTTAGTGATACAAGTTTTACTAATTAACCCATAACAAGAGGGGAGAAAAGATGAATTCATACCCCTTTCCAAGGGTATTTGTATATAACGAGCCAAAAAGGAATTGGAACTCTGCTCTCCGAATAACAATTCTGAGCCATTATCCATTACACCACCTGCACATCCAAGCTTACAACACTTGGTATTTCCAAGAGGTCACCCATCTAAATACTAACCAGGGTCACTGTTTCTTAACTCTGGTGATTGTACAGGAACTTGTGTTTCAAAATAATGTGGTTGTAAGCAAATAAATATATAATTTGGAACATATAATCCACCATAAATGTTGTTTACAAGTTCTTGAGATTATATTATTTTCTACATAGAAATTCTCTAATGAATGATCAAATTCATAGATTTAGCAACATAGAAAAGAAAGTAGATGAAAATAATGTAATATCTTTCTTTTAAAATGATTAGGGAAAGGCAAAGGTATAGAACCAAAAATATGATTCAGTGATTGACAAACATTTTTTATTTTTTTTATAGAAAAAGAATTTCATTAAAATCTATTTTCTTTCACAAGAGCCCTAACAGATTTCATGGATTCTCAGAATAATCAGTGTAAAAGTATAAGAAGAGAATGTAACATTTTTGCTTTGTTTAGGAATCTAATGCAAATATGGTATCAAACAGGAAGCAAAGATTTAAGAAAATACATAAATACACCTTCAAGTAGTTTTAAAAGAAAAATTTAAATATCATGATCAATATAGCAAAGATTTTAATGTTAAATGATCAATAAATTCGTTTTTTTTATCTCAAATTATTCAAAGAGCCAAAAAAGATTTTATAATTGCCTTCATCAAGTGTTTTGAAAATGAATGAAATTCAAATGGGAATTAGATGTCCATAAAATAAATTGTGAATCACTTTCACAATTCTATTGTGCAAGAAAATGGTGCTCCTATCAAATATTCAAAACCAGAATAAAAAATATACATAATTGTTTCATGCAGGATTTAATTAATCATATACACTGAATTGATTACATGAAACATCAGTTTAATGGAATAGTCACTTAGTATGACCAGTTGTACAAGGAGAGAAACAATGTAATATTTTGTCCTTTTTATATGAATAAGGAATGTCTGCTTAAAAGAGATCAAACTGTCATCTTGATGTTCCCTTTATTTAATTGGAATCTCCTGTATATCAGAATGTCAAATAAATTAACCAGCACTTTGCTTCAATAGTACAACAAAAGTACAGTCAACGAGTACTAAAAACATATTCAATCTTCTCAAGTTTCTGATTTCCAAAAAAATATGTTTAACAGACTAGAAATTTTAAAATCTAACATCATGAATTTTTTAAACAGAAGATATTTATTAAGGAAAAAAAAAAAAAAAAAAACATTTCAAGTATCAAGATAAATTTTCTAAATTTGATTTCCTCCTTAACTTACTAATGAACTGGATTTCAGTTTCTTGCTTTTAAGGATATCTGAGTAGTCTTATTTCTCATCTCTGAGGGAATGTCTTTTCTTTTTAATTTGGCTGAACCATTGCATGAATTTAGCATTTATCTTTCTATAACAAAACAGAAATACTGTTCGCTAAGAAATTTGCCATACAGATATCAGACGAAGTGTAGAATTGTTTTACTAAGTTTTTAATTGTCCTTTTGAGAAATGCCTGTGAAATGGAAAATGTCCAGCTATAAAAATTTTGTACTTTTTTTTTTTAAAAACAAAAGTTGAGAGTTTCAGGGTAAAAATAGCTGTCAAGATTCTACATTTGAAATTGTCTATGATTTCTATGTAAAGTATTGCTATTAAAATAGGGTACAAGGAGGAACGCTAAGAGCCATTTCCTATTGACGTGCATTGCAAGACCAAGGAACAATAATAGCAAGTACTTGTAAACAGCTCAAATAGGGTAAAAGATATTCAGTTAATATTTGAAGCACTTAAGGCGTTTGCTAATTATATAGGTGCTGAAAAGAAATTTTAAAATTGGAAATATGCCTAATAGTTTATTAAATATTTATTAAATATCAAATTTTAAAAAAATCAACAAAATGAGCAAAATTTCAAGCTTGGAATATCTCTAATTTTCATTATACTGGTTAAAAAGACAAGAAAACAAGTAATTGTTCAATAAAACTGAACTGCTACAATTTCCATAATGAGATTAGCTAAGTCCCTTAATATTACAAATCTTATAGAAGACAATCTGATATTACAGCAGAAGAGTTCTGGATTACACAAGAGAAAAACCAAGAAATGAAGTTTTAAAGCCATTTTACATTCTTCAGTGGAACAAAATTAGCTTCATTGAATTCTAGTTTTGTATCGAACAACAGAGCAACGTAATTCCAGGAACTTTTGTAGAAAGTCTCGAAATTAAACTACCGTGTACAGTGAATAAAGATATGGTGGGAAGGTGAAGGAGAGCAAATCCTAAGAGGAAAAGAATCAAAAGGAAGTAAAGGCAATGACATGAAGCAGAGTGTCAAAACAGCAGCAGTCGCAGAATGAGTCAGCCAGTGCCAACGGCAATAAAAGATATGATGCAAAGGTACTGCTGCATTATTCTTTAGAGATTTTGCTTTACTTTTTTTTTAAATCAATAAAAATGAAAACTTATTTAAAAAAAAAAAAAAAAAATACTTGTGTTTGTCAATCAAACAATTTCAGGTTTCAATATTTCAGAAGAAGCAACAATTTCATGATTCCTAAGAAATCTTCAATGTTTATGAGAGAATTCTTTTTAATAATTATATAATAATACTAATTCTTTTTCCTTTAATTACGGAATGACATATGAATCTTTGACTTTTAAGATGTGTTTGAAAAACATAAGAAATTAGATAATATATTGTTTTAACGTTGAACCCACGAGAAGAGAAACGGTTTAAATGCCAAGCCAAGCTTACTGCAAGAGACTCCATCTAAATGTCAAACCTGCTGCAATATACCCTGTTTAAATGCCAAGCCTACTGCTAGAGATGCTGTCTAAATACCAAGCCCACTGCAAGAGACCCCTTTTAAATGTATGTTTTAATTCAGTACAGTATAAAATAATATGCAATTTAACTAATAGGACTAGATAGGTTTGCCTATCATCTGGTTCACACTCCTCTCTGGTCTTTTGAACAGGAGTAGAGGTTTATCCCTCATTTTCTGTTTAGTATTGGGTTTCTGGTTCCTTCGAAAATCTTCTCATTCTCTTCCACTCTTTAGTGGTATTAATACTTTGTTTGGGATGGACATACATACATGCATATATCTCCCACCCTTCACAGAGCCTTCCACTTCGATATCATCCTCTTGTGTTCCCTTCAACTTAATGTCTCCACTAAGTATTAGACTTCGTCCTCAAAAAAACAAAAAAAAAAAAACAACAAACAAATGCTTAAGTATTACTATATTAATACTGACCATTATTTGAATTAAGATCTCTTTCTTAAATTTATTTGAATCAACCTGGTTTGTCCTGCTTAAAAAACAACAAACTGTATCAATCAATGTAAAATCCAATCCAATACAAAAATCTCAAAATTAAAGAATAAATTCTCAGCTGGGTGAACTGACTACTACTAACCACTAATCCCTTAGCCCTCTCTTTACCCATCCCTTCTCTTTCACCTTTCATCCCCACTACCAATCTAATGCATCTGTCCGCTGTATTTTCTTCATTTACGGAGAGGATTTTGGTCTGAAGAGTTTAACACCTCAGTGTTCATGAAATAAATTATAATCAAAATGGATAATTAAAGTCTCTGACTTCTTGTTATCATTATAATGCTCTGTAGTCTACATTGAGCTCTCCCTGGATTTATATCATCCTCGGAATTATCCATTCCAGTCACAAACTGGTTATATATATATATATATATATATATATATATATATATGACCTGATGATTGCATTTAGCATGAAACAGACTGTCACCTCTGGGTTTTGACTTCAATGTTCACTTTTATATTCCTGATATTGAGTATTTTAACCTACAAATATAGCATATCTTAAAGCTGTATTTTTTTTATATATATATTATTTTTTCTCAATATTTGGTTAAGAGATTGTGTGTGTGTGTGGAGACACACAAACACACACACACACACACACAGTCTCTTAACCAAATATTGATAAAAAATAATTTTTGGTAGATACTGAATGGTGTACATAATAATTAACATTTATACTGCAAAAAAATTTCCACAGGCTAACCAATTTGACAAACAAATGCATTATTGTCACATTTGCAAATTGGTGAAACCACAAAAAACAATGCAGAACAATTTTGTTATTTAACAAAATTCTTCTTAAGAAGAATACAACTGCTCTTAACTCAATAATAGCCAAGGTCAGAGCGGCTCTTGAAGTGGCCATTATGTGCTGAAGAGTAAATGAATAACCAATCCTAAATAAATTTGTAAATATAAATGCCACCAGTATTAAATACTTCTTTTGTCACTACTTGAATCAAACATTCATTCATTTATTGGACTTGATGGCAGAAAAAGTTTTCACCTTGCCTGAAAGGGACCACTTCTATTAATACAATTAGATCATTAAATATTAATATCTTTAATCTGTTGGGCCAAACCAAATAACTAAGGTCACAAGCTCTTCATACTCAGATTTGTTTTGTTCACATATATCTTAATAGACATCAAAATTCAGCAAATAGGTTCTTAAGAGAGAATTGAAAATATCTGCAAACAAATTTGTTTTGATTATTAAATTTTCCCCTGAAATTGACAATTTTATTCAATTGCATGATATAATTGTTTTCAACTAAATATACAAAAATTTTACATCTGAAGAAGCTTTGCATATAAAGTAGTTTGTTGGAATACATACACTGAAATTACAATCAGGAATTTCTCTAATATGAATGAAGCCAAGGTTTACATCAAATTAGTAATAATTTTCTCACTACAATAAAGGTTATTTAAAGATTTCATTTCATTAGGAAATTATGCCATTTGTTTTTATAGAACCATAGCCAGTGGACAGATTAACACAGCCACTGCTACCTTGAATAATTTAGATAATGCAGTTTTTATTCTCATTTCTATTAGTAATTGCTATATAAAACTACACATGCATTGTTTTGGCAAATAAATATAAATAAAATATGTATAAAAATATCAGCTTTGCTCTATGGTACCTAGACCTTATGAATTTAAGCACAGTATCAGATTGGCAGCTAAGTCTCATCACTTTATATTTGAAATGGCTGCTAGATGTAACAGTTTCTTCTCTTGTACTTCTTGCTTATGGAACTCTCTTCCAGATTCTTTCTTTCTAGTAAATTTTGATCATTGAAAATTTAAATGCAATGTCAATATCATTATCGATTCTTTAATTCCTGTTCTTTTAGTGTTCCATCTCCTCAATAAGGTTTTCTTTTTCTTATATTCACTCATTCAGTAACACATTGCCTCTTAGTGGCTTTATTGCCTTACTTGGGTGAAATGATTAAAAACAACATAATTCAGACATTTTAATTATTCAACAGAGAAATGCAAATGAAAC
>OZ038489.1:46507975-46710475 GCA_964036315.1 Acanthosepion esculentum | reverse complement strand
AGAAGATACTTGAAGCTGACTTATTCACATAGAATGTGGGAGAGTACTGGGTTGGCCACAAAGTTTGTTCAGTTTTTGTCGGATGGTATTAGGAGTGTTTATCTAATTTCATTCTAAAAGCTAACTGCCATACTATAAACAAAAACAGTCATATCAACTTACACTTTTAACAGCTAACATTACATTAGTTGCTTTAATGTAGGGAAAAAATTACTGAACACTTTTAACAGGTTTCAATTTTGAAACAAATTTGCTCCAAAATCAACCAAATAAAGGCAACCAGGATGTAATAATCTATCAGGATGAAATATGCAATATATTGCATGTTTCTTTGGAGACCAGATTACAAATTGCTAATATTTGTGTGAAAAGCTTTTCATCCACCTGCTACATTTGTCAGATATTGAGTTATTGCATTACCAGTTATCTCGATTTTTACAAAAATTTCAATTCCACATTCTTTGCCCAGAAAAATAAGGGATGGAATCATGAAGTTTCCTGAAAGACTGCAGATTATAGAGAGAAAATTTTTTTTAAATATCATGATCAATAAAACTAATGCCAAAAATAAAAATGTGTCTTTTGCTTAATAAGCCAAATAAACTTTTTATGTTTATCAATATGTATACAGCCTTTGCATATTAGATGTGATCAGTTTTACTTGGTAGAATAAAAAGCAGTTTCTCTAGAAATAAAGTCAAGAAATACCTCCAGCATGAATAAGGTCAAGTGTATTTTGCTGAAGCTAAGTGGGTTTGGATGGTTGAAACCACAAAGAGTAATTACTGTTGCTATCACTCAACACCAATACTCAATTATTTTTTAAGTTTATATACAGGATGTTTACATCAAAAGGAAGACATAGCAATTTATAATACATAAATTATATAAATTGTAAATTACATATGCAATTTATACATTCTACATTTATTGCATAAATAAAATATGCAAAAAGAGGATATTTAAAAGAAAAAAAAATTTTAAAAATGAAGAAAATTTACATTCTTTTTTCCTTCCTAAAATTATTTTACTCAGCATCCCGTGTCCTTTATGTAAATCTCCATTATCAAATAAATCATTTTAAGTTTTGATGTGAGATGTTGTGTTAATTTGTTTTTTTGGTCAGTTTTATTTTTTAATTTATTTTTTTACCTATTCTTAGTCTGACACTTTTCTTGTTTTGTTCAAGTGAACACTATGTTGTCGTCCTATTCATTAAAATGATTTTGCAGCCTCCACAATTGTTTGTAAATTATGTCTTCAATGCTTTGTTTTAGAACATGCAACATTTCTTTATATCCATTATTGCCAAGCTGGTAAAATTGGACAGTATATCAGTAGCAGACCTTAAAGTTTAAATTGAAGATGTAATTATAACTTGAAGGGTTTTTTTTTTTAATTTCTTTGTTTATTTTTTTAAGGTAACTACCCCTAAACATTGTCACTTCTTTTTAATTTTTTAAACTTCATATGTTCTTAAATACCTAAAATTAAACAAGATGCTAAAACTCATACTTGATGAATCTACAGGTTGTTCGGGCTAAATTTGACATGTTTTTATTTTTTTCAAATTGGTTTGGAATATCTGTAAACAGTGAATGCCATTGTGAAACCTAATCACTAGAGTTTTAGAGGTGTCAAAGTTAACTGACATAGATGAGTGGAAGCCATTGGAATACTGGAAAAGGGTAACCTGCATCATGACAATTCATGCCAGGTGTTAAAATATTGCAATTATGACAGCTTGAATGCTCTTTGAACACCATGAAAACAATAAGACATGAAATAGCTGCAATGGAGACTACAAGGACATGGTTACGATTCTTCATTTTGTTAGTACCAGGATGGAAGTTTTATGGATACTGAATCCTGGCTGGTAAGAAGAAGCCCAAAATCTTTGGCGGTGTTTAGAGAGGCTACTCTGGTCAACAGTCACATAACATCAAGGTTCTTGTAGTGTCATGTCATACATGGATCGGTGTCTCTTCAAGCATTTACAGAGGATAACCCCAAAACCACACTAGACTGTAGTCTTTGTCACCTTCCAGACAGCTGGTATTTCTTTAGATGATTGACAGTGACTATCCTTGGCTTCTTCCACTCTCACTAACTTCTTACTGGCAAAATGATTTTTAAAAAAAAAAAAAAAAGTTTTCTATTAGAAAAACAGGAAGAGCAATAAAAAAAAAATATATAAAAATGAAAATTTGACGATTGCTTCAGTTTCTTGCCATTAACTGAATATTCATTTATTACCATAAATGAAATAGTATTTTCAATAGCAGTTCCATAGTTTTGTGAAAATTATAAAACGAAAAAGTATCTCTTACTGTGATATAAAATTACTAACTTGTATACAGGACATGTACTTTCAAAAGGTTGTCATGCAATAGCAGAAAACTATATTCAAAAAGAAAAATGAAATTCAACAAAGAACCAAACTAATCACGATGACTGAATTTTCCCTCAGGGAGGTTCCGAGCCTTGAGTGCCTATTGGGACTTAAACTCAACCCAGTGGAGCTCGTACATATGATCAATCGATAAAGATGCTGGGAAAATGGTTGGTTTCCTTTACCATTCTAGTAAGTACCTGATTCATCCTCCTCCTATCTTCTACCTTTACAAGTGTCAGATGAGGTCAAAAATAGTACGGTTGCCATATATAGGCAAGAACTGCTCAGTCTTCACTTTCCAATCCCAATAAAGTCCAAAAGTGCTTCTGCATCCTTGTGGGTAACAAATTTTCCAACCTACAAGCCCTTTCTCACAGATGAAATGCTGCGAGCCCCTTGCTGCTCTATCACTATTTCAATGGAAAGTGTTCAAACAAACTATATTCTTTAGTTCCACCAGTTCTAACCTTTATGGCTAAGCCCCCTGCCATGCTAAATATTAGCAAAATATCCTCATTTCCTTTGTATCCCATTAGTGAGATACAAGTTCTACACAAGCAGCTTCTTCCCATGAGCTGTTGCTTTGTGGAACTGACTCCCAAGAGGATGCTTCCCGGATCTCTACAATCTTAACCTGTTCAAATCTAGAGTTAACCATTATCTTCCCCATATAGCCTCATAAAATGTGCCTCTTACGCTGTAACCTTCTACTTTGAGTGGTTCTTGCGTCTTGTACAGGGTGAACATCATTATAAAAAATAAAAAAGCAACCATTACCTGGTTAAAAATAAAAAGGTCTGGAATAAAAGTTGGCAACCTCAAGTAAAATACCAAATGGATACGTCATGTAGAGCCAAAACTTTTGATAAGCCAAGAAAAGTGTCTTTGTAGAGGTATCTTTGCTATATATGGTTTGCCTGTGATATTAGTAAATGATAATGGCCCATGCTTCCTTAAATGAAGAGTTGAAATTGCTTACAGCTTATTTACAAAACCATAGCACCCAATCTTAAAATGGCCAAGCTAAATGCACTGTTTGATTGTTCAAAGAGGAATAATGATGATGAAAGTAGATGGAAAAGGGATGCTAGAAATGGGTAAATGTTCTCATTCAGAACTTCTCTGCATTCTAAAAGCATAAAATTGTGTGATGAATTCTTGTTCAGTCACTTATGAATTGCATTTCACCTACTGAAACCAAACAGATGCCACTGAGTTCAGTGTATGCATGTTTGGGAGGCAATATGAACTGAAACAAAGGACAAAAATTTTACCTCCTCTGCATGAACTTGAATTGAATGTGTACAGTATTTTTGATTTGGTGTACATTGGATAAAAAGCAAAATACCACAACAGTTGAGGGCTGTAAAATTTAAGTTAAGAATGGATGAAAGAAGGTATCTCAAACTAAAATTTTACTTTCGATATATCTAAAATCCTTTAATACAGGCATTGAGATCTTAAGAAACCATAAAAATAAAAAAATGGTACCAAATTTATGTTGGTAGCCCAATTAGCAAATGTGTCAAGATCATTCAAAGTGCATAAAAACCTGGACAAAAAACAAATTTGAACTGTGTACAGCTGAAGATGCAGGCTTCAAACAAGTTAAAATGTAATGTCATATAGGTAGACTTGAAGTAAAAGAAAAATAATGCTAATGAAATCAATAAGTCTTAGATCAGACCAGCCTAAACATTGGGAAAATTTTATTCTCAAAAACAAAGTAGTAAAAATATAACAAAGGGCAAATTTGACTGATCATATAAACTTCATTTCAACAGTTAATGCCTTGAGAGTTTTTCCTATATTTCATAGTACAATAGAGATGAAGCTAATTTTTTCAGTAGTACCTCAATAATAAATCTATATTTATATCACCTAAAAAGAGCCAGATGTACAATTTGGTAGTCAGGCAAAAACAGGTCAAAAGCATGTCATGTTGAACTTGCCATAAAAAAGTATCCATTGGAGATACATGCCTGAAACTTTGAAACGTTACTAATTTTGGTATGAGAAATTCAACAAATTATTCTTTTCGCTGTAATATCAATACTTTTTGTAATACATGTATCGTATTTTGGAAAGTTTTGTGAAATTATGTAATCTCCAATTCATTAAAAACAGGTCAGTAATGACTACAAAACTTAGAAGTTTGTTTTACAAAAGGAAACCAAATATTTTACAATTGTGCTTTAAACTTTTTCAGTTTTAAATTGATAGAAAAGACTTTCTGGACATTGAGAATGGTTCTCTTGCACTTCCTCTCCTAATCCAGCCATCACTTGAAACTGGGATTACATCAAAGTTACATGTGAAGACAAATGTTGATTCCACTTGTTCATTATCTTCTGACAAAGGTCATCTGCTTTTTGTTGGAGCAAAAAACTTTATCACAGCACTGAATGGAGATGCAATATTGATGATTTGGTCAATGTAAAAGTAAGAGTCATAATATACTGCAACCCATTGGCCTTGGCATTTATAATCGAAGATTACCTGAGGGGGTACTTCTTCATCACAACTGCAATAGTTGTTTAAATACTCAGAATCACTGAGTGCCTTTTCTTTCCTTTGTCTTTGAGGTGGAGATGAATCAACTGGTTTTCCTGTTGTCAAGTAGTTGCAAAGAGCAGCTTCCAGCGGTGATTTACTTCCACTGGTGTTGATACCTAAGATAACCTTCAGATATCTAAGTTGATCTCACAGTGCATCCAAACGACTGCTTGTGCATCTTTAAGAGACTTCACAGGATCACCATGCTTGATGACCGAGTTAATGATTCTCAGTTTCACAGCAGCAGCTTGACATTCTTTTTCCTTCTCTTGACTCATTTTTAGCAATCTTTTTTCTGTACATGAAGTTTCAGAAGTACATCTTCATTGTATCTTTGTTGCAGAAGATTCGCATGCTTTTTTGAAATGCCAAGAACTGATTGCCACTCAGTTGCTGATTTTGCTTCCAGCCAAGCTGTAGTCTGGTTGTGCTTAAGCATGTTTGATGCTGATCAATGGTGAAGTGAAGCATGCTGTCTTTATTTTTTTGTCAGTTCCACTCCAACTTTCAAATATTATTATCTAAATTTTGAGGGTATTTGAGAAAATTTTTTTACACTTACATAAAAGAACAATCACTGTAGATATTACAGGAGTAAAAAAATATATTCAAATTTAACCATGTACATGATGAAAATACATCATGGACCTTATCAAAAAATAACTTAATAAATCTCAAAAAACATTTCGGTTGAGAGTTGGTATTTGCATAATTTAAAACATTTTCTTTCACATTTGACACAAAAAAATCTACATTAAACATCTATTTTTTAAAAAAATGTGTTTGTAATTTTTCATTACAATTCTGAAATTCCTCCAATAAGGGATTTTTCTATTAAATGAAGATATGCTTTAAGAATTGAAAATGTAAAGTTTAATATCATTTTCAAGTGTTAACCTTAGAAGGCTACTGTAGTTATGACATCGCACGAGCTACCCTGTATAAATAAACATTATTTTCTCTAGGTTTTAAGCAAATAACAAGTATTATTTCTACAAAATCTAGTTAGTAATTACTTTACTAATTTACTTTGAAAAAAGCAAATACTGGATTTTTAAATTTGTTATTTTCATTTATCGTCAAGAATGGAAATTTAGTGAGTGAACATGTCAATGTTTTAAAAATGTCTTAAAGTTAAAACCTAATTTAAATACGTAAAGCTGGTTTCCATTGTTTTTTTTTTTATTTTTTACTACAAATTAACTTTAGGCATGTTATCTTTCAAATAAAAACAAAATTTAACTTCAAAGAAAAAGAGTTAAATTATTCAAAATACATTTTAACGCTTTTTTCAGTAAGTTCAGAGCGATATTGTATGAATGATCATTAAATGTTTTATTTTAGTCTTTTATGGACAAATGAGAATGAGCAAAATTTAAAGAACTAAAAGTATACTTAGTTCATTTTTTATTTTATTATTTCAGTTAATTTTTTTTTTTAAGTAAATAAGAAGAATAAAATTTGAGCTGAGAGTTTGGACAAAATAAAATATAGTTTTATTTTGTTCAAACTGTCAGCTTGAATTTATTTTAAAAATAAATAAATAGTTGCTTTATACAGTTTAAAAATGAATCCTGAAAGAAAATATAAGAAAAAGATTTAAACTGTAATATTCATTGATGTAACAAGCCAGATTTAAAATGAGATTCAGCTAGCTATGTTCATTCATTTTGTCAGCAATACAAATTGTGGATGCATCAGACCAGACTTTTGCACAAAATGAATGCACTATACACTCTTTTTGGTTCTTGTACACATTGAGTTGTATGAGTGCAGAGATATGAAACCAACTGATTATTAAAGAGGAGACATTGCTCTACAAGGAGGTGTAAATTTAATTTGTTTTTTTTAAGTGTTGAATTTCTCTCGTATTTCGGCCACTAAAATTTTCAACTTGGAATTTTTTTCTAAAAGATAACTTCAAACTTTATGGTTCACCCACCAAATTGACAAATATCCTTTTTCCTTTAAGCTCAGACTCTTAATGTGTAGAGACACAACTTGGAGCTGATCTAATTTGAAAAGCATCACTATGAAATCGTCAACTTTGAAAATACTGAAAATCACTGTTGATCATTGAAATAGTGACATAATTTAAACAGACGTAGAATAACAAATAATCATCATATATGAGGAAGAATCGTATCTTAAGAGAAAAGATTAAATTTTGTTTACATACTAATC
The DNA here is from genome assembly GCA_964036315.1 of Acanthosepion esculentum. Lineage (NCBI taxonomy): Eukaryota > Metazoa > Mollusca > Cephalopoda > Sepiida > Sepiidae > Acanthosepion > Acanthosepion esculentum. Next base: position 46,703,340 of record OZ038489.1, on the reverse strand, counting down.
TTATCAAAATAGTCTCAAGAATAAACAAGATATCAGTAGGTGAAAAGGAAGGAAATTTCACTACTTTGACACGTGTTTGCATAAATCAGGGCAGTTTGTGATGCCTAGTGAAAGCTTGATGAAATGCTGTATTGATCAAATTCTGAAGATGCCAAGTTGGTTAAGATATTGATGTTCATGTTCCTATTATTGCAGAACCTGAGGTTCCTGTGATTTCTGAAACACCAAAAGTGCCTAAACTGCATAATGATTCACCCAGTACAGTTACCTGCTACTCCTGAAATTTGCAGGATGGATCTCTGATGTCCCCCACACCCAGTTTGATGACTGTGTGTGCGTGTGTGTGCTATGAACTAAGGATTGGAGGTGTTGCATTATAGTTTGTTTTTTGCTTAGTGGAATTAAAAATACTACAGATTTCCAGAATGTGAGGCATTTTCTTCCAAGATAGCATACACACACACATATCAAAACTACAGTAAATTCTGATTTAACACAAAATTTTCCAAATTTCTTGCTACAGCAACAAATGAATTTGTTTTTTAGTGCTAAATTGAAAAATATGAAAATCATAAATAAAAAATAATATCTATTGTAAGTTCATTAATATTTCTAATTAGCCAATAATTTATTAAGCAATTTTATTTCAGGGTAAATTATTTTCCAAACAAATGTTGTTGAAATCTTTTCTAGGAGAAACTCCTCAAATAATAATAATATTATGAAAATGGTGTTAATTTCAAATTTCATGAAATATTTTATGAATGAGTGCATATATAAATAAAAAATAATTAAAATAATAATATTTCAAATATTAAAATTTTGATTCCAGAGTAATCTACTACAAATTGTTGACAGACAAATTAGAGATTTATTAGAAAAAAAAAAAATTATATTTGAATTACTATAAAAATAAAAAAGTTTTAGTCTAGCATTTTCCAGATGTAGAAAAAAAAAATGAATAAAAAAAAAAAATGAATAAAATAAAAATTATTATATTTTTATTTTATATATGAAGAAATATTAGTGCAGATTTTTCCAGCATTTTTTTTTTTTATTAAAAACTGTTTTTTTTACTGTGTGTTCTGTCAAGCGTTTAAAAAAGATGGCATTGAAAATTTGAACAAATAATTTTGCATAAAATTAAATGAAGAAAACTTATCACGGTTGATATTTTAATTAAAACCAATGAACAGTGATACAAACATTTTATATGAATATATTCCTTGTTTTCTAAAGAATTATATTAGAATCAATGTAAATCTTGAAATTTATTTAAGTAAAACTGAATTATCAATATTTGATGGAATAAATTAAAAATAGTATGTACAACATATTGTACAAGCCTAGAGATTTTAATCAATTCACCCCAAGCAAGGTGATAATGCCACTGAAATGCAAAGGGCTACTGAGAGTGAAAGAGAATGAGAAAACTTTGTTGTTTAGAAGGAACAGGAAACCTGGGATAAACCTCTACTCGTGTTCAAAAGACTGGGGAGGAGTGTAAACCGGACGATAAGGGAATCTAAAACCGTAAATTCCTTGTTTTATAATTCAAGACAAATGTAAATAAACCACATTTAACAATAACAGTGAGTAACACCAATAAATGTTTGTTCTCACAAACGCCGGACAATTTGCATTGGATAGAAATACAAATGACTGAAAAGATAAAGTTACTTTATGAAGTTATATAAAGATGGAAAAACTGATAGCGAATAGAATAACAAAGAGTGGAATGGATAGGAGAGGGGAAAAAGCCGGTAAGAAATTCACCAAATTCCTTACTCACTGGCAGATATCGATTGGAATGCATCAAGTCGCTCCCCTACCCATATAGAATACCAAAAACACAAGGAACATGGCAGACTGACAAAAAGAGTTGACTTTCTATTTTTCCCTCTCTACGTGCCTTGTACAGGATACGATAATGGCTCTCCTCGGATTCCCGGCTTTTGTTAATACTTATTCCTTACAAACCCTGCCTTTTCTGTTTGTAATTCTGACATATTTTCTAAAAAATATTTACTTTTAAGACATGTATTAAAAGTAGAAATTTAATGGTACTGACCTAATTTGTGTAGATCCACAGCATTCAAGCCAAAGCAAGAAATGAATAATAGAGAAAATAAAAAGTAGTAGTTGTTCCTACAGCCACTGCTTTCTTGTGTGTGTGTGTGAATAAATGAATGAAACCAATTGCTCATTCATAACCGAGTGAGTCAGCATGGTGTGTAGGCAGGCAAAGTTCTAGTAAGGAAGTTCTGGCTGCTTATGACAGCACCAAAAATCAAGATAATATCAATCCAAACTAAAAGTACCTAATACTAAGAAAGAAAAAAAATCTTCAAGAAATGTACGTTCAAAACTCTGCTGATACTGTGACTTATCAATTAATTCTCAGGAAAATGTTTTGTTTCTTTAATTTAGAACACAAAAAATAAATAAAATAAAAGTTATTAAAAATTACAATTATTTACCAAAAAAAAAAAAAAAAAAAAAAACTCGAATCATTACAATTTTAAGTGCAGGATTCAATGACAACATGAGGTTTGAAGAAATATTGTTTACTTTTTTATAATTTGAAAAGGTTTACACAATGTATTGTGTTAAGTTAGTTTCTGTTGTAAAACTAGGATGGGTAAAGAGAGAGACTTCTAAAAAGATCCCCGGTGTTGGTTTAGCATCGATCATTTATAAACAATGGAAATGCACCAAAAAAATTATGTCATTAAGAAGTGGACCACTTAATTCTAAAAATATTTTTCAAGCATCTACAATAATAATACTTTAACAGTTCAACTGTCTCTCGTTATTTGCTAATGAAAATGTACTTGACTTTACTTTGTTTTTTTACTTAAAAAAAGCAGCATGTTGTTAAATGTTACTTTTTTGATAAACAGAATTCATATTTTTAGAAACAAAGAGAATTTATTTAAGAATAAAAAATATAAAAAAAAAAAGAACTAAAAAAAAATCAGACAGAAAGTTACATTGTGCATGGACCCACAAAAATGGAATTAAATCAGTTTGATATTTTTATAAATTGCGAGGTGGGGGCAGAAAAGTAAGAGATTTCGCACATGTTCCAACCATTCATGCTTAAGTTAAAAATGTACTTGATAAATAGCAAAGCAAAATTTACGCATAATTTTAAAAAAGAATCATTGATTTTCAAACAAAAAATGCGGGTCAAAAACCTGTCCTGCATTAAAGTGATGTGAAGCATGTCTTTCAGCATCAAAATACAGAACTTTTGGAAAATATAAAGATTTGAATTTGAAGTTTGATTTGAAAATTTTTTTAAATACTTAAAATAAAAACAAAAAAGAAAAATGCTTTTTACTGGGAAGTTGCAAGCAATACTCACTTACTAAATCTTTAATATGACAGATACTAACTATTCTTATTTGAAATTATGTTTTTTTTTATCAAATAATTGTTATAAGTTAGCAAAGTAAACATTTACATATAAAAATGAAATGTCTTAAAATTATATAAATTTATTTTTATTCTATGATCGTTTTTTACGAAACTTAATTTTCAATAGCCTATTTGAACAGTTAAAAAGTGTTTACACATGCTCATTTCTAACAGAAGATAAGTTATTTGAAAGTTGGCATGGTGTAGTAAAAAGCAAAAATATTTAAAGGGAAGTAACATATATTGACAATTTATAGACTAGTGGCTACAGCACATATTTAAAATAAAATGTAAACGCAATTGCTCACTTTACAAGTTGGTGTGTAGTGTTTCCCTTAGGATATTAAAGAATAAATATTCTCAAATTTTGGGTGGCAGTGCAAGCAAATTCCACTTATAAAATGTGAATAAATATATCAAACAAAAAATTTCCTTTTGACTGATGAGGTCTCTTATATACAGAAAAACTCATCCAGGTTAACACAATACTTGATATTTCATAATGAAAAATTAAAAAGTTAAAAAAAAAAAAAATAGTCTATATTTCTGACATTGTAACTATTTACATTGTTCAGTCTGTTGTCCTCATCTTTATTGTCATATTCACATTTTGGCCATTGTAAGCTCTGAAATTCTTATGTTGGAATTTCGAACCGAAGCCTTTATTTTGTACATGGCACTTGGAACTAGAACAATCTACCCAGATGGATGAAATAAAGGGTTCAGTTTGAAATTCCAACATATATCACCTGAAGAAGTCCGAAACGTCATGAATATGACAATAAAGATGAGGACAACAGTCTGAACAATGCATAGTGTAAATAAAACTTTATTTAAAAATTCAACTTGTGAACTTTTGCACTTGTATAATTTTTCTCACACAATCAATAAAGGATTTTGTTCTTCCTTGGGTAGGTTGGTGAGACTCCTTGAACATGACTGCTAAAAAATGCTGGTTTCGTTCAAGAAATTTTAGTCATTTATACTATGCTAATACTCTAGAAATGCTTTGATTATAAACCAAAACATTGAAAATTATCATTTAAGACACAAATGCTGTCTGAATTTCTGGGATGAGAAGTTATCATTATTTACACTGTATTTATATTCGGTCTGTCATCTTCTATCACAACATTTTGTTCATTAGCCAGAGAAGGTTTAATGGGTCACTCTCCTGGGGGCTAGCATCAGCCATGCTGATGGAAGGCAGAAAGCAGTCTCTCAGATGATTAATAGAGAACTGTTTTGTTTTGGAGGCATCAAAATTAACAAGCCATTCCTTGCCCCAGATTTTAGGTCAATTTGAGCTTATTGAACTAACTGATCAGACTTACTATTAAGAATGAATTTATTTTCAGGAACACATATTTTAGGAATGCTAGAATCTGGTAAAAAAATTTAGCAGAAACTTAAATTTACTTTATATTTTGCTAGTTTTATCATCAGTTTTTGTCAGTCAGTCTGAAATATTAAAGAAGCAAAAAAAAAAAATAAAATAAATATTATGACAAGAAATGGAAGTAAATAAAGTGAATATTCAGGGAAGAATCAGTTTCTTTTATTCTAAACTGACAACTAAGAAAATAGGAGAAAACATGCTTAATCCATTATGTACTAGATTGAAAAGATTCTACCCCCACCCGCCTTGCCCGTTCCTAGAATTACATAGTAAATGAGAGTCAAACTCGTTTGTATTTGTCATGTTTTGTTGTTTTTTTTAAGTGTCAAGACAGCTGTGTTATATTCAGGGAAATGCTTGCAATTTATGTTTCATACAAGTTTTATCTAACCTACATGAATCTATATTAATTCCAGGTTATATCCACAAAGAGAGAAATAAAATCTAGGATAATGCAAACATCAAGAATTCAAATCAATGCCTATACTTGGTTTGATAGAAAATATAGATTGAAATAAATAACGGTAATCAGGTACAGAACGTGTTCCGTATGTGCTGGCCTATCAAACACATGGTTAAGATGGAATATTTGACTCACTGAAACTCATCCATGCTCCCAAATAATACGACTGTATAATTTTATTTATTTATTAATTTTTTTTTTTTTAATTTTATTTAAATGCGCATCTTATAGAATGGAAAATATTTTATCTAAGTTTTTGCCTCTTGATGCAACAAATGCAGTTGTCGGTTTGATTAGATAGAATATAGGATCAAAAACAAATGTTTGATTATAAAGAGTTGGAAAGCAGACAAGAGACACAGTAAAACTCACCCAAGAAGTCAGTCAGTTATATGCCATGCATGATACACACTTAGGCGATCATGTATCTTTTGATACATGACTGAGGAGGCAGATTTTTTCCTGCAGCAGATCAGTTGCCGTCCATGGCAACAGAACCCAGTCTGTCCTGCTATTTACCCATAGCTGGGGGGAGAAGAGGAGGATTCATACCTTTCCCAAGGGTATTAGCATGTAAGTGAATGTAATGGATTCGACTGGAATTCGAACACGGCTCTCTGATTCCTCACTCCAAGCTGCTATAACATGGCTAAATTCTAAAACTTAAGTCCCCATAAATAAAATACCCAGTAAATCATTTTTATAGGCCCAATCTAGTAAGTATCTAATCTTTCAAACCTCAATAAACAGGGTATTTGATCTAATTTATAAAATGACCACTAATCAATGTGTAGCTTACAGCCACATCATGTTCAAACACCAGCTTCCATACGATCACCGATGTTGAGCCTGGTCAGTACTTAGATGGGTGACCACTTGGGAATCCCAGGTACTGTAAGCTTGGATATGTGGGTGATGTAATGGATAATGGCTTGGAATTGTTAATTGGAGAGCAGAGTTCCAATTCCTGTTGGGTTTGTTATATTTGCTTATGCGCAAATACCCTTGGGAAAGTTATGAAAATAAGTCTGATTAATGTGGGCTAATTTTGTCCAGAAAAACATCTTGTTTTTCAGATCACTTTATCATTCAAAATCAGTCTTAAGCTTTGAAATGTTTACTAAAAGACTTTATTAGGCCTCAAGCATAAATGATTCAATTTTCAAAAATGTGCCATGCATGATGCATGCTTAGGCAATCATGTATCTTTCGATACATGACTGATGATTGCAGATTTTTTTCCCCATAGTAGGTTGCCATTTCTTTCTGCGGTAGACCAGTTGCCATCCAAGGCTATAGAACCCAGTCTGTCCTGCTGTTTACCCATAGCTGGGGGGGGAGAAGAAGCAGATTCATACCTTTCCCAAGGGTATTAGCACATAAGTGAATGTAATAGATATGACTGGAATTCAAACTCGGCTCTCTGACTCCTCAATCTGAGCTGCTATCCATTACTCCACCGTCATAGTAGTGATAAAAAAAATAACTAAATGTCTTAACTGCATGAGGAATGTTTATAAATATTAAGACTATAAAGGTTCAGGTTAAATAAATGAGTGATTAAATTTACTTATTTAGTTATCAAACCTGCCTTTAAGCTATCTTTAACAAACTTACACTAAAGAAGAACTAATGTATAATTTTGTATTCAACTATATGCATATTTTTGTTAGTTTTAAAACATAATTCATCATGTACTAAGTCAAGATTCTTAATACTACACACTTCTACCAAATAACAAAATGGACTTTAGGTGTATTTAGTTGAAGGAGCAGGAAACTCCTCCTAACATACAAGTGCTTTGCTTCAACTAGAACAAGGACATTACAGAGTTCAGCATGAATGGTATGAACTAAGAACATCACTACTTGAGTATTTATTGCTAGTAGAAAAAGCAACAAGTGCATGTATCATTAAATGTTAGTATTATTATAAATAGCATTTATTACAGACAAAAATGGATGTCCAGCATTAAAACTTTCAATGTAACAAAGTTAATCAGATTCTCTGTAATTAATAAATGTACAATTTTAAAGATTTACTTAAAGAAAACACTATGGTTCTTCAGTTAATTTTTTCAATAGCTGAATGATTAATTATATCAATTGGAGTACGATGTATTACAGTTAAATAAAATTATGTATTATATCTCACTAATAAAACATTTTCTGTTTGTGTTGATGGCATTATTATAATAAGTTATTGACAAACATGGATAAATGTGCTCACAATAAGACATCGTCAAAAGGACAATTTTTATCATGACATGGCTTTTTTTAACTACCTTCCCTCTTCAGCAATGTTCATTTTAAAAAGTGATAATTAGAATTGGAATAAAAACTAAACATATGAAAATGAATTTATACATTTTCTTTGTACTTGAGAATTGACAAAAATAATAAACGCTATTAGATTTACACTACCATATTTTTTTTTATTGGAATGGTTGACAAAAAATTGGCTAATTGCCAATTGATTCAAACTTTATAAAATGCTCAATAAAGATTTCCTTATAGTTGGTTCACATATTTCAATAATTTAGTAAATGATTATAAATTTATGAATAATAAATTGTTTTCGCATTTATTTCTTTATAAATTGATAAATGATAAATATTGCATTAGTTCTAATTAATTGCATTAGTTTTTAGAATGTTCTAATATAAAAATTATTCTTGTAAATAAACAAGTGTTTAATATTTTGGTTGTAAATTCTCAAGAACAAAAGAAAATGTATAAATGTTTAGGTTTTATTCCTATTCTAATCATCTCTTTTTAAAACAAACATTGCCAATGGGCAGAGTTAGTTAAAAAAAAGCAGAGTCATGTGAAAAACTGTCCTTTTGACAGACCCTCTTTTTGCAGGCACATTTACCCATGTTTGCCAAGTTATTCTTCGGTCAAAAAAAAAAAAAAAAAAAAGCATGAACATGGCAGGAGAATTCTTTCTCACGTCTCAAAGAGAAATTAACATAGCAAATCAAATGGAAAGATCCAACATTATAACCACGCACACTTTTTTTTTCAGATTCGTAATACTTAAATCTTATTTTAAAAAAAAAAAAATTCTTACCTTCATCTTCTTCAAAATCATCCAAAACTTTATCCAGATCCACAATATCCATCCTACTTGCTGGGATGACCTAAATAAATGAATAAAAAAAAACAAAACAAGTTAATGATGGACTGTAACTTTTTGCGACTTTCAAAATGTTATTGATAGAAGGATGATTCAACAGGTTTAATGTCTTGCGTTATTTAGGTCTGACAGAATGTGACAACCTCTTGACCACAGTATAAACAACATGACCAAGGATAGGAGATAAGTAGGCAATAATCGATATCACACAAGCTCTGTTGGAGATATCTAAACCAATGACCAAACATTGGCCAATTTAAATGTGACAGGTAAGTGTGGACAATACTAACATCTCTATTTCCTTCAATACATCATGAAGAGATACAAAATGAAAATCGCCAGCACTAAAAGTCATCACAAAAACAAAAAGTAAAACAAGGAGATCTGAAATATCTATAGTGAAGAATCAAAATGATAAGTCTATCAAGTCAATGACATTAAGGCAAAGCATAATTATTAAAGCATTTTAGAGCAATAGCTTTAAGAAATAGTTTGCCATCATTAAGAAAATTAAAAAAATAAAAGATATCAAGAGCAGCTTATTTTAAGCCATAAATCTATATAAAAAAAAGAGCTTTGCTCTATGATACTTAGACTTTATGAATTTAAGTGCAATACTAGATTGGCAACTAGGTCTCATCAATTGATAGTTCATTTGGCTAGATGTAACAATAAGCTCTAGGTTAATAGTTTCTTCTCTCTCATTTCTTGCGTGTGAAACTCTCTCCCAGCTTATTGTTTTCCAAACAACTTCGATCTTCAAAAATGTAATTGCAATATTAATTGTATCTACTGTTGTCTTGATTTATTTCTTTTGTTGTTCTCTTGCATTGATAATGTTTTTTTTTTCTTACATACTCAATAACGCCCTGTGTTTTAGTGGCTTTACTGAATTACTCGGGGTGAAATGATTTTAAAATGAAAAAAGAAGAAAAAGAGAAAGAAAAAAAGAGGAAAAAGAGAAAGAAAAAAAGAGGAAAAAGAGAAAGAAAAAAAGAGGAAAAAGAGAAAGAAAAAAGAGGAAAAAGAGAAAGAAAAAAAGAGGAAAAAGAGAAAGAAAAAAAGAGGAAAAAGAGAAAGAAAAAAAGAGGAAAAAGAGAAAGAAAAAAAGAGGAAAAAGAGAAAGAAAAAAAGAGGAAAAAGAGAAAGAAAAAAAGAGGAAAAAGAGAAAGAAAAAAAGAGGAAAAAGAGAAAGAAAAAAAGAGGAAAAAGAGAAAGAAAAAAAGAGGAAAAAGAGAAAGAAAAAAAGAGGAAAAAGAGAAAGAAAAAAAGAGGAAAAAGAGAAAGAAAAAAAGAGGAAAAAGAGAAAGAAAAAAAGAGGAAAAAGAGAAAGAAAAAAAGAGGAAAAAGAGAAAGAAAAAAAAGAGGAAAAAGAGAAAGAAAAAAAAGAGGAAAAAGAGAAAGAAAAAAAAGAGGAAAAAGAGAAAGAAAAAAAAGAGGAAAAAGAGAAAGAAAAAAAAGAGGAAAAAGAGAAAGAAAAAAAGAGGAAAAAGAGAAAGAAAAAAAGAGGAAAAAGAGAAAGAAAAAAGAGGAAAAGAGAAAGAAAAAAGAGGAAAAAGAGAAAGAAAAAAAGAGGAAAAAGAGAAAGAAAAAAAGAGGAAAAAGAGAAAGAAAAAAGAGGAAAAAGAGAAAGAAAAAAGGGGAAAGAGAAAGAAAAAAAAGGGGAAAAGAGAATGAAAAGGGGGAAAAATGAAAAAGGGGAAAAGAGAAAAAAAGTAAAACAAAGAAAAACAAAAAAAAACAGAATTCTCAAAATTTTTTCTTCTAAAATCTGATGACAAATTTAAATGTTTTAAGATATATTATTAAATCTATAACAAAATTTATATGATGCATTTCATTCTTTAGGACTTTATTGGACTAAAATGATGTTTACATTGATGTGACTACACATGCGCACAATGGAGAGGGTCACATCAATATAAACATTATTTTAATTCAATAAAATCCTTAAGGTAATTAAGGAAAACCATAACTGAGGAAAAGTAAAAAAAAAAAAAAAAATTATAAACATTATAAATTCATAAAAATTACATGATTTACAATTGTTGATTCATTAATAGTAAATACACTGTGTATCTGAAAAGAGGAGAGAATTGTAAAAGAGAGCTGAAAACCAAAGAATCTGAAGTGCTATCCTTCATTGGTGAAGTTTAGTATCACATGACCAGAAAGTGAAAACTGGATTTTAACCAGAAGGATATCAGCGTTCTCTTCAGTAGTCAATGTACTTATGAAATTTACAATATACTTGAAGGACAAATAAATACACAATACTTATTATATACTTCTATAAAGTATACATCTATTTAAAAAAAAATATATTAAAAATATCCTGTGTGTGTATGCACACATATAATCTCAGATTTTCTAAATATTAACAGTGAAGGGAAAGTTTTTTTTTTTTAAATCCGACTTGAAGTTGTTTTCCTTCTACAATAACATCATTAATCAAATATTTAGTCACTGAGCGATATCTACAACAAATGTAACAACAAAGAAGGATCGTAAATGAACACTATATCACAAGTTGATTGGTTGTATTTTGTTTAGCGGCATATATCTATTGGTTATTTAATAAAGAAATCTAAACATTTTGTATGCAATTTTCTTTGAGATAATAATGGTTTTAGTGATACAAGTCTTACTATAGCTGGGGGGAGAAGTGGTGGATTCATACCTTTCCCAAGGGTATTTGCACATAAGTGAACATAATGAACCCAACTGGAATTGGAAGTCAGCTCTCTGATTAAAAATTTCGAGACATTATACATTACACTACCCGCAAATCCAAGCTTACAGCACCTGGTATTCCCAAGCAGTCAAACATCTAGGTACTGACCAGGCTTGACACTGCTTAACTTCAAAGATCGTACAGGAACCGGTGTTTCAACGTGATGTGGCTGTAAGCCACCAGTTAAGTCAACTGGTAATAAAATAAATTTCTAAATTACAAAACCTCTGTAAACTCAACTTTGATCAACTCTTGATATTTTAAAAAGATTTTACATGTGGTGTTCAGAGTTGCTATATATGTCTCTATGGAGACTGCAACTATACTGGCATAATGAAACTAGTTTACTAATCAGACAGGTGAAGAGATATAAGAGTCTGAACCTTGCCTAATTTCACCCTGGTCACACGTGAACAGCTGTCAGGATGAAATCAATATGGTACAAGACTGGTCATGAAGCAACGATCCAAATAGTTGTGAGCATTACAGAATAAGGAAAATTGTATCAATTTACCTTTGACGGTTTGATCATTGCATGAGAGAGAGATATAAAGATATTATGAAAAGACATTTGACAATACAGCAAGAAGTGACTTGTCAATAGTGCTTTAAATAATCAAAATATTTCTTTTTTGTTTTCATTTCACCCCAAACAAGGCAATGATGCCACTACAATGTGTCAAAGTATCATGGGTAATGTCTAACCTTCATGCCTGCAAAAAAAGAACAATGTGGCTGCTATTACTGTATACATTTTTGACTCCTTCAGTAATGTTTATCGTTTTAAAAAAACAATGATTAGAATTTTAATAAAAACCTAAACATATGAAAGTGGATTTATACATTTTGTTTAGTCTAGAGAATTGGCAATAGATATTAAACACTATTAGATTGAATAAAAAATTTGTCGTCATAGTTATTTATAAAATGGCAAATAATAAATATTGTATTGTACTTGGTTCATATATTTTTATAATCTTGTAAATAAATATTGCAGAGAGTCAACAGTAATAGTAGTATCAAGGGAATAACCGTCCTTTTGATACACCTTTTTTTCTTTTTTGTGGCCATGAAGGTTAAACATTGTACATGATAATTTTTGACACAAACATGAATAAAACTTTTCTATCTTCACAATCACTACATTTGGAGAAAAATCTCAAAATTAAAAATTTGAAACAAAAACTGACAAAACTTGACTGCATTCAGCAAACTGTTGCTATGAGCTGATAGAAAAGAAAAATAAAAGGGAAGGGGGGGAAAAAATCAATATTTATTGGATTCATTCTGTTCATCAAGTCACAATTCAATAGATTTGTTAATTAACTCTCTTGTGCTAAAATTACTATTCAAAATCTATGTACATTCAATGAAGTCTCATTTCCATTACAGTGTGTATATCTGAATGGAATTTTTTTTTTTTTTGTATATTTCTATCTAAATATTTTTTTCTCTTTTACATATTGACCCCTACAAAGGTAACCCAATGCCAAGCATATTTAAGTTTTATTAAAGAAAACAAACAAATAAATCAAATACAGCAATACTGTCTCACTAAAGCATTTCTTTGATTTGCTTTCTAACATGTACAACTAAAAGAAAAACTCAACTCCTTGTTTCTATGTACGATATGTTGCACATTAGTCGGGCAAACTTAAAAATGAAAAATGGTTTAATCAAAAGAGGAAAAAATGATTCAAAATGCAGTTCTCCATCCTGATGATTTTGACAAATGTGTGACATATCTAGCAAGATCTGGGGATAGTGGCGAAACTATGTTTTTTTAATCATTTCACCCCAAGCAAGGTGATAAAACCACTAAGACTTGAGAGTGAAAAGCAGGCGAGAAAATGTTACTGAAGAGAGGACAATAAAAGGAACATGATTCAAGGAGACAGAAGTTGTCAACTGACACTGCATTTAAATTTTTGAAGATCACAGTTGAAAGCAAGAAACTGGAAGAGAGTTTTGCAAGTGAGAAGTGTGAGAGAAGAAACTATTAACAGAGAACTTAGGTCACATCTAGCAATTTTAATAGTAAAGTGATATGACCTATTATTTATATATATATATATATATAAATTGTGTGCAGTCTGTTTGTGTTTGCTATATATAGCCAAACAGTTTTGTGTTGAGATATTAAATTAGATCGAAAGGAGTGTTTTAACATTTAAAAAAAATAAAAATAAAAAATGACTACATTTTATTATTCAGAAATCTTTTATTGTAACAATTATCATTTGCAACCATTCAGTGTAAAACTAATTTCTTGTATCATTAATAATCAGAGAAGAAAAAATTGTTTGTAAAAAGCAATTTCAATGAAAAATCTTTTTCCAATAAATTTTTCTGCTTGAAATTTTATTTACTAATTTTTTCTCCTCCACCCCCAATTGGTTCATCTGTCATGCACTTTACACTCCTCCTTGGCCTTTTGAACAGGAATAGACATTTATCCCTTGTTCACTGTTTAGGATCAGGTTTCCAGATCCTTCTAGAATCTTTTCATTCTCTTTTACTTCCCAGTGGCCCCTTCTGACTTGGTAACACTGTTGCTTTGCTTGCAACAGATACATTAAAAAAAACAAATTCCCATAAACTGTGACTCTTGCTCTGTAACCCTCTACTCTATCTCGAGTGGCTCTTGGGTCTTGAAAAGGGTGAACATCATTATAAAAAAAAAAAATTCATAATGATGTGAATAAATACTGAAATATTAAAAAATAACACATTTTTACTCAAATATTGATAGCAAATGAGAATGGATTTAGTTTCTTTCATCATTACTGAAAGTGATCAGAAAGTGATTTCCTATGTCACAATGAAAACCAGAATAATTCTGAGAATTTTACTAAACACTACCAAGATATTATTTTCAGATTCCTCTACAAAGAAAAACTGAATAAAGGAAGTAAGTTTAAACAATTAAAACATACAGGATTTCAGTTTTTAAAAGACTCTTTAAATGTGTAAATTTATTCACTATAAGTTTAATGTAAGAACTGACAATGTACATGTGAGCAACAAGGAAGTTTTAATGAAAATTGGAATTCCAAGAAAACGGATATTTATAATTACTCATAGGACATATACAGGGTGTGATGGATAATTGTTGTCAAAATTACGCAAAAATGAAAATAACACTGATATCTCATTTTAACAGATATATTTACCAAAATTACACAAAAATTACTTTGAAATATTAAAGTGTAAATTTATTCAATAAAATTGTCATTGCCTTCAACCTTGGCTTCCAGATGACTACAGAATCTCCTGCAACTCTTCTGGACAGTCTCCTTGTTTAAGTTGGTGAATGCTGCCATAATCCTTACGTTCAATTTATCTTTGGTGTTACAAAGAGTTTTTCGCTTACACATAATAATCAAGGGGGTTGCAGTCTGACAGCCATCACTGGATTCTTCTGCTTGTGTGGCAGGGTGCAGAGTCCTGTTACCAGATATAGTCTTCCAGCAGCCAGCCACTTAATCCAGGGCAGCACTACCTCCTCAAGACACTTGATGTAAGCCTCCATGTTGAGTCTGAGGCCCTCAACAATAAATTTGAAAGTTCTTTTCTTATCAGAACGATCAAAGTGAGTTTTATGAGCTGCTTTACTTTCGTAATCACCATTAGACTCATCCAACTCTTTCTGAATATTCTGCATTGATCCTCAGATTGGCACCCAAACACTCTAAAAAGCTTCTGGTGTGAATGCCAAGCAGTACAACATGCCATTTCCAAAATTTCTGGCAGAGTGAATTGTATAATGGTGCTCTTTTTTTTATCATGGACGACGCCCAACTGACCCGACCATACTGTGTAGTTGACAAAATAAAAAACAAACAACACGCAAAATTAAAAATATAAAATGTGGACATTTTACCCATCACATCCTGTACAAGGTAAGAGCAGCAGAGGAAACAGTGAGTAACCTACATAATTTTGAATGAATGGATTGCAAAAACAAGAACAAGAGAGGGTAAAGGGTCAAAAGTTACTTTAATGTAACAAAAAAAAAAAAACGAAAGTTGTGGAGAATCATGATCACTCATGTCTGATATGGTACATGAAAGAACAATGAACTAAAAAAAAAAAAAAAAAAAAAATTATTTTCTATCATTTATATTGTAAAATAATTATAAAAATAATAGCTGATAAAACAAAGCTAAAAGGCTAAAAACTAATGCTAAAAATGCCTGCTGATTGATTTTTGGCAATTTTCATCAATGTATTTCAATGGCGTGAAATAAAAAAAATGTCAGAAGTATTAACTAAAATATGATAGAAAAAACAAAATAAATGACTGTTAACTTTTATGTATTTAAATATATTCACAATCACAGGCTCAGCCAATTTTGAAACATGCAACTTAAAACAGATTCATCCATCACGCTTGTCATTTAAAACCATTATCACTCTTTATCTGACTTCATTTGCACTACAAAAAGTTTATCCTGCCACTGAAGGTGACTAATCCCTGAAGAATAGTGTGTTTGAATTTCATAGCTGTGATGTCATATCCTGCTATGGCAACAGAAAACAACTTTGAGTGAAATTAACAATAAGGATACTGCAATTGAGTGCACTTGAAAAAGAATGCAGTGGGAAGTAATATTAAGAATGCAGAATTCTAAAGGTTAACTTTCAAAGAAGAATAACCTAAATGTTACAATGAATGAAAATAAAAACATTTGGGAGAAAGGAAAAAAACAAAAACATTTATACAATCTCCAAATTTTGATATGTCTCCAAGATAAACAGAGTTGATAAGTTAGCAGAGACTATGTGCTGTGTCCCTTCAGGATGTCAGTTATCATGGATCTTCACAACTTCCTGACCTTTGTAGCTCTTAATAATGCTTGTCCTTTTACAACCCCTCCCACGTCTACCATCCATTCACATATGCTTGTCAGGTAGGTGGCCCACTGTCTCCCTGTTCCTTCTGCCTTCGATAGGTCCTGTGAGAATCAAATTTTCCTTTCCTCATTATGAGTCCCAAACATTTCAGTTGTCTCTTTCTGATCTTAAATATATCCTTTTTGTTTCCATGCTCAGTCCATGGTATTCTCAGCATTCTTCTGTCAAACTACATTTCTGTTGCATCTGGACTAATCTTCTGCTGTGAGAAAACTGTCCAGCATTCAGTGCCTTACAGGAGGATTGATATTACATCAAAGAGTTCAGTACTCTTTTCTTTGATTCTAACAACATTTTTCTGTTTCTTAATACTTTGTTTAGTATTTGGAAGGCATCTTTTGCTATTGTAATGCCCCTTCAGATTTCAGTGTCACATTTTTTGTTCTCTGTTAAAACATTTCCCAGATATTTAAACTTCTGTACTTATTTGATCTTCAATTCATACCTTGGACCATGAGTTTTTTCTCTTACAGACAGAGATTAAACTCTGAAGAAAAATCTTAGCATGACAGAAACAAATGTGGTACAAAAAAACAAAAACAAAAAAAAAACTTTCTTATTTATCTTCTTTTTATTTAATAGAACTTTAGTATTTAATGGAGTATCCTACCTAAGAATGACTAAAATAAACAAGAAATAGGATGAACTATTTCAATTTATGGTTTTAGTCATGGTAATGACAGCTGCTTGATTATTGGTCATACAATATATATATATATATATATATATATATATATATATAGCAGGCCACTTGTATTCAAGGATGCCTGTCTACTAGGGCAGCTAGCCAATCCCTATTGCAGACGCTTGCTCAGGTGCATTTGTGTTTATTCAACACCCACAGAGCCCACCTGCGGTTTATACTAAAACTTTGCTGAGCAGACCTTAGTTACAGTTTCTGGGAAAGAGCGTGTTATCTAGCGTGATCAACAATTTGAACAAGGCCAGCACTCTCAAGCCCTCAGCTATGATGACTTGTGACAACCCGTGGTGTGGTTTTCAGGCACTTCCCAAAGGTGCCACACACTGGGATCGGCCCCTCAAGTTCAATAACATCAGGAAGTCTCTTTCCTGACAAATCGATCATAGCAAGATTCAAACCTGGGTTTCATGGTCAGAATGCGAACATTTTAACCACTCAGTCACATGCCCATACAATATAGTGCCAGTATAAATGGAACAGCAAAAATAGTGACTAATTTAATGGACTATGAGACTATTATGGCAAAATACCTGTTCATTAGACAAAAGAAAAAAAAAGAAAAAGACAAAGTAGTTTTTATCAATTGATCACTAAACACCCATATTTCTATGGAAAACTAAAGCAAAAAACTACAAATGGCCAGGGTGCATAACTGTACTACCTTGAATGACATCTTGACAACTCTGCTGTAAGCATAGCATAATACAGCTACCACTGCCTACTGTCAAGTGACTGATATAAAGTTAAACAAAAAAAAAATGGTGACAGAAAAAGACTGGGCACTTTCTAACCTCTATCTGCATACTTTGTCATAGTGCACATGTGTAAAAATTTTAATCAACATATTGTAAGATTGATCATTAAGAAATATAATACAAAACATTTAGTAAAAATAGCATCAGTTATATAAAAACTTTTAAGGAACTGGGTAGCGTACAGCGAGTCAATTCTGAGAGAATTGGAAATCTTACCGGGATTTAGCATTGGCGGCCACAATCTTAACAACATAAGATATGCAGATGACACAGTACTGATAGCAATCATGGAAAAGAAATTACAAAATCTCCTACAGAAGGTAGTGATGGAGAGTGAGAAGAAGGGACTAAGCATAAACTACAAGAAGACAGAATGCATGGTCACCAGTAAAAGGATGAGCCTGAAATGTGATTTTGCAGGTCAGGAACACTATAATCAAGCAGGCATGGAAGTTTAAATATCTGGGAAGCGTTTTGACAGAGGACGGTAAGTGCGACACTGAGATCTGTAGACGTATTGGGATGAAAAGGACACATTCTAAAAGCTGGGCAGAGTATTGCGAGACAGGAGGATTTCTTTGGTAACAAAGAAAAGAATACTGAGCTGTTATGTGACGTCTGCCCTTCTTTATGGCAGCAAATATTGGACAATTTCCTCAAACATGAAGAAGAGACTTGAGGCAATGGAGATGTGGTTCTACAGAAGGATGCTAAGGATATCATGGACTAAGCATGTGATCAACGATGAGGTCTTAGAGATGATGCAAACTAGGAGGAGGCTTATACTTAACATCAGGAAGAGGCAGCTGAAGTTTCTGGGACACATAATGAGGAAAGAGGGCTTGGAGAATCTGATACTCACAGGTTGAATAGAGGAAAAAAGAGACAAGGGAAAACAACACATGACATACCTAGCGGGCTTAAGCAAGTGGATGACAGAACATGGTCTGGGGGAGGTAGCAGAGGGAAGGAAATTGTTGAGAGCTGCAAGGGATAAAGGGAGGTGGAGAGCCATGATTGCCTATGTCCTGAAAAGACATGACGCATAAAAAGAAACAGATTATGGAAATTATGACACAGAAATCTGAAGGTCCATGGGAATGATGAAAGATGCCTTTCAGAAACTAAGTAAAAGTGATAGGAAAATGTCCTTAGAAACAACGGAAAGATTGCTGTCATATCTAACATCTTATATGGCGGTGGATGCTGGACAATCCCACAGATGAAAAAGAGACAAAGTGACAGATGAATGCTGAAAATCAAACACAGGAGCAATGAAGGATCTAGGAACATAATGAAAAAAAGAGAGTATGGCAAATTTAACACACTGAGACATATGGAAGGCAAGAGACGCAGGAGTGGGCAAAAAAACCCAAAAAACTGATTCAATGAATTTGTGTGAATGTATGGCAGAATAGGGACAAAGATTGATGATAAAGGGTGAAAAGTTACTTTAGGAAACAAAAGACAAGATGCTGCGGAGAGCCATGATCATCCATGTCCTCAAAAGATATGGTAAACAGAAGTAAGATGAACAGAAAGGCTTTATCAGTAAAATTATTTTCCTTTTAAGTCGTCAGGGCAATCTAATGATAATCCAAATACATAGTTAAAAATTACTGTCAAGAAATAACTTTTCAGATCCTCTTTGCCTAACTCCCATGTTTCTCTTTGCCATGTTTACTTCAAGGAGGTATAGTTATTCATGTCTTTAACCACTTGTCTTAATAGCATTTTTTTTCTTTTCTGTTTACATTCACAGCACTAGCCCTCTTGAAGTATTTTTCTTGCTGGTCAAGCCACTTTACTTGCTTATTACTCTTAAATTTTTCTCAAATCTCTTTTTGTAACATTCTTAAAGCCAGTTGTTTACAATTTCTTTTTTGACTGCCCTCTTTTCCACATTTTTCAACATTGTGTTCCCATCACTCAATAACGTTACAATTTTTTTTCTTTCTCTTTTGAGATTATATCTTTCTTACAACCCATAGCAATCTTTCTATATCTGAAATTAAAAATAAATATTAATAAGCTACATTATTAATTATGTATTTATTTGCAATCTGAGGAACAATCATAGTTGCATAATAAACTCTCCAGCCACTAAATAAGTTGTTAATATTTGTAATGAAAACAGATATTATAAACTAAAATTTACATGGTATACATATCATAGAAATATATCTTGAATATTCTACCAAAACAGTTGGTTAATACCAATATTTTGTAACCGTGAATTTTTTTTAATGACTCTAGTATACAGGGGGTTCTTTACTTATTGCAGAATTCTGTTCCTTACAATGCATCGTAATGAAATTTTCCTAGTAAGCCGGAATGTATCTGCAAATTTTTGTGAATAAGCACTTATGTCACTCACCTATGCAAATGCAATAGTAAAGTAATAATCTCGGACATAACAACACATTTCTATGACATATGTTAACATAATTAGGATTAAAACAAAAACAAACAAAAAAAACATGAAGAACATAAACATAATATATATAATGAAATGAAAATAATATATAAAAGATGTTCCAATAACTTGGACTGATGTTAAATGCGAATCAAGTTTAAGCGTCAAAGGATTTTTTTTTTATTTTTCTTTCAGATTTAACAACTTCAGTCTTTGGCAAGTTCAATCATGGAAAGATTAACAATCAAACAACGTGATAAAGATATAAAAGCCTATTATAAAAATGGACGTTCAAATAGAAACGCAATAAGAAGTTCCCAGGTCACGCCATCTCTCGAAACTTAGAAGTCAATTGGCCACCACGTTCGTGCAACTTGACGCCTTTAGATTTCTTCCTTTGGGGTCATCTCAAAAGTAAGGTCTATGCCAACAAGCCAACAACAATTCAACAGTTGAAGGATGAGATAGGGCATACTGGGGAGATCGAGGAGCAACTATGCAGAGACGTCATCAAAAATTTTGACATCAAGTGGAGGTGTGCCACCAAAGCCTTGGAGGACATTTGGACGATATTATTTTTCACATATAATTGCTATGACTTAAATAACATGATCCAATAGAGTAATAAATAAATTTTCACCAACACTGATTTGTTTACTACTGACTTTGATCCGTCTTAATAAAACACCCTTTATAATGAAATGTAATTATTTTAAGATGCTTGTATATTTATTGCTAGTGATGTCACTGACTCTCAGTAAATAATGAGATGATGAAGTGCAAGATCTTTTCTCTCTTGCAGGACCTGGAAGTAGCAGCAAATCTGGGGAAGAAAGAAAAACAAACTCATGTAAAAAAAAGAAAGGGAATTAACCAAATTATAGTCAAAACAAAATTAATTAATGTGCCATAACCACAAATCATTGTAGGTCAGGAATGTCAAACACGGGGACTTACTGTATTTAGATTTTTTTAATTACAGGGTTTTAAAATTTAAAAATGTTTTAATAAACAACAAGCATGCCTAATTGATTATTTATAGTAGGCATGTATATACAAGAGTCACTCTGAAAGTAACCCCTCCTATTTTATTGTGTAGGATCACAATATCAGAATTGGATGTTGGTGGCATTGTCGTAGAAGTCAAACATTCTCACCAACAATCCACAAATTTTGTCACTTACAATAGCAGTTTGGCAAAAATAGCATCTAAAATAAAAGTGTGTACGAAGCAGAAATGTGTCACTGAATTTCCCCATGTGGAGAAAAAATAACATTACACCTGTTGACATTCATTGATGCTTGCTGAGCATCTATGAAAACCAAACAGTGGATGTGAGTACAGTTAAGCAGAGAGTAATGTATATCAGTAACATGTTTACCAAGCCAAGTATTGGAAAATATGCATAGTAAATGGTGGCGACTAAATAGTGTAAAATAATGTTTTATAGCTACAAACTTGCATTATTTAATTGTATTATGTGCCCTGTAATGTTGTAGTTCCTTTTAAAATGAATTAAAGTCAATACTTTCAGCATGTTTGTATATATTTGTTATAGACCATAGAATTGTATCTATGAATGTTAAATTTGGCATACAGATAAATCTTTTCAAGACAAAAGTTGTAAGCTATATGACTTGTACAGGTTCAAGAGTCAATTACTCAATTTTTGTTTAATTTAGTAAAAATTATTTCTAATGGTTAAAAATTGACTATTTAAATGAATTATGACTATTATTATTATTGTTGTTGTTGTTTATTAATAATAATAATAATAATAATTAAAAAAAAAAAAAAAGAAGGAAATACTGAGATGCAAACATTTGAGGTGACATTTTTGCAGCTCAATTCTAGTATACTGATATCTTGTTAAATGAATGATAAAAGTGCATTCCTGAATTACAGTTGGTCAAGTGGTCAGTAACTAAACTGGATCCCCCACCAGACCCTGGTCTGGTGAAGAGGTTACGTGAAACCCAGCAGCTGTTAAAAATTTTAATCAACAAATCATTGCATATCCAAGCTTGCAACACTAGCTATTCCCAAGTGGTCACCCATCTAGGTACTGATCAGGCTCAATGTTGCTTAACTGTGGTGATCATACAAGAAGTGTTTCAATGTTCTATGGCCATAAGCCGAAAAACATTGAATATGTCTACGTGCAATGTAGTAAATACAATTAATTTTCCAACATTTATAACATTCCTAAGAGATTATTTTTAAAATGGTGAAGACCATCACATACAAATGCAACAGGCGCAAAAAGGAGTAATTATCTCTTAAATCAATACGCACTCAATGGGAAATTAAAACGAAAAAACAAAACAGCAGGATTTCTCAAAAAATAAATAACTAACAGACGGCCATAGAAGAAATCCCTTATTTTAACTGAATAAATAATAATAAAAAAAAACAATTAGTTAAGTAAAAGAAAGAAAAAAAAACAGCATGGAAATAACATGAT
Organism: Acanthosepion esculentum; assembly: GCA_964036315.1. Lineage (NCBI taxonomy): Eukaryota > Metazoa > Mollusca > Cephalopoda > Sepiida > Sepiidae > Acanthosepion > Acanthosepion esculentum. The sequence goes on along the minus strand of OZ038489.1, from coordinate 46,680,927 downwards.
TTACTGAAGAAACCTCATTAAAAAAAAAAGTAAAAATTAAAAATCATGCACTTACAAGTAGTTTGGATGCCAAAGCTACAAATAGAACACTGTCAAAGTAAACAGTAGATCTACTCCCACCTAAGTCTGGATTCTCAATAACAACATGTATTTCAGCAACCTTAAAATCTCGGTATTCAAAGAAAAAAAAAAAATTAAAAAATCTGAGATGATCACAGCAGATGGCATGAGGGTTAGAAAATGTAGCAAAAATAAAATCTGATGATTCAGTATTCATACATCATGCATGGTACACTATTTAACAAATAGATGGCAAAACAATAACAAAAAGAGCTATATGAATTAAACAATGAACAAAAGACCACTCGATGGATTCAATAGATTCCAATGTTGTTTTTAGCTTTTTAAATTTAATACAACTGTCATAAAAAGAAATTTAGAAATAGTATCAAACAGAGCGATTAAATCATTCATTAAAAATAAAAATAAAGAAAGTAGGGAAGTTGTGTATTACATGTAGCAGCTGAACAGAAGTCTGGCAAAATGGTATCTGACATGAAAGTGTATTTGTATTGTCGAATTTGTAGTCTAAGTGCCGTTGGTAACACACTCATGGTCTAATAGTCTGAAATCAGAGAGGTCCACAACACCATGCCATGTCCCAGTTTTATGTTTGTTCAAACCATTGTACTAAGTCTGAGGAGTCTCTTATTTTCTGTCATGGCTTGAAGTAGAGAGGCCACTTCTTTTCTTTGACATGACAGTCATTGAATTACTACATTTAAAAAAAAAAAAGTTACACCCATTAACATTTATTGACAATTGCTGAATATTTATGTAAACCAAATAGTGGATGCAAGCACAGTTAGGAAAGGATTAATGTGTTTCAACAGCTGTAACAACAATGATATGTTCAAGGTGGCCCTGCATCAAAGAAATGAAGAGCATCTTGAAAATGCAGAATCAATGGTTGTGACTATACAGAAAAAGAGTGTTTTCTAGCAGAAAACATACTCTATCCAACAGGGCTATTATGCCGCATGTATCCATTGTAGTTTCCATGGAAATAAAGAAGAGGCATTTTGGAATGTCATGTCAGTCTAGTCTCATACAAACTCAAGCCTTTAGAGTTCAGTAAATGACACGGACAAGAATCTATTTCACAGCATTTTTTTTTTTTTTTTTTTTTTTTTTTTAACTGTCACAATCAATCTCCAAAGTAAAGAAGAAATATGTACAGGAAAGATTCTTGATTATCAACTCCACGGAGTTGATGATTTAGGACAGAAGCTGGGTTTGGGTGGGTGGGGGCTGGTTACAGACAGAAAGAAGACATTTAGGGCCAGCAGGCAAAAATTAAGAAATAAATAAAAATAGAAAAAATATGACTCATTACTAAAGCAGTCATGTGCATGCAGAAAATACGTGGGAGTATTTATAAAAAAAAAACCAAAAAAAAAAACCAGGAAAGTTAATTAGAAGTTGACAGTGATGATAAAGAGAATATTTCAAGCAGACAAAAAATAATTGTGTGTGTGTGCATACCCACTGTAAGGCTTTCAAACAGATATTTAAAAAATATGTTCAAAATCTGATCATTTCAATATCAATTGATGGATGTTGATTTCTTAGATATAAAATTTCAGTCAAAGCTGAAGCTAAATTTAAAAGGAGTTTCCTTGGTGAATTTTGCAGCATTAAAAAAAAATAAAAAAGCCTCATCAACTTGTTTTGTTGAAGTTATATTTCATAATAAAGTTTGATTTAAAGAAATTGTTGGATTCTATATGGATTAATGTCATGAAAGTTCTTTCATGTTGATTGATGTATTATTGATAATTTTACTATAAATAAATATGGTTGGTAATTTTTTTTTATATAAAAATGTACTACTGGTACTAAAAAAAGAAAAAAAAAAAAAAAGGTATTTCATACGCTCATAGGGTTTTGTTTTTGTTTGGAGGGTTCACTATTTGCCCATAGCTGGAACCTTAACAAGTGCCACCACACCAGGTAAGGGTGGACCTGGGAACAACAGCACTTAAGAGGTGGTTCCATCCTCCTCAAAACCTCCAGTCTCCTGATCAGAGACTTTGCTGCCAGATGTAGTTTATTGTCATACCCTGGACTATTGTCTTTATTCATTAAGATACATGAACATGTAGTCAGACAAAATTGCCTTAAGCAGAATTTTCTTATTTAAAGTTTTATATAGTATATTTGTTTAAAAACAATTCCTTAGATTGAATATAATAAAGAATTTGACAATTTAATTTTTAAAAAGTGGAAAATTAAAAATGAGTCCATTTTCATAAAACGAGTGTTCACTAAATTTAGCTTTTAAAAAGAAAGTTTAATCATATTAGGAACGATTTCTGCAAATATATACAACTTCAAATATATTTTAAACAAGAGGAACAATTATTTTGCAGATATAGTGACATCAAGGACATACAGTTTAATGATTATCAGTGTGAAAAGTGAAATTGGCATGTAGAGTTCAATTTCTGGTTGATTCTGTTTTGCCTTGGAAAAGGCATGAATCCATCTTTCTCCAGTGATGGGTTGAATAGCAAGGTAGACTGAGACCTCTTGCCTTGAGGTAGCATCCAAGTCTAGGAGAAGGAAAACTAAATTCAAAACAGCCCTGAAAAATGATGGGTTCCTTGCCCATAACGCACCAATGCTACTATGGCTGCAGTACATGTGGTGCCCCTATGATCCTAATGGGTTATGGGGACTCATTTTGTGACAGAGATAAGACTTGCAAATTTTACAATTGTTTCTATTAGAAACTTTTTAGACATGCTGCAGTGAGAATATCAAAATTGTTAATATTACTATAGATCTTACAAAATTGACTTCAAATAATTATAAACACATCGGTTATATTTTTGATATTTACAACATTACAAGCTTAGAATAATAAAAAGGAACATTATCTGCAATATTCTATTTGACAAATTTTATTAGAATTTATCTAAATTCATTTTTTTCATTTTTTTTTTTTATTGAACCCCTAACCCTCTAGGGTTGTAGGGGCACCACATTTACTACAGCAGCAGTAGCATTGGGGTTTCCTGTGCAAAATAGCCTGATGGAGCCCAACCCACTCCAGGCTGGTTTTGAATTCAATTTTTTTTCTCCTAGACCGGTTGCCAACCCAAAGCTATAGGACCCAGTCTGTTCTGCTATTTACCCACAGTTGGTGTAGGGGGGGGGGCAGAAGGGAGAAGAGATGGGTTCATACCTTTACCAAGGTTATTAGCATATAAATGAATGTAATAAATGTAACTGGAATTGGGACTTGGCATTCTGATTTCTGAGTCCAAACTGCTAGCCATTATTGCACCAAGCCTCCAGAATTCATTTATCAACAAAATATTTAGGGCCTTTTAATCAATACTGGAATGTGCTTATGTTGAATGATGCACACAATAGAACGAAGGAAAGGAAAAATCATTACGGTAACAGCTTAAAATAAACCAATGCCCTTCTTTTTCTTCAATCTTTCCTTTTCCAATTTTCGGTTACATTAAAACTGAATCTGAAAAAATAAAATTACTTAAGTAGTTTATGAGGATTGATAAGCTTGCTTTTATCGTAAAAGTAATTAGACGATGATTGTATTAAAAACTGATATTAAAACAAACCACTTAATAAAATTGCTTGTTAGACATGAATAGTGTGGATTAAGTAAGCCCCATTTCCACAGAAAATAATGTCAAATGTGGCATAAACAAAAGTGTAACACGAACAAGGAAGAATTTAGTGAGTAGGCAAAGATAGATTGCTTAGACCAGCAAAATAAACAGTGCCTACTGTTTCCTTGTCTGGGCACAATACAAATTTCTTACAATTTTAAATTCTAAAGATCCCATCTGACAAGACAGCAAGAAACTGAAATGCAATTAACAAATTAAATGTGAAACTTAAATGTGAAATGGAAAAAAAAATTTTGTATGAAATTAGAATTAAATTTCTAATTTCATACAAAATTTTTTATTTTTATGTTAAACAGAAAATTTCAAAAAAATCATTTTCGAAAGGAGAGAAGTTAATTTGCTTGCATCAATTATTTTAACTGTCAAAAAAAAAAAAAAGAGCATGAGGAAAAAATATATTAATAATAATAATAATGTTTCCCTGTCAACTTTAATCTCCAAAAATTTAAATGCAATGTCAATTGTTATCTTCTGGCTTCTTAATTCTAGTTCATTTATTGTTTTCTCTCCTTAATTATATATTTTTCTTATATTCTCTAACACTCAGTAACCCGCTTATGTCTTAGTGGCTTTACTGCCTTACTTGGGATGAGATGAGATGATTAAAAAAAAAAACAAATAAATTTTCAATAGCTGAAAGGCAAAAATTTAAAAACTAGAAAATGATTGACAAGTATATGAATGTCAGCCATGAAGCTGCCTTTTTAAAAAAAATTCACTTTTTCTATTAAATTTAATAGAAAAGACATAACATAATTTTTTTATGTTTTGTGTCCCTCCAGCTCTCCACAAGTTTCTATCTTTTGTAGCTCTTCTCCTCAATACCCCTCCCAGTCCATTTTGTCATCCACTTACAGATAGGTTATTTCTTGTTTTGCTCTGCTCCTCTTGATTTTGATGTCCTGTGAGTGTCAAATTCTCCAGACCTCCTTTCCTCTTCATATTTTAAAAAATTTCAACTTTCTCTTTTTAAGCTTCCCTAAAATTTCTTCATTGCTCACATGTTTCATGATATTCTCAGTATCCTTCTATAGAACTCCTCAACTCTCTCTTCATCTGTGAGGATATTGTCCATTATTCGCTAACCATTCATCTTAGTAACGTAAGTTCCAGGCAAAAATGCAGAACAGCAAAAACTATGTTTAAATATGTTGAATACTTTTAGAGAGTCATTCTCCAGACAGTGTTCATTTACCTACCTGCATTGATTAAAAAATGGGATTTGTCTACCTGCATTGATTAAAAAATGGGATTTGTCTACCTGCATTGATTAAAAAATGGGATTTGTCTACCTGCATTGATTAAAAAATGGGATTTGTATACCTGCATTAATTATAAACGGGTTTGTCTAACTGCATTAATTAAAAACGGGTTCGTCAAGTGGCCAAGTCATGCAGTTAACAGTTTTGGTGTAATGTGAGAGTAAAATAAGTTATTTTGCAGTTTTTTGTCTGAACGGTTAATACCAGTTTTTCAATTACAGCAAAGAGATGACTAATAGTTTTAATGTTTTATACGGCCATTTCCCAATGTGGTAAGAGATTAAAATAATTTTATGAAAGTGTATTTTACAGTTCAGAAATGTTTGTTCAGATGCATATTTGTTAATTTAAAAGAAAAACGTATTTTCACTCTCACTTAGCAATCTCCCATCTTTCCCAACTGGTGTTGCTATGGTGTGTCATTAATATAGAATCATACACATTCAAGAACAGTATCTCAATAAACCCCTGCAGATCTCAAAAAAAAAAAAAAAAAAAAAAAAAAAAGAAGAAGAATTTTCAAAAATATATTATAAATAAAAATATCTGGTATTGCACAAGCCAAGTCCCATTCCTTATCTTTTTCTGTGTTATGTCATTTTTTTTTCTTCATAAAATGGTAGCAGTTTGATAGGTTTAAACATTTTGGTAGTCTTATTTCATATGCTGCAGATAATAACATTACTATTTATAATTATTGTTAGATTTTTGAAAGTTTTAATATAAGACATGCTAATATTGCTTACTTCCCAACTTGTGATTTCAATGTTATGGGGATTACATCATTCTGGGTAGAAAATTAACCAATCTAATGATAAAAGCCATCAACAAAACAATTTCTTACTTATAAACATCACAAAAAACCAGATCGGTAATAAATAACAAGAAAAAAGAGAGCAAGAGAAGAAAAAAAAAAGAGAGCAAGAGAAGAAAAAAAAAAGAGAGCAAGAGAAGAAAAAAAAAAAGAGAGCAAGAGGAGAAAAAAAAAAAGAGAGCAAGAGGAGAAAAAAAAAAAGAGAGCAAGAGGAGAAAAGAAAAAAGAGAGCAAGAGGAGAAAAGAAAAAAGAGAGCAAGAGAAGAAAAAAAAAAAGAGAGCAAGAGAAGAAAAAAAAAAGAGAGCAAGAGGAGAAAAAAAAAAGAGAGCAAGAGGAGAAAAGAAAAAGAGAGCAAGAGAAGAAAAGAAAAGAAGAGAGCAAGAGGAGAAAAGAAAAAAGAGAGCAAGAGAAGAAAAAAAAAAGAGCAAGAGAAGAAAAAAAAAAGAGCAAGAGAAAAAGAGAAAAACTTAAAGCTTAATATGCAAATTAGTTAATCTCCATTAAACCTTTAATGTCCAATGTTCTATTTTTGGGTTAATAGGCATTATTAGGTTATTCGTAGAAACCTATAAGCAGTAACAGACTCTTATTTTAATTTCTATAATCAACACCACATTAGTATGGGTAATATTTAGCATGGGCAGTTTGGTTGACCATTTCTATTTAGTAATGAGTTTTATCCTCACTAAGAGTCCCATACAAAATTAGACATGAAGTAAATATACAATGGTTGATATGCCATAAAATCTACTGACTTAACCGAAGTCATTACAGTCAATCATACTTGTGTAAGAAAATAACATAGTGGTATTTTTTTTTCAGAGCAATTAATGATTGATTTGTTTTTTGTGGCTTATTAATCATCTATGTGTTGTTTAAAGCTGAAATATATTTTGAATTGTAAGAAGAATTTTTTTTGAGTTAATATTGCATTAACAATCTTTTGAGAATAACAATGATTTTACATGTACAATTCCTGTTATTTAACCCATACCAGAGGGATGGGGAAGGATTCATTCTTTTCTCAAGGGAATTTGAGAATAAGTGAATGTAACAACATTTTATGGTGGGCATTATTAAGCAAGAACTGGTAAGTTGAGTAAGGTGTAAGAAACATGCTGACAGCTATAAATGAAAAAATGCATTGATCTGAGGTTACAGTGCTATGTAACATTTTCATATACACGCTCTCATACACTAATTGACAGACAGCCAACTTTATATATAATTCACTTTCAGGGTTTTAAGCAGATATATACACACAAACTTTGAGCTTTATATATTAGATTATGAAAAAAAAGCTTGAAGTTGGTGATAGAAAAGTATCAAATGACAAAAGAGGAAAAATAAACAACAATCAGTTCAGTAACTGGAGAAATTAATAGCCTTCAATTGGCTTCAATGTCAAATAATTATGAAACTATCATATTCGAATTTCTTAAAAAGCTGAAGCTTTTGATGAACATTGTTATAACCTAACAGATACAAAATCCTTCAAGATAAATGCTTAAATAAATAGAGAAATGGACATTTATTTGTAGATTGAAATTATACAGTGTAACCCGGATATAAGATAAACCCAGATATAAGAGACTTCTCCGGTCCGACAACTCTCTTATATCCGGGTTACACTGTACTAGAAAAGGAAAAAAAAAAATGATTCCTGAAATCATTATGCATTTCATAACAAATCCTATATAAAGACATATTTAATCTTTAAACTAAAAAGTATAGTGTAATTTATAAATTAGTCAATGTTTTATTATTGTGTAATGAAAATCTTTCCTGTAGTATATAAATACAAACTTTTAAAAAATACAGAAAGAAAACCACCAAATAATCATACAATGTGCAAATTTAATTGAATAGAGAATTTTCTACAAAGGTGTTATCTTAATTACAAATTACAGTTGCTTTCAGTCATAGCAGTTCTTTATTGCAGGTAAGAAGTCTTCATATTAACATGATAAAAATGTTTCAATATTCCATATGGTAAAGCAGCTTGCTTTAAATGCAATGCTGACTATTTGATAGATTACTATCACATTTTTAAAAAATAAAGGAATAAAATTTTTTAAATACATTTGGTCTATAAGTAAGATTAATCCATTAACCATGGTGGAAATTTCCATTATTCACAGCTGACCTATAGAAAATGCAACATGTAAATTCCTGTCATCTACAGTTTTTTTTTTTTTTTTAAATCATTTCACCCCAAGCAAGGCAATAAAGCCACTAACATGTGGTGGGAGGGTGTCTGAGTGTTAGAGAATATGAGAAAAAGAAAAACATTATGGAGGCGAAGACAACAAAAAAACAGAAATCAAGAAGGCAGAAGATAACGATTGACATTGTATTTAAATTTTTAAAGATCAAATTTGACTGGAAAGCAAGAAGCCAGACAAGAGTTCCACAAACAAGAAGTACAAGAAAAGAAACTGTTAGCATAGAACTTAAGATTACATCTAGCCATTTCAAGTGTAAAATGATGAGACTTTTCTACCAATCTAGTACTCCACTTCTCTTCATAAATTCTAGGTACCACAGGGGAACATTATCAGAACAATTACTGTGAAAGTATTTACAGAAAAGGCACAGGTAAGCTACATTATGGCAGTGGGAACAGGACTGAAGCCAAGATGCCAGGTCAGGACCAATGACATTTCAGATTCTTCTTTGGATTTTATCAAGAATTTCTAAATATATAGCAGGAGCACCAAACCATATGTGGTAGCAATATTCAAAGACTGGACAAATGGTAAACTCATAAAAATGTAAGATAGATTTTGGTGAAAAAAATTTTCTAGCACAACACACTGAACCGTCTTTCCTAGCAGCAGAACAAGCAATTGATTCAATATAATCTTTCCATTTCATACCAGCAGAAAACATTAGGCCGAGAAGGTGCAGTGAGTCACTCTCTTGGATGTTAGCATCAGCCATACCGATTGATTTAATGGGTTAACACACTGAAAGCAAAATGTAGCATTTACTAAAACCGGTTTTATAGCTCATGATTAGTTTGTAGCTTTATAATCAATTTCCAAGTTACATATAAAGAAATGGACCATGTTACATTTAAAAGATTTTTTGTTAACAGAATACTGTATACGCCATAATTTAACTTGCTTAAGAAAAAAAAAAATTAATATTTTTTCGATATTGCCAGTGGGATAATGTGGGTCACTGCACTGAGAAGACAAGCAAGATGAATGGGAAAGGGTGTTTGAATTCAATGTGAACAGCAAGTAATTTATTCAAGAATAACCAAAATCAATAATGAAAGGAATGACAGAATTTCAGAGATCAATGCAAGCATCAGAAAAATGTGCAAGAACTTTACATATTTGTCTTTATCATTCGCAAATAAAATCTCATTGCAGCTATGATAGAGTTAACAATAATTGTTAAGCAAGTGGACATGTGAGTTTCTTACAGTTTACATGAGTAATTATATAAAGCAAATCCATAATTTTCACATGCACACACACACACACATTATATATATATATATATATATATATATATATATATATAGAGAGAGAGAGAGAGAGAGAGAGCGAGCGAGCGAGCGCAAGAATCCATCACACCAACTTTTATTGAGGTCTGTGAGTCTAATTTTATTTTTCCAATTTTCAAATAAGATGTTTTGATTTGGACCAAAATTGTAGACAAACTTGAAGTTTATATTTTGTTCAAGTACTTACCAACATAAGACAAATATCAGTAGATAATACCAAAACACTATACAGCACTCATTGCAAGGTAAGACACGAGATTCTAGAAGATTTTATTGTACAAAGAAACATATTAAATAGAATATCTTTTATTATAGGAGATAAGATCTAAAAAGTATGTATAAAATATTTAATATATTTTTGAATATTTCATATATTTTTTCAGGTATGGTCTAGCTCCAAGTAAATGTTTTTATTGTTTTGTTTTTGAATCATTTTACCCCAAGCAAGGAGATAAGGCCACTAAGACTCAAGGGGTTTACTGAGAGTGAAAGAATCATTATTATGGGGAAAGGCCAATAAAAGAACAGCGACAGAAGATGGCAATTGAGATTGCCCTTAAATTTTTGAAGATCAAAGTTGATTAGAAAGCAAGAAGCCAGAAGAGAATCCCGCAAGCTAGTAGTGCAAAGGAAGAAACTTGGTATAGTTACATCTAGAATTTTTTTTTTTATACATGATGTAACTTTGGATTAATTGAATCCCAGCCCTAAAAGGAAAAAATGAAATAGAAATGAAAACAAAATAAAAAAGTTAAACAGACAGAGGTTATTGGTCAAATTTAGCAAAACCTGTGTGAGAGCAAAGAGAATACGACAGAACAGTAAATATATAAGACAATTCAGAAAACTTCTACTTTGACATAATTTTTTTTTTTATGATGCTGTCAATGTAGGGGTTTTCCTAATTGTCTTATATCTCAATTTAACATTGTTGTTTTAATTTTTCCTTAAATATAAACTCAATAGAGGAAAAGAAACCTATTAATTAGGTTGCTGTATGCAAATCTTACAGGCAACAAGTCTTTATATACACCTCCAAATGGGGGTAGCAAATACAGAAGGTATTTTTGAGGATATACCTATATGATGTAAGTGGCAACCAGCCAAAAATAATCACTTTCCCAGATGCTAGATAGGTAAGATGAGTATGAAGCATGAGTGTGTGCATGTGTAGCATTTATATACATATTTTTAGATGCCAAACTTTTTGCAAACATCATCAGACAATTAATACACTTTTCAATAAATTCACCTTTAATATTTCAAATGTTAAATTTGTCTTTATCTTTTTCAACAAACAAAATCTTTACAAATAAATTTTAACTGATGTTTAAATATTCTAGGAGAGATTTCTGTTGTGTGAAATCTAAGATCTCTTACACTAAACAAGAATCCTGAGAATATGACTGCATAGAATGTAAGGAGATCAAATAATAGAAAAACATTCCACACATGCAAAATGAGGATAATAATAATAATTACTCTTTCCTTTTTCCGCACGTTATTAATGTTTCTGTTCCTAATTCTTCCACACCCTGTAGCCCCTTGTGTCTTAGTGGCTTTACTCCCTTAAATGGGGTGATACTGAATCAAAAAAAAAATAAATAAATAAATAAATAAATCACCAGTTCCTAAATAGATAGCGATTAACATTTGTTGTAGCATACCTACAGATGATATTATCATCTGTAGGTATGCTACAACAAATGCCCCCATTCGCATAAATGCAGTAGTAAATACTGTATATTGGTCTGCAGTTGGAAATTCATCTCCAGCTGTGCTGGTCAAACTCTCTGCCTCTGAGCATAGAGGATCCCCAGACAAGGCTATGTCGAAGGGCAGAGTCTTGTCTCGGGAAACAGCTACTCAACCCCATTTTATATGGGGTCTACGGGGAATTTTTGGCCAAGCCTATGGGCTCGGAAAGCCCAGATTAAATTAGGCCTTGAGCCACATCTGACCGAATGGGACGGTTGGTAGACATTCTGCAGTTGGAGATTCATTGTAGAATTCACTTGACTGCTTCTTCTACATGCTGCTGGCAAATCTTATGTGTTGTTCTTGTCCTAAGTATTATCGTTCATTACCAACCTTCATGTGATTATTCTATTCAGTAACCTTCCCTAGGTTACAGCAACATTGCATTTAAATTTTTGCAGATTAAAGTTGGCTGGAAAGCATGGAGCCAGAAGGGAGTTCCACAAGTGAGAAGTGCAAAAAAAGAAACTGTTAGCAAAGAATTTATGGCTACATCTAACCAGCTGAACTGTAAACTGATCAGAACTCAATGCCAATCTAGTACTGCGCTTAAATTCATAAGGTTTTGGTACTATAGCGAAGGGCTCATCCAAACAGTTACCATGAAAGTATTAATAGAAGAGACACAGAGAGGCAACCTTATGTCAGTGGGAAAGTGACTGAAGCTGAGCCACCAGATCAGGACCAATAATATTGCAGATTCTTCTTTGGATTTTATCAAGGAGCTCAAGGTAAATAGCAAGGACACCGGAGCACATGTGGCAGCAATATTCTAAGTATGGACAAATGGTAGACAAAGATATGCAAGATAGATTCTGAAAAGAAAAATTGTTTTGCATGACACAGTCAACTGACTTTCTTAGCAGCTGACCTAGCAATGGATTCAATAACTTCTAATAGTTGGTTTATCATAGATATACTGTAAAACAGGTATAGTTTCAATTTCATAATAAAATGACTGATATGAAATAGCCAAACAGAGTAAGTATGAAAGAATATGCAAAACCAGATTGATGTTTAAAACTTTTCATCCCATTTCACTGTTTTGTTCAATAATGTTTTCAGGAGGAAAAAACAATACTAAAGAAAAATCATTACTATAGAAACTTTTCTACTTAGAAACACTGTGGTTAATTTGAATGCGTTTTGAAAATTTAACAGTTAATAAAATTGAACATCATTTTTAAGGGCCCATAGCACCTAAACTATTGGGAACAAAGGTAAAAAATAGTTTATCCACATAATAAATTATAGGGGTACCAACTTTCAGCTTCATATTTTCTTAAGTATCAAATTTATAAGGTGCCAAAAATCGATAAAACTATGATTTGGGTATGAGAAGTAGTAGAAAAGTATGTTTTAACCCTAGACCGAAAATGGCTCAAATGCGAAAAGACAATATCTATTTTGAGAGCTTCTCATTTACAAAGTATGTCATACAGCATTCAAAAAATGTTTCTGTTTTTACCTTATATTCTTACATGTCTGAAGATCATGAGACAAAAGTTTAATTTTGTAAACAAACCTTTTACAAAATGCCTGGTGAATATAATAAGGGAAAATATTACAACTATAATAACCAAGATGAGGACACTAGTTTGAAATAGGCAGAAAGATTCTATTGGCCAGCATGAGAGCCAACAGCTGACTGACACGAATGTTAACTAGTATGCTAGCATGCAATAAAAAAAAAAAAATTGATAGCTGCATTCGTCACAAGTGGGAAAAATTTAAATCTGCATGGTACTTTACTCCAATTGGCTCATTCGCTTGCTTAAACTCAACGATGATTCTGATTCCGCAGAACTGGGTTGGGTGTGAAAAAGTATTTGTTGTTAACATTTTTTTTTCATTCGATTTTTCCAGTTACGAGTCCTTTTTTAAAGCTGATCGTTTTGTGTTCATTTTTAGTTCTTTTTTTGTAACAGATTTAATGTTTAGTATAGAGCTTACAAAAAATTCGCAGTGTGAGATAGGCAAGAAGTAAGGCATGTAGCAACATCAGCACGGCAAAGGGCACTCCTTTAAAGGCAAGGAAGGGCAAAAATATTTTAAGTCAAGTGATAGCGATTGCTGTATGAGTTGTACAATTTTTGAATCAAGCACAGGCAACACCAGGCCATGCTGCTAGTACCTCAAAAATAATCAACTATTGTTTTGATCACAAGGAAAGACAAAAGACATATCAGAGACAGTGTTTGGCCTCAGTGAGAAAAATAAAGAGAGTGAGGAGGTGATAACGCTTATATGTTTAATGTCTGCTTCAGTGAAATGGAAACATGTCAATTTCAAAACATTTCATTTGTACCCTCTTACTTCTTTAAATAATGACCTGCATTCATATCTATGATTTTTCTTGCAATAGTTTGTTAAAGTTGTTAAGCTCAAATATTTATGCAATAGGGGATTTTTCACAAGTTTTTTTTTTTTAGTTGCAGTACTTGCAAAGAGCTTAACTTAAGAATTAAAATTAATCAGAAAATTCAAATAGGAAAACCATGAAATTTTCTCAGATTTCTAGTAATGATAATTATCTCTGAAATTCAGACAGAAATTGATGATATCAGATGCTTGTGTTTGGATGTTGGTTATCAAGTTGGTTTACAAGCCAAAATATGTGAACTTTATCTTTGTAGAGTGCTGTAGAAATGACGATTTATGTTAATGAGTTTGGACCAAAGAAATGATTACTGAACTGTTTATGATATAGAAAATGCAAAAAGATAAAACAAAGTTTTATGTAGATAATAATTTCACAGTGACAAATTACCTGAAACTAAACGAGCAGAATATTTTGCATGCAGATGGTCATTTGCAATGTGAAAAAACATACGTGTGAGTGCAATTCTTATAATGCCATCAGTTGATGAATATTCATGAGTTCATTATATATTTAAGGGTTCAGCAGCTGTTGAAAAAAGATTGTAATTGGCTATGATCTATGGTGGACTGTGCATTCCACAAGTTAGTGTTGGAGTGAGTTAATTTTCTTTAACTCAATGGTTATCCTGTTTTGAAGTCTCTCCCAGTTTTTATGTCATTGACTACTTGCAAGAACATCCAAAAATCCGAGCTATAGGCTAAATAGTAGCACAGACTGGCTCTATAGCCTTAGTTGGCAACCTTTATAAAAGGTGGATAACTGAATTCAAACTTGAATAAAGCAACAGAAAACCATTTCACTATCTTTCCCAAGAAGTCATGGTAATTTACAGACAATAAAAAAAAAAAAAAAAAAAAAAAAAGAAATCTGCAGAGAACTGTGATTACCTATGTCCTGAAGGGGTATGGCATTTAATGAAAGAAATTCTTCATTGAGTTTAATACAGGAATTAAAAATAAAAGATATAACAACATAAAAAATTAGTCAATAAGTACTATATCTGTACAAGGTGTCTGATTTTATCGTGTCAGATCTAACTTCAATATAAAGTCTGCATGGTGTCGGATCATAGTTTCAGTATAACAATAGGAAAAGGGTATGGTATTGAAGCAAGAGTCCAACGTAGTTCTAATAGTGACACCCTTTATAATGTTGGAGAAAGAAATTCTTCATTGAGTTTAATACAGGAATTAAAAATAAAAGATATAACAACATAAAAAATTAGTCAATAAGTACTATATCTGTACAAGGTGTCTGATTTTATCGTGTCAGATCTAACTTCAATATAAAGTCTGCATGGTGTCGGATCATAGTTTCAGTATAACAATAGGAAAAGGGTATGGTATTGAAGCAAGAGTCCAACGTAGTTCTAATAGTGACACCCTTTATAATGTTGGATTACGGCTACACTATAAATCCATTCGATATTCAGGGCATGTAGCAAGAATGGAAGAGTCAAGGTTCCCACATTAAGTCTTATTCAGTGAGCTCACTTCAGGGAAAAGTCCACAGGGTTGTCCAGTGTAAAGATACAAGGACCAACTTAAAACAACACTGAAAGCTACTAGACTTGAGCCTAAATAGTTTCAAGCACAATCCCAAGACCATACCAAACAGCAGTGTTCCATCATCATTAGAACCGAAAACTTTGAAGCCACCAGAAGAGAAAAGGAAGAAATCAAATGACAAGAGAGAAATGCTCGACAAAAATCAACCTCATCCTCTATCAACAATACCATAGACTCTTCCATACAAAAATTGGTCATCAATACCATCACCATCAAGGAAGTATCCCGCAGAGAAGAAATTAAATTCTTGGATACAAAATAAAGCCAGTAATAAGTCCATTGAGAGAGGTACAGGTGATCTAATGGAAAATGGAGTTAGCAAACCAAGTTCAATTTCTTGTCTAACCTTTTGAATTCACATTGCATTAGTACCCTTGGTAAAGGCATGAATCCATATCTTCTCATATGAGTTAAATAGAAGAGTACACTGCAATCTCTCTCACACATCTTAGTTGGCAACCAGTCAAGAATCCATCCATCTGTCCGATCCAGATTATACTGCTGTAGGTTCCCATTGACTGAGGTAGACAGCAGTTGGCTAGCTCTCACTTGTTCTTTCCAAGCATCCCTGTCAAGCGGGCTAATGTGGGCAACGTTGCATTCCCATACATCTCTCCCAATGCAGTCTTTGCATGTCTTCCTCAGCCTACCTTGGCCTCTGTGACCAGGAACCCTGAACTCCGAGACAGTCCTAATGTTTGACGAAGCTCATTGGGCATGACCAAACCACTCAAGACAATGGCTGCACAGCACTAATGTTATATCCTCAATACCGAGCCTTGTTAACAACTCAGATGAGGAGGTTTCATACTTAGGCTTGCTGCCACAAATCCAACGAATCACTGAGTGGTTGTTGCAGCAAAGCTACTGCAAGACCGGCACACTTAGTGCCCAAGTCTCACTGCTATGGAGCAGTGCAGATTGTACACACAGAGAAGAATAACTGATTTCAAAACTGTAGAGAAAGTGGAAAACACTCCATTATTTTTCTCAATAAACAATGGACAATTTATAAATATTGAAGAGAAGGAGCTTGTGGAGAGACATGATCACTTATGTCATGAGGAGACATGGCCCTTAAGGACCAGGAGGAATTTCAAGAAGTAAATGAATATTAGAAATACTACAAAAGATAGGAAGAGTTCTAACTGGAATCAAAAGTCAGAGAAATGATGATTCAGAATTTATTAATTAATCTTGATTTGGCTGTTAAACCTTTTATCCTGTAAGGCCTTGGAAACTCGAGACTCAGAGAACTGATTGTTTCATATCCCAATAATGGCAATATATGATTTTTATTTGATACATAAATCATTATGAATACTGTAAATATTTCTTTATATGAGGTTTATCAGCAAGACAGTAGCCAAATTTTTAAAAAGGCATTTATTTTACACAACAAATATTTAGTTTTCAATAATCTCTTTAATTGTCAATACACTTAATTCAGTAGTGAATATTAGCCACATGTATCAATTATTATTTATTTTATTTTTATTTATTTATATCGTTTAACCCCCAAGCAAAGCAATTATACAGTGAAAATTTCAGATCACAAATCAGTTAATAACTGTGTCAGCTATAAACTCATAGATTTCTAGATAATTAGATTATAAATTTAGAGGAATAGTTTTGATAACATAAATAAAAATTACTTATGAAAAAAAAAACCCCAAAAAAACAAATCTGGCACGACTTGAATAGAGTAGTCCACTCATAAAAATTGGTGAAATGTTTTTGGGGGTGGGGGGGTGTTGGGCTGAGAAATACTTTTTGTTGATTAGCATCCTTTAGACTAGCACTTCTTAAAACTTTTTTCATTCACGATCCCATTTTTCATCACAAGATTTTTTGTGACCCCAGGTATTAACCAATGACACTAAAAATACATACATTGTCACTGCACTAGCCGCAAACGATTTATTAATGCAGTGTTTGTGTGGCGTATCACGTTAAATATTGTGAGTTTGTGAAATAACAAACTGAAATTCAAGTGTTTGAATTTAAATTTTGCAACCTCAGCATTTCATTTCGCAACCCCAATAATTTAAAAAGTGCTGCTTTAGACCTTCCTTATGTTGTGACACTTGCCAGAGTCGAAAAATATTGCTTTTTATCAATTTAGAAGGAAGTGATCCAGTTCATAATAAAGATACAGTGTCAAATTGACTGTTACAGAATTATTCGACTTAGCTGTTTCGTGTATGAAAACAGAATTTTTTTGAGGTCTGGTTACAGATAGATTGCTCTTAAACAATGAACAATTAAAATTATGTTTCCATTTATTCTTAATTTAAGAGAAATAATTAAGAACCTCAAATTTTTGTGAATATACTTTTGAAAAAAAAAACATAAAAAAAAGAAAAAATTTTTTAAAAAAAAGGTAAAAAAAAATATAAATCCCCATATATTTATTAGCACATTTTCAAAACTTGACATTTGTAAATAACAGCTAAGTGTCATAACCAAAGGCCAGTAACCCTTCAGAGTCAGGGATCCATTTAAATAAATAGGATCCCTTTACTAAAATTTTTCAATTCTGACAAGTGTTGTGGTCTAAGGAAGGTCAAAAGAATGCTGATCAACAGAAAGTATTTCCCCAAAAAAGTTTCCCTATTTTTTTATGAGTGGACCAGTCTATTCAAGTAGGGTCAATAACAAAAAAAAACAAACAGACTTTATGTCAATTCTTTGAAGCTTACAATATATTAACTTTAAAATCATAATATATTTAATAATTATTAGAACATATTTCCTTTCAACAATTTTTTACCAACAATAGAGAACAAATTAAAATTTGTGATGAATTTCAATGAGTATTTGAAATCAGTGCTTGAAAACTTAATTCAAATTAGGTACAAAAATTCCATTTTTCATGCCGGTGACCACCATGCCACTTCACCCTCACTACCAAATCAACATGTAAACTGTCTTAATTCAAAACGGATAGTCAAAATTCAATTCACTCTGTCCTAATTTACTTTGAAGTCTTACATTCATGCAAAATGTTGCTAATTAATTATCAAGTAAAAAAAAAAAAAAAAAATAACCTATTGCCAAATGAAAATTAAGTAGTATCAGTTTAATACAATACATGTCACTACATATCACTAACATAGCATAAGTAATTACTCAAGGTAGGCAGTTAGGTGACCTCTATAAGGTCAACAGTTGTCAACAAAAGCCTTATTACTACATAAAGAAAATATTTTTAACAGATTTTGAAAAGAAATTGGACTAATATTCTCATAATGTGAGATAAAAAAAAATAACAAAAATTTCCACTCAAGAAGCAAGAAAAAAAAAAAAATGTGGAATTTCTACTGCCTTTGTTGTCTATCATCAAACATGGCTTGTTAAAACATTCCATAGCATGTGCACCAGGCATAGTGACATGTATTATTGTATACTGACATGGAAAGGCAAAGGAGAATTATGCCAAAAATGAAAATAATAACCACATACTGAATTATACACTGCATTAAATTACAAATCTACAATGGACTGAATTTTTTATTTTTTTTTTTTTAATATTTAATAATTTACCTCTATATTTTAGTCAGGTAGGTACGGCCTACCACATTCACTCAGACAGCACATCTCCGCTTTATATCACTGGCAAAGGTAAAGTACACCACAAAGATCTGTTGGAATTGCTCAGCAACCTTGACATATTTGGGAAAGATATTAGAATAATCAAGAACCTGTGCTGGCAGCAAACCGCATGTATAGGGATAGAAAACAAGTTCAGCAGATATACAAAAATAGAAAGGGGTGTAAGACAAGGATGTGTCTTCTCACCAGACCTATTCAAGGCAATTCTGAGAGAATTAGAAGTCCTGCCAGGATTCATTATTGGTGGCCATAATCTTAACAACATAAGGATGCAAATGACACAATGTTGGTGTCAGACATGAAAAGAAAACTAGAAAACCTACAGAAAGTTGTGAAGTAAAACAAAAAGAAAGGATTAAGCATCAACTGCAAGAAGACAGAGTCTATGGTAGTTAGCCAAAGGATGAGCCCAAAATGCAAATTGCATATCGGAGATACAAAATCAAACAAATAAAAAAATTTAAATATTCAAGCAGTGTTTTAACAGAGGATGGAAAGTGTGATACTGAAATCTGAAGGAGCAATGGGATAGCCAAAGATGCGTTCCAAAAGCTAAGCAGAGTACTAAGAAATAGGAATATGTCATTAGAAACAAAGTAAAGAGTACTGAACTGTTATGTAATATCTGTCCTCCTCTATGGCAGTGAATGCTGAACAATCTCCTCAAAGATGAAGAAGAGACTTGAAGCAACAGTAATGTGGTTCCACAGAAGGATACTAAAGATACCATGGACTGAATATGTGAGCAACAACAAAGTTCTAGAGAAAATGCAAACAAAAAGGGAACTTTTACTTAACATCAGGAAGCAAGCTGACATTTCTAGGATATATGAGGAAAGAGAACTTGGAAGATTTGATACTCACAAGACAGATTGAAGGCAAGTGGGATAAAGGAGAACAACACATAAAATACTTAGTGAGTTCAACTAAATGAATAGCAGAACAGGGTTTGAAAGAAATAACAAAAAGACAAAATTTATTAGGAGCTACAAAGGGCAGAAAATTGTGGAGAGCCATGATCACCTACATCCTAAGAGGACATGGCACATGAAGAAGAAGTAACAGGAAAATTATGGTAGAAACAAAATACAAAATTGCTATATAATACTAATCCTTCTATATGGCAATGAATGCTGGACAGTTTCCTCACAGATGAAGATATTCATGGCAACAGAGATGCGGTCAACAGAAGGATGCTGAGAATATGATGAAAAGAACAAGTAAGCGACGAGGAAGTTTTAAGGAAAATGGGAACAAAAAGGACAGTTATACTAAGTATCAGAAAGAGTTAATTGACTGTATTTTTTATAGCTTATCAACCCTTTGTGCGTTATTTAAAGCTGAAACATATTTCAAATTGTAGGAGGTTATTTATAGTACCCAGTGGTCCCCATCTAAGCATTGACTGGGCTCAACATCACTTAACTTTAATGATTGATCAAGAACCAGTGTTTTCAATGTAATTTGAATGTAAGCAGCAGAAAGTGAAAGCTACAATATCTGACACATAATGAGGAAAGAGGGCTTGAAGAATTTGACATTCACAGGATATATTCATGACAAGAAGGACAGTGGGAAGCAGCAAACAATCTACCTAAACAGCTTTTGTAAATGGATGGCAAAACGGGGGTTGGGAGGGATAGTAAAAAGACAAGCATCGTTAAGAGCTACAAAGGATAGGAAGTTGTGGAGAGCCTTGATCACACAAGTCCTGAAGGGATATGGTACATAGAAGAATAATCATTGTATATATCACATTTTTTCCACTCATAATATCCATCTTATTTAATTGCATATTTTGTAGACATTGCTTTCCACAAGTGGCATAGAGCATCAAAGGACACTACCTCTTAATTTTGGAAAGACCTTCTCATTCCATCGTGCATCAGTCCCAAGGATGCTATCAATGCTAACATATTGACTTCAGGGTTAATGTGCAACAAAACAGTCATAGAAATTGCTCTATTATTTGATTTTATAATAAAGAAGAAGAAAAGGATTTGTTAACATTTACATGACAGGAATCATGGATTTTTAAATATATCACTGACGACTGTCAGTGGCAGATCTACTATGAAACTAATAAAACTTAAGTTTCAGGTCACCTAATAAGACCAGAAGGGCTCCTGAAGTAACTTTTTTTAATGAGTGAAATTTTCAAGAAAATCAATGATTTTTTTTAAAAGTGTTTGTTATTAAAATAAGGCCATTTTAGTGATAGAATCATAAGCCAACGGCTTGAAGTAGTTGATGTTGATCTTTGAATATGTTCTAATACCCATCTATTCATAGTCCACATCTTGACAGTTGGATCGTTGAATCTACGGTTGTTGGTTGCAAAGAGGCCCACTATATCTGTGCAAGCTTCAGGACCCCAAAAATGTAAGTCCGCTACTGATAACTGTGCATTAATCTCAATTAGGAGAGTTTATGGTAACGAGTCTCATCCATTTAAGACGCGAGATAGAGCACTGGGCCACTTCAGAGAAATTTATTCAAGTTGCTTAACTACCATTGTTAAATGTCAGGAACTGTCTGGTTTAGACACAAAATACAAGAGTAGATATCTGAAGAGAATATACATACCATTTTATGCTTGCGGTCAGTCAATTAGTATACTAGTAAAATACATAAAATTGAAATTGTGTTGCTATGCTAAATACCAAGTTTAAATATCAAAACTACAGGAGAGCATCAATAAGTTTTTTCCAACATCACCATAGTTTTTGTTTTTTTTTCCCCTAAGTAGCTATTAATACAAAATATATGGCTAACTTTCAACTTAATCTATCAATAGAAAACTGCCAGACATGTTACAAGAACCTAATAATTCTAAAATTGTTGCTCTTGACATCAGCAATACCTTCCACATGTTGGGCAACCTGGTTAAGAATTCTTTGAGTTCTGGATTCTATTTAATGAAATCATCAGTGCTTCTGCTTTCTTTAAATGTCATCACATGAATTGGAGGACAACCAAGTCACTGGGTGTTCTACAATTCATCAGAATTTATTTTCTATCAATAATATTGCAACTTTAAAAAAAAATATATCATGATAGCTCTACCCAATTTAAGTCCAACTTAATTCCTTTTTATAAAAAAAAAGGATGTTTTATAAATTTAATCAACTAAAATACTGCTGAAACAATGTAGATATTTGCTACTGGCTTTATGAAACTAAGTAGAACAAGACAATATTTAATTTTTTTTTTGTTTAAATATCTAAGCAACATCTTTGAAAATCTGATTCTATAGAATTCAAATCTTTTAGCATCTCCTGAACTAAATTATGATGTAATATGGATGCACTGTTATCTACCTTTCAGAACCCAAGTTTTCATTCAATACATAAAACATTTGATTTCACTGCAGCAAATGAATAATATAAAAAATATAATTATATTGTTTCAGTTAAAAACACATTCATTATGAAAATATTTCCATGGCTAATGTTCGAATGAGCTTCGTTCTTTAATCCCACCCGTTCGGACAGCTAGACCATACTGTCAAAACACCCTCGTTTCCTCAGTGTTCCAAAGATAAAAAGAAAACTGCATTCTGACAGCCCAGCCCAGCAACTCATGTCATGAAACGGACTTTCTTATGAGTGCTTCCCTGAACACTACAATCATTAGCTCTTCAAGTCTATCC
The DNA here is from genome assembly GCA_964036315.1 of Acanthosepion esculentum. NCBI lineage: Eukaryota > Metazoa > Mollusca > Cephalopoda > Sepiida > Sepiidae > Acanthosepion > Acanthosepion esculentum. The sequence goes on along the minus strand of OZ038489.1, from coordinate 46,658,629 downwards.
TCCCTATCCGCATAAACTTCACTTCCTACCACCTCCTCTTTCATTCATATCACACATCTCATTCAGTATCCCTTGAATGGCTATAGTGACTTGTAGTGGGTGAATTCTAATATAAAAAAAAAGAAGTGTAATTAACTGCTTTAATTTAGAGAATTTATAAATTTGGTCATTATTCATAGATAGTGTTAAATTTTTTCCCAGCATTGGAAGTAGCACTCACAGAGAATTAAAATGCTGATTTAAAAACTTTCTAATCTTTAAATTGGTTAACAGCATTTAAATAACAAAACATGTGACTGCATTGTTAGTGTCCATTGGAGGAAAAATATGTTTTCAGCATTCCAGTTGAAAAGCTTGAATGTTTTCAATAAATATGAATATTTCAAATGAATTTCTTCAATTTATTTTTGTTATTAATTAAGATAATTCATCAAAATGTAATTTACACTTGTTTAGTGATGATAGAGAAGAATTATTAAAAAGTTACTTTTAACCAAAGTTTTCAAAGGTTGTGGCTTTTTTTACAGTTTAACGAGATAAAAATTGTTTATGATATTACAAAATGTAGAATTTCCTAAGCAAATGAAGAACAGCAAATCAAAGGTTTTTATAAGGAGAAATATTTCTTAAAAATCAATTTCATAAATTTTATGACAAAAGAAAAATCATGAAGTTTTAACACTCCAAATCATTTCTGCATAACAATGAATTACCTCCCTTGAATAGTTTTTAACTAGCCTCATATTTTGAGTCTACCACTGGATTTGTAAAGTTATGCAACTCCAATCTTTTTCTTTTACATGCCATGTCCCTTCAGGTCGTTGGCTATCATAGCTCTCCACAATTTCCTGTCCTTTGTAGCTATTAGTAAAGTTTGTTTTTTTGCTATCTATCCCAAACCTTGTTTTTCCATCCATTTTCATAAGCTCGTTAGCTAGATTATTGCAGTTTTCTTCTGTCTCTCTTGCCTTCAAGATGTCTTGTGGGGATCCGATTTTCCAAGTGTTTTCTTCATCTGTGAGAAGATTGTCCAGTATTCACTGCTATATAGGTGAACAGACAGTAAGTGACCATTCAGTAGTCTTTCCTTTGTTTCTAACAAAATTTTCCTGTTTCTTAATGCTTTGCTTAGCTTTTGGAAAGCATCTTTCACTATCCCAATATGTCTTTGGAATTTGGAGTTTTCATTTTCTGTCCTCTGTTAAAACTTACCAGATATTTAAATTGTACTGGTTTGGTTTTGGTACCTCCAATTTGTAATTTGCATGTTCAGCTGTTCCTTTTGCTGACAAGCATGCATTCTGTCTTCTTGCAGTTGATGTTTAGAACTTTCTTCTCGCTTTCGTTCACTACCTTCTGTAAGATTTCCTGCAGTTTCCTTTCTGTGCCTGCTATCAAGACTATGTCATCTGCATATCTTATGTTGTTAGGATTGTGGCCGCCAATAATGAATCCTGGTGGAACTTCAAATTCTCTCAGAATCGCCTCACATTGTATGTATCTGGTTGAATAAGTCTGGTGAGAAAACATATTGTTTTACATTCCTTTCTATTTTTGTTTATTTACTGAATCCATTTTCTATCCGTATGCAGACGTTTTAAACACAGTATAGCATAAAACAAAAACGAAAAAATAAAAATAGTGTCCGAAAACCAAGAATATTTCCCACTCTCTATGAATTATTAAAAGTCAGAAGTCAGTCAACAAAACATTAACAGGGTCATTTTTTTTCACTCTGATATGAGCTTATTAACAGAAAATAACGGTGATGGAATTAAATTTCATTTTTTTTTTTTTTTTTTTTTTTTTTTTTTTACTTACGGGAAAATATTTGGTAATTATTTTTTTTAGCTATATTGCATTTCCGATGAACAACTTTTCAACTCCAAAATGAAAACTCAGAATATGAGGCTATTTACTGGGAAATGTAGCGGGGGGGGGGGGTAATTCATTGTTCTGCAAAAATTGTTTGGAGCAATTTTTACCCATTTTCCCGTTCTATGTTTATTGTTCATATTTTTAATTTTTTAAGTATTTACAATATTATTATTTTAGATTATTAAAAAAAAAAAAAAAAAACTCAAACAAAAAATATAGTAAAATTGCAACTCGTACTGTAGTGTAATAGTTTAAATATTTATTTATTGTGTAGAAAAAGAAATGAACATTATTGACAATAATTAATAACTCGACAAAGACCAACCGATGATGTCAATATGGTGAAAACTGGGTCAGTTAATTCAATTGAGTTCAATATTTGTTATCATTTTCATTTTTTTTTTGTTTTACCTCCCAACAAATGAAAAAGATTTCGATCTAAAACACGCACAAGCTGATTATTTGTGTTAGTGTTAACCAACAAAAATAAAATTACATTTGTTGATTTGAGGAAAATATATTAAACAAGAAGTTGTAAAAGAACACGTTTTAGTTTAGCTAGCGCTCTAGCATTTGTAAACAATAAACAAACTCCACTAATAATAATAACGATCCGTGAAGCAGAGTTACAAAATATAATAATTCGATTGCTCTTGGATGATTATGGTATATCTAGCTAGCTAGATTCGCTTAGTGAAGTTCTACGGAATCGCAAAAATTATTTAAAAAGAAAAGTAGTGTAGCGAGCAAGGGTTTGGGTTTTTTTGTTTGACATTAAAGAACAAGTGACACAACCTGCTTGTGCAGTAAGAAGAGTAACACTACAGACACACAGTGAATGAACTGATGAAAATGGTTATGTAAAAAAATGTAATAATACTAGAGAGAAAATGTTACTTTTTTTAGTTAACAAAGAGAGTCACGCCCCAGTTAGGAGGAGTAAATGATACTAACAGACTAGTAAATGATGATGACGCACATCCACAATTATAGGATCACGCAACCAACCAAAAAAAAAACAAAAAAAAAACAACAACACACAAGAAAAAAAACTGGTACATTATTAGAAATGAGTTAATAATGAACAGCTGATTTTATAATCACAAACGTACTGGCAAAGAAACGAGAGCGTCATTTCGTCATATTTCTACGCAACAATATTTTACTACTAGTTTTGAAACAGATAATTGAACATAAAACACACGAATTTGGAGATGCGACTAAAATGGCATGTCAATTCACATAAAAAAGAAGAAGAGGGCAGAGCAAATTGATTGTGAGTTAACAACATCACCATGCAACCCTCTTCCTTGCTTTCCCAGGCAAAACAATCAGCATCATTATCATGGTGGTGTGATGGCGTAAAAAAAAAAAAAGTAAGGTTAATCAATCGAAATTAATTGTGCAAATAACAGGGAAAATAAATGTATAAGGCTTTTTAGGGTTCGGTTTCGCAAAAGATGCAACATTTTAAACTAAAACGTGGTGGAAGGGTAGTAGAAGTAAGTAATAATGGAATAAAATCGAGTAGTAAGGCGGCAACGATGGAGCTGTCTAAAAACTGGTCCATCATGTGATCAGGTGTCTGCAAGCTGAAGACGAAAAAGACATCCCTTTTCTCCATGTGGAGGAATTTACAGCGCATGAGGGAGGGAATGAGAATTAGATTGTAAAGATTTGCACTTTACTCGTGACTATCTTTAATAAATTTAGTAAAAGACTTGTATTTTTTTCACTATCCCCACCATTCTAGTCTAAATGCGAAACAAACAAGCCAAAAAGGTAAAAAGTTCATCGGCAACAAAGAAAGGCATGCTTCAATGTTTCTAATCAGCACCAAAAACAAACGATTCATTTGATGGGGAAAATAATAGTTTTTAACAAGAGATACCTATTGAAAAATAAATAAATAAAAACTAGATCACGAGGATAATTCTTAAGCAAAGAAAGTGTACCCTTATTATTCAAACAAGGGGGGGGGGAGAACAAAACAAAAAGTAAAACAAAAACAAAAACAAATTTATAATGACATAGAAATTAGCAGAGATAAAAATGGAAAATAAGAAAATTGATTTGATTAGGTATTAATTACCCCAAATAGCGAACTCAGATGTCCCGTACGTAAACGGATAGTTACAAACAACCGTGACAATTAGAAAAAAAAATCTCATAAAATATTGTTGAATGTTCACACACATACACAAGTAAGGCATACACATGAAATAAACTTTGTTAGAGGTTTAAAAATAACAGATGAATTTTTTTTTTTTTTTAAATATGACAAAAAACTTACGAAAGTGTTATACACTGTGTACACGCATCATAGAAATATGGGAAAGAATGTTACTGTGTCAATGATCGGCAAAACAGAAATTAGAGTCCTTTTCTTCTGAGGAAACGGAATACAGTGGGGTAGATACTACTACTATAGGGCGACGAGAGGAAAATGAACCCACTTTCCCCACCGTTAGGGATCTTCGAAAACGAGATAATCAATCAGTAGGTGAACCATTGATAACTAACTCTGTTTACTTTGACGAAATCTTTACAAGTGAAGGTCATAATTCGATCTTGTGATAAATTTTGCTCCGTTTGGCAAACACTCAACAAAAACGAACATGAAAAAAAGAAGTTAAATGAACACAACTTTTTTTATTTTGTTTTTTTTTTACACAAAATAAGGAAAGCGAATAAAAAAAAGGTGTGAGGAGAGATCATTACGAAAATATTGTCCCCCCCTCCAAAACACCTGGTTTGTTGTCTTCTTAGGCACACTTTCAAGTAGTAAATGATTATATAATTTAGAATAAAAAGTAGTAAAACTGTTGTAAGAGTAAGATACACAACCATCTTCCATGTTTACTTTTTTTAAAAGCTCTTTTAATAATTAAAATTTAATTAATTATACAATACGACTGTGAGATTTTTAAAGCAATTATCAAGTTTCAAGCTTTGATTTCAGCCTCTAGTCTTTATTTCTTGAATCGTAAAAAAAATAACGTAATAACATCGAACATTCAACATATTATAAAATTTGTATCTTTTGAATAAACACAAGAAAATCTGTCTCTTTTTTTCTTTTACTTTTTTTGTAAAATACGCCAGGTCTTGTTTTTATCGCGATTTGAATTTAGAAATAGACACCCAACAAAAATGTGTCAGCCTACCTAGCTCATAGCAAACTTGAGAAAATTACGTATATTTCAGCTTAGGTGGGGTTCTAGAGAGGAAGATAAGAATAAAGGAGTGTTTTTATGTTTAGGAAAGTAAATGGTCTTGGATAAAAAGACAACAGGAGATACAGGTGGGAGAAAAAAAAGTTAATTAATTAATAATAAATCAATAATTGAACTTCAGTTTTATTTACGAATTTACTTAGATTACCAGGATTACCTACTTTTGTTTTGTTGACAAACTTTTACGAACTGGTTACAAAATGGAATTTAATTCTTAAAAAAATGCAATCATTTTTACACTTATTTAGAGTCATAATAGTGTCATTAAAAATGTGTCCCTGGATTCAGATAGTTTATTAAAATAAATAAATAGAAAAAAAAACATGAAAAAGAGAGCAGATCCCCCACTTAAAAACCAACGTTGAATAAAACGCCCATTAAATACTAAATAAAAACAAGACAGAATTAAGATTAGAAAGCCTATTACAAAATAAAAAGTTGTTTAATAAATAATTTAAGTGACATCAGAGTTTAAAATAAAAGTACAGTTAGACAACAACAATAAAAGAAAGAAATGGAACCAAACTTTAGTTTTTAGAGAGAACTAACAGGTAGGTAAAAAAAAAAAAAAAAAAAAACGTTCAGAAAGCGAAAACAGGATGGTCGATGTTTAGTTTACTTTATATAAATAAAAAAAATAAAAAAGTAATAAAAATTATTTAAATTATATAAAGCAAAAAGAAAAGAGACTGTAAATTTATTTCCAAAAATGTTTCTATTGCAGAGAACTCAAATAATAACAATAATAAAATGTCAACTAGAGGTGCCAAAATAAGAGAAGCCACAAGAGTGGTCATAAAATGGGGGATTATGTTAGAATATAAAGACAATTAGAAATTAAACCCCCACTTTGTGGCCACTTCGTAATCGCAAAGTACACATTTACGTGGTGGTTGCAATCGAGCGAATTTGCCAACGGATATTTCACCGTTTCAAAACAATCTACAAACTAATCGGAATAAATGATAAAATCCGACTCTTAATTCGTCCTTACCCTTAAGATGGCAATCCGTTTTTCTTATCTAAAACAAAACATGGCATGACAGCAGGGTCCTCTGCGCCTAGTAAGTAGCAGTACTAATTCTTTTCTTACATACTTCAGCGTTGGTCGTTTACACAAGAAACATCAAACGACGCCATCATCGACTAAAATGTTCGGAATACTTCGACAATTTCCGCTCTTCGTTCATTGAATTAACGAAAAATACATAAAATATTTATTTCGACGGGCTATATTTTACATTTTTCTAGTAATTAAGATTATCTTTTATGCAAAGATAGAAATTAATCAAATGCAACTGATGGCATGTCAACGCAAAAATATCCGTCACATTTTATTTGTGTATGCGATTTCAATTGATAAAAGAAAGGAGTGGAAATATTTTGGAGAAATACCGAAAATTAATGGAATTTTTATTTTATCTAAAGACAGAAAAAGTATTTTCTCGTTATTTTTTAATATTTGTGATTTTTGAGAGCGTTTTGAACTTATTTTTATTGTGCTCATTTTTTAATCTTATTTTTTATTTTTATGAGAATAATTTAAATAGTTAAGTGAAACGAAATGTTTGCAGATACATTCCGGTTGTTATATAATTCCTCGGTTTTTCCTTTCAATTTTTCCTCCCTTGGCGACGTAAATATTATATAGCTATTGATGTTGTTCGGTATTCAATCACTTCGGCTTCAATTTTCCCCATTCCAATTTAATTTACTTTCTCCTCTGACACATGCCTTTTTACATCGTAAACAAGGATACGTTGTTTCTTCAACGTTACTGACACAGAAAATGCAAGCGTTCGATTATTTTCTCGTGTTAGATTTTGAAGCGACATGTGATAACGAGAAAAGAATTGTACCACAGGTAAATGATTATTTTTTTTTTTAAGGCTGGTTTACAATACATCATTAAACTGGAAAAAGAATTATTGGGAATTATTGCTCCAATGATGTTGAAAACGGTGAAAACTTAATTTAAAAACTAAGATTTGTTTTAAAAAAAATAAAACAGTTCCCCCTCCGTTCAATTCCTTGTTAAAATGTAAAAAAAACAAAAGTTGAAAACTAGTAGTAAGTAGTAAATCAATTTAAAAATATAGTAAGTAAAACCACCGAAAAGGAAACTGTCAACCCCCATTGGAAATAGAGCACCCACTAGAGAGAGAAATATACACACGTGTCAGTGTGGACATAGGGATCAACGCTGCATGGTGGCTGTCAGTATCACGCTTCGGCTTCAATGTGATCTTCAGACCAAATGCCTTTCCTTTCTTTAGCGGTGTTAATTCTTATGCCCACATTGTATCTAACCACACACACAATCTCCGATATTGAGCACTCTTCTTTCTAATAAATTATAGCAAAGTTTAACAAAAAGTAAACTAAAAGGCGGCTAATTTACTAATCAGTTTTAAAAAGAGATGTCATTGTGTGCTAGAAAGTTTTTTTTTTTCTTGAGATCACTGCAATTATTCTAACTTCGGTATGTAAGTTTTTTGTGCAAAAGCGAATCACCAAGGAAGACCAAGTCGGTCCATCATTTTTTGCGCGCACTTGTGCGTTACATCAATGAAGAAAAAATTGTACTAAAAAATGTAAAAATCTAACTCTCCTTTTACGTAAAAAAGTTTATGTTCCGCTTGTATTGTACAAAAAAAAGCTTGCCAATGCTGGAACGGTTCGCTGATAATTTGCAATTTTAAAAATAATTTTAGAAATTTTTTTTTATGCCAGTTTTGTCACGAACCCAATTTCATTAAAAAAAAAATTAACAATCCTTGGCACACATTGATGTCTTTTTTATTTTCATTCATTATCATTATTTGTTCTTAACTGCATTTTCAATGTGTTCTTTTCTTGTGCAAATACGCCAACAGGTGTAGCTCAGTTTAGCATTTCAAACAATTTTTACACACAGAAATAATGATTTATCTCTCTTACATCGTGTGTAAAGATTTTGAACTGGACTCACATTCTGAGTCCACCTTTTGATCTGAGAAGTCTTGTATTCGAAATATAACAAAAAATATCGTCCGAATTTCCGTAAGTAAAAAATGAAATTTAATTGAACATTTACGACTTGAAGTAATTTGTAAAAACAAAAACAAGTTGGCTCGTTTCCAATTGATAAAGTAAAGTTTTTTGCATCAGATCTCAATTTTGTTTTCGAAACTCTGACCATGCCTCGTTCAAGATATCCAATAAATTTTGTCATTTCCTGAAATAAGAGACAAAGACAAATGAACTTTACTTGCGTCGAACTAAGTTATTTTTCCTTTTTTTTCAGTATTTCTGAATGTAAGTAGGTCGGAGCATTTTTCTTTTTTAAATTTTATTAAATTTATATTTCTTTTGCAAATTCTTGGACAAATGTTGAATTAAATTTCTTTTTTTACTGATGGAAAAAATTAAAAAAATATAACTCTCCATATCAACGGGAGGGCTCAGAACAGAAGTCAGTTAAAAGAATTACATGTATGTAAACATTATATAAAGAAAAGAAAGATTGTTGTGGAGGAGTAGGTTATTAGGAAAATATATCTCAAAAGGTATTATTTGTGTTGGCTGCATAAAAATAAACTTCTCCACAAATATTTAACGTTGGGTATGGCACAAGGTCATTAATGACAAAATAAAACAAGCATTCCTTTTTAGAAAAACAAGAATAAAGCATTTATATAACAAATATGTACAACATGAGTATAGGAATTTTCTTTAGGACAGATAGTGAGTTTGTTCAGTAAAAGGATTTTCAAAGAATTAGTCAGTTCATATTATGTAATATTTTGCACCGTAAATTTCTGTTATAGTTTGATATTGGAGATTAAGGTAAGAATTGTCTTCCTTTACCTGCTGGATATTGAATATATATTTTTTGTTAATGAAACAGATAAAAAGATGGAAGTTTAAATATTACGTGAATAAAGTTGATTCAACAAATGAGTAAAAACTAAAAAGTCTTTGAAGAAAGTAAGTTGTGTTCTTCCTGAAAAGTTTGTTGTAATCGAAATTGGTAAATGAAATGTTGGTTGATATCAAAAGTTGAATTTTGTGTTTAAAAGATAAACTTTTAAGCTTATAACTTTTGAGTAAATTGTGCATTAAAATATTAAAAATCTTTTGGCTGTAAGATAGTTGACTCAAAGTAAGTTTGCATTAGGTTATGTTCAAAGTTGCTTTTTGAATAAAATGTTTGTTTGGCAAACTGTATGTTCTTTGAGTAGAATTCTTGTTGTCTCAATAAAAATCGTAGATGTTAAAATTGAAGTGTAGTTTGTTGGTGAGTGAGTGAATTTGTAGTTTGGGATTATATTAGGAAATATAACTTAGAAACTTCAAAGATTTGAACGGCATTAATTTGTTTGGCAAATTGTTTGATTCCACAAAGCTCACTGTTAGAAGTTGTTAAGTTTCTGTTGTGTGTAGTTGAAGGAGTGAATGAGTCTTAACATGTGCAATATTCGTATGTATGTGTGTGCGCATGTGTCATAGCATTTTCCTTTAAAGGGACAAAATGCAATTTCTTCACAGCTACATTTTGTATGCAAGAGAAGGCGAAAGAGGAAGAGTTGAAGATGTTGCTAAGTATTTATTATGTTGTATGTCACATGATAGGCTCAAAACACATAGACAGATTTTGAGCAGTAAATTAATTTTAACCATGCAGACAAAAGCATGACATTGGCATTAATTGACCAATCAGGAATCAGAGAAATATCAAGGTTCTGTGATCCACTTTGGTGTTTAGCTTGTACAAAAATTGACGTCGATAGAAAGTGGTAGCAGAATGCTAAAAGATCATTTCAAACATTAGACTGAGCTATCTCTGTGTAGTGATGTGGGCTTAAAATGAACAGTTGATTTACTCATGCCAAGAAGATTAATGACAAGAAAACACACAGGTAATTTTATCTTGAAAAGATAAAGAATTCATGAATTTACATGCTTGAGGTAATGTCAATAGCTTGTTTCAGGAAAATAAATAAGAATTCTTAAAGTCCATAGTTTCAACGTATTGTCATGAAGAGGAAATGTTCATACAACAGATTAAATGATCTGACACAAAATGATATTTAAAAATGTTTAAGAAAAAGGTAAAAGAGTTTGTTGCTCACTGACGGGAGATATATATATATATATATATATATATATATGGTTTTCATACATTCAGAAGTAGATGAAGGGAGATAGTTTCAAATACTTAACTTTCTTGGATTATTAAAAAAAAATTATTTGAAGTGCTGCATGCCAAGTGCTGATTAGAGGCCAGTAATATAATTGGCGAGTAATTTTACATTGGTGAAAACTTCAATGATGGTTACAAGTAACAGAAACAAAACTTTTCACATAACTTCAGACACTCTTCCCTGATTAATTTCTCTCATTTTATATCAAAAGGAATTTTGTGTTGGCTCACAAATTTATTTCTTCTTGGCTGACTGGCTAATTTCTGTGAAGGCAAGGTTTTCATTGGTCCAAAGAAAATTTTACATAGGCTCACAAATTCCTTTCCTTCTTCTTCCTCAGTTCTCTGAATTTGAAGCAAGTTGCTCAAGGGAGTTATTATTTTGCACTCACGACAAAACTTTAAAAAGCAGTTAGTTGGGAAAAAGTGTTACTAACAGAGCCATAAGGACACTTAAAAATTTCACCATTTGAGTATTGTCATTACGTTTAAGTCTCTAAATTGACACTGCTAGATTGTCCAAAAGAGCATTAAAATGTTGGTTAATACATGTCCCAGTTGCAAATTCAATCCCTGCACTGGGTAGTGCTGAAAAGTCTCATACTCTGGTTCAGTGGAAGAAACAGACAAGTAACACAAAGTTGAATAAGACTGATGAGTATTAACAGATAGGTGAGATAACTGACAACATAGAAAGTTGAATAAGAATAATCTGCCCTTAAATTGAATAAAGGGTTTGATTACTGAATATAACAACAGACAACTGAAGACAGCTGGATAGTTGTGACTATATTAATATATACACTAATTTAGTGTGTCCTCTACATTTGTGGGTTTTCAGCCCTTGAATAATTTTTAACTCATTTATGGAAGAAGGCAAAAAAGAAAGGATGATAGTGTTTAAGGGCTCTTTCAGTGAAATAGAAAAAGTTGTCAATTTCAAAAATTTAATTTGTACCCACTTCTTAAAATAACGACCAACATTCCTATTTATGATTGTTATTGCATTATTTTGTTAAAGTTGTTAATCTTAAATATTTAATGATGCAATAGGGGATTTCTTCTGATATTTTTTTTATAGAACTCGCTGTAAGCTTATTATCATTAACTTCATTAGAAAATTCATAAAAACCGTGAAAATTTCACGGGTCTTTCTAGTAAATATTTAATAGCTCTGAATCAGAGAAAAAATTTGAGTTTAAAGGCACTATTCAGACTTTGCTTGGCCATCCATGCACTCTGTAGACGAGAGGTCAAAGTGTAGCATATGTACCAAATATATAGGTACTACTACTATTTATATTAATGATTCTTTCACGTACAGGATTCAAGAAATAATAAACAACAACTCCAATTTGTTAACCAACAAATATATATTGAATAAAATACAACAAGCATGAAATAAAATCACATTTCCCTTTAACTGTAGATTGATTGTAATCAACTGTTTGAAGAAAGTTCTCTTGTGAGATAAATGTTCCGAAATAATTGTTAGAGCAAAATTTGCATATGAAGAATGAATAACACCAAGAATACAATTGCTTGAAATGTGTTGTGAATAAACTGGTTTGAATCAACAAAGTTCTGGTTGATTGTGCTTGGCAAAAGTTACAGAGAGAAAATGTAAGTTTGTAGTTACAAAATTCTGTGTCTGTGTGTGCATTAGAGTGTGATGAGCAAGATCGTGGATTTGTGTTGACGGCTGGGATCTTATTGGATCTTACTGGCGACTTGCGAAAAGGAAAAGAGGTAGGTTCCCATGGAACCACAGGAAAACTTGATCTTACATTAAAAATATGTGATTGGTTAAAAATTAACCAATCACTACACACGTACTAAACAGAATAGGTAAGTATGCTCAGAACCAAAAGATTCAAAGGAACGACTGCGATAGCTAAATTGTCCTATACAAAGGTAGTAGTAATTTATTAACCAATCGCAGGCAAATAAAATGACTTGGAGTGTATGTGGGTGTGAAAACATAGCAATCGCTATAAAAGCATGTCAGATGTAAAAACAGTTTTCCTTAGGGGGAACGCTAATTCGAATCCTTGAAGAGCGTATATTTTTCTAAGATTTCTTGAATATTCAGACCGGTAGACGAAAATAAATAAATGTACTGTTTAATAAATAAATTGAGCGTCTACTCAAATATAAGTATCCACTAAAAACGTTTAAGTAAATCAAAATCTATCGGATAAATAAATAAAAAGTCCATTCCTTTCTTTAGAAATGTGCTTCTTGTGTTACTGTTAGTTTTACTGTTATAGAATCTATTAAATTTAAGAATTTAGAGTTATTTCCCCTTGAGCTAAGGGGCTCCTTCATAAAAATGAGAATTAAAATGTCAATAGATTTTTTTTATTTTTATACAGGAAACTACAGTGTCTTATGCATTTTCACACGAGATGCCTCTTAAACAGAGCAAATAATAATTGATTAAAGATAGTGCTATTAAATTTTCCTCATGGACAGTTTGATCAGTTTGGTGGGTAATGATAGTTATTAACTACCATAACAAGAAAAAAAAATGATTGAACAGTTCTCAATGACCAACCATATATTTTTTAATATGCTATTTGAATGCAGGTGCAACAAAGTTTTTCACACCAGATGGATAGGTGAGGGGGTGCTGAAAAGCACTTTTTTTCATATAGAGAGGAATGGAGATGAAAACAATAAAGACCTGCTTATTGTATTAGTTAAAAATGCTTACATTTCTTTGCCTTTTTCCCTAATATCAAATTATGTTCTTTCTTTCGCATTCCAACAATTCATTTTATTGACAACGAATTATTTACATTCAGACTAATGTACTTATCTTTGTTGCAATTGTCACGTTTTGGTCATTGCCCCCTCCAGCCCTCTTCAAGTGACTTTTGATTGAGGTAAATTTCAAGCAATTTTGTACTGAACTATATATTTAATGTACAGAGGTAGATTGTTCTCATTCCACCATCTATGTTTAGAGATATCTCATCTTGTTCTTTTTACTACTGCTTGTTATTGCTCACCCTGTTTCCAGTTAGTCTGTACTACTCAGCCCAGGGATTGAACCCACAATTACTATGTCACCAAATTCAGATAGAAATGAACTATTTGTACTTCTTATTTTAAAATTAAAAAATTTAAAGCTTGAATTCCAGTTGTGTTCATTACGTTTACTTACACACAAATATCCCTGGGGAAGGTATGAATCTATAACTTATCCCCCCAAGCTATGGGTTGAATAGCAGGACAGACTGGGTACTATAGTCTTGGTCAGCAACTAGTATACTGCAAAAAGAAATGGCAACCTACTGTTGAAAAATCTTCTGACTAGTCAGTCATGAATTGAAAGAGACATGACCACCTGGATGAGAGTGTGACAAAAAGGTATAACTAAATCTACAACATGAGGCTCTTAACACATAACTAATTAATACTTATCTGTAAAGAAGAAGAAGAAAATTCTAATAAATAGAACAATGATTCCTAAGCAAATTAAACCTGAAGTGTGCATTAAGTATAGCACTTAACTGACTGATTCTAAAATTTGAAAATCTCTAATAACAGAAAGAAAGCAAAATTAACTAATTTCAAAAGATAAAAAAAACTTGATATGTTTTATTTATTTAAGTTAGTAAATGTTAGAGTTTTCTCCATTATTGGTAGATATTCAGAAAACTGATTTTATACATGTTGGGATTTAATCAAGTAAATATGGCTGTTGATTTTTCATTTTTCTTTAATTTATAATCTTCTACACAGAAGTAAAGTGAATTGTGGGAATGCTTAAAGCTAAATATATATACCAATCCTCCACAATTTGCTTTGTGAACTACACTCTGTTACCTTCCTGCTTATTACTTCAGCATTTTTTTTTCTAAATCCTTTTTTTCCCTTTTTAACCATATCAGTTCCGTTAATGGTACAAAAAAGTAAAGCAAAAAAAAAAACAGGGTGTCTACTCAAACATAGATATCAACAAAATGTTTGGAGTAGTAGAAAATAATGTCAAATAAAAACTATTGATTCCTTAGAAATATATATTATACACAATCTGTGTGCTCATCAATGTATGTTGCATTAATGAGTCATCTATCTATATATAAAAAAATTCTGTGACTTCTGTTAGTCTGTCTGTCACACCCTCTAAAATAGCCATACATTGATTGATGAAAAAAACAAATTTTGGGGAAAAATGCAAACAGGTAAGTGGGTACAAAGTACAGTATTAAATTTTTTAATATAACTTTATGTAAACTGCCTAAACTAGGTGAAATAAGTTGTTTTTTAGTAAAAACAACTCGATTTTGACTATTTTTTAGTTGTTTTCGTAACTTTGCAAGCACCAATTTTTTCTTAATTTTTTTTTTTTTAACAAGAATCCAGTTTTCCAGTTTGCTCTGTGTTTGCGAGAAGGATCTGCAATATAATCGATCCTGACCAGGCATCTTGACTTCAATCACTTTCTCACTGACATGACGTGGCTTCCCTCTGTCTTTTCTACAAATATTTTCATGGCAACTGCTCTGACAAGCATTTTCCCCTGGTGCCCTGACTGCATGAATTTAAGTGTGCTACTAGATTGTCACCTAGGTCCCACACATTTACTGTTGAAATAGTCAAATGTAACTGCTACTTCAACAGTTTCTTTCTTCGCACTTCCTGATTGTGGAACTCCTTTCTGCTTACTTGCTTCCCTGATAACTATAATCTTCAAAAATTTAAATGCAACATCAATTGCCATCTTCTGTTGACTTGAACCCCCGTTCATCTTTTATCCTTTCTTTAATCCCCCCTATGCCCAGTCTTTTCTCTCACTTTTCCGCTCCATAACCCCTGCATGCTAATGCACTCCTGCTTTGCTTGGGGTGAGATGATAAAAAAAAGGTCTATAAACAAATCACAAGGCCAAATGCTTCCAAAAGTTGGGATTTGGCTCCAGAAAGAAATATTTACACATGGCCGGTTGTATGTTGCATGCTCAGAAGTAAGAAATCCTAAGAATTTATTCTTCGCTGTTAAAAAGGAAAAAAAAATTTCTTAGAAAATATTGTCTCCCCAAAGTTCTATTAAATTAAAGAAATTACTAAACTGAAGTAGGGTTTTTGTCAATGTATTTTTCCAAACAAATCAGCTTATTCAATTTTCATTGATTGGACTGCGAAATTGAATGAAAAGTAAAATTTGTAAATCTCTACAAAAAATGTTAGCAATAACTTCAACAATACTAAATACTGTGAGTACTTCAACACACGTCAATGTGTTGCAAAAAAAGATTTTAGTGTTGATAAAATGTATCTTTGATTGATTGGTTGATTCCTTTTAATTAAAATCCGTTATTGTATTTTAACAATATCAAAGATATTATTTTTCTGTTCTTTTTAGGTTCAGATATCAAATTTTTCAAAGTAATATAATTTATAAGATTAATATTAAATCAGTGTTTTACACTTTTTCATGCAAGACAATGTTTATTGGTGGGAGAAAAGAGAATGCAAATTTATTAAAATTTAAATAGGCAACTAATATTAGGTATCCCAAACTGTCCTAGTTTACATACTGTGCAAAAATGTCTCAAAATAGTGAAATTTCCTTCCATTTCAACTGCTGATGTCTCGTTTAATTACAAGGCTATTTTGATAAAATTAGTATGTAAACAAAATTTAATCTTTTTCTCTTTCTAAAGATACAATTCTTTCTCATGGTGATATTTTATTCTACGTCTCTTTAAATGATGTCACTATTTCAATGGCGTACAGTGCTTTTCTGCATTTACAAAGTTGACAATTTTTTAATATTAAAAAATTTCCTTTATTTCAGAAAAATCTTATATGTAATTTTGTTTCATAATCATTTACTTTTATATTTACAGGAGATTATAGAGTTCCCAGTATTGAAAATTAATTCTAGAACTTTAGAGACTGAATCCAAGTTCCATACCTATGTTCAGCCAACTGTACACAAACGTCTTAGACCATTCTGCACTGAAGTAAGTTATCCTTCCAATTTCCAACACAAATAAACTAGAATATTAGTAACTTTTTTTCTTACATTCTGCAAGTTTTTTTTTTAATTTTATTGTTTTTTTTCTTAGTGGTCCTGAATTTGAGGTAGTCTAAATAGTTCTGGTGGGAAGTTTTTTTTTATATAATTAAGTACATTAATGTGATTACATTGTGTTTTTAATTGTGTAACTCCAGACGGGCTAGACAGGGAAATAAATAAAAGATAAAGAAATGAAAAATAATGGCATCCACCTTATATTGGAATTTGGTTTGATTTCTCTCATGATGGTAATTTTCAAAGATACTAATTAACATTTCTAATTTAAACAGGCTGAACTGTTTATAAATAAATTGTCTAAGAGTTAAAACATTTTTCCTCGTGCTGCTTATGACTACAAACAACTGGAGAAAACCTGAACAGACTTGTTTTAAGCATATTAACATCAAAAGAACTTTTTACAAAGACAAAAATAAATGACCATCTACTACAATTGTTATTCTCTTTCTTAGTCAAATCTCTTATTCTCTATCTCTGTCTGAAGTTATTAAGCAAATCATAAAATTCAATAATTTAAATTTGGTATTAAAAAAAATTGACAAATTTTAAACAATCAATTTAGATGTCAAAACAAAGCCTGAGTTAAAACTTTAGGTAGTATCAATATGTTTTATTGGAGGTATTTAATGTATTCTAAAAAACTGCTGTCTGAAATTATTAAGCAAATAATCTCATTTTACTTCAATAAAACAGTAATAAAATTGTCAAAAACCGATTGACACTTATAACAAACACACATGATAAGTCTTTGAATCCTTTACATTTTAATATAATCACCTTTCTTCTCAATAAGAGCCAGTAATCTTTTATCCATTGATTTTGTTTATTTTTTACTTTAACAGGTTCAATTTCTGGCATGGTAGTTTTAATGTTTCCCATGGGTCTGCTTTGCTGTTATATTGTTTGCCACCTTCATATAATTTCATCTTCACAATTGACCATTGATTTTTGATCGGATTCAGATCAGGACTTGATGGTGGCCATTCCATTATTTTTTTCTCCTGTAAACCTTTTATGCTCAAATAATTCACTTAGAGACATGAGAAGGAGTATTGTCATGCATAAATACACATTCCACGTTCGTCCTGGGTACGACGTTAAACTGCATCCAACAGCAAGGCCTCTGATCAGGAGGTTTTGAGGAAGCATGGAACCACCTCTTAATTGCTGGTGTTCCCAGGTCCACTGTGACCCTGGGTGGTAGCACCTGTTGGGGTCCCAGCTATGGGAAAATAGTGAACTTCCAGGTCTTTTCCAGCACATTGAAACAATGATGTTGCCAGCTGTACGTTTTTGAAACAATGATGTTGCCAGCTATACGTTTTTGAAACAATGATGTTGCCAGCTATACGTTTTTGAAACAATGATGTTGCCAGCTATACATTTTTGAAACAATGATGTTGCCAGTTTTTGAAACAATGATGTTGCCAGCTATACGTTTTTGATATATTTAGTAAATACTGGATCTGGCATTAAATAACCCATAGTGGTTGATAGGCCATAAAACCCCAAACAACCAAACCACTCCACGTTGAAATTGCAAGAAATTCTTGTCCATAAAATTGCAATAGTTAGCACTGTTCAGTTTAACTGCTTCATTGACTTTGAATGGTCCAACAATGGTTTGGTTGATAATTCCAGCCCATACCATAACACTACCACCTTGTTGTTGCCTTCTTTTAGCCACAAGCACATCTGAATTGGATAAAATCAATCCTTTGGCCTGTCCATCAAGTCTATCAAATGTCACTTGAGATTCGTCTGTGAAAATTACTTTAGAAAAGTCAATTTTCATGTATTTCTTGGCCCAATTTTGACACTTTAAAATATTTGCTTTAATGAGAGGGGGTTGACTAGGTGATTTTTTTTTTTTATTCTACACCTTTTGTCCTTCTTGTCTCCCTCAATTCCAACCTTTTCAAAGATTTGAGTGCTGGTCAAAAGTGGTTGTTTTGCCATAACTTGTTTTAGTTTATGCTCATCTTGTGGAAGCAAATTTTTTAAGTCTTTTCTTTTGCTTTGACGTCTCAACTTATATTTTCAACAGCCTTCTTTATCATTCGATAATCTCTGCAAAGCTCCTTTGATATCTCCAATGTGGACATTCCCTAAATCAATAACTTTGTTATTTCTGCTTTTCAGCAATTATCATACCTTTACCAATCTTTCAACATGTACTATGGACAATAAGAAAAAAATAATTTTTTAGATTTCAGAGATCTTAAGCTAATTTTAGTTTAATCAGCATTTAATCAGCATAATAACTTAAGTCAGTCCATTTTTGTTAATTCCAAATATCTCAAAAACTAACCATTAAAAATGGCAGAAAATTTAATTAAATATTTTACTAAGGGTAGAAATGGACAAATTTAAATTTGACAAATATTGGTTCAGAACTTTTTGAGTTATTGAGGTTTATTTGAGTGGCATAATAAATTCAGACAGGCTGTATACACATTTTTTTTATGAAGTTGAAAGTTGATTCTTAGTTAAATCAAGCCACACACACACAATTTCAACTTGAGCTGTGTGTTGGTATATATGTCTGTATAGTTTTAAATCTTCATTATACTGTTGTCTTTATCCAAATTAAAGTGTTTTTCTTAAATCCATTTTAATGGAATGTCCTGGGTATGACGATAAACTGCATCCGCGTCCTGGGTATGACGATAAACTGCATCCGCGGCCTGGGTATCACGATAAACTGCATCCGAGGCCTGGGTATCACGATAAACTACATCCAACCAAAAGGCCGTCGATCCGACCAATCGGCTGGTCATGTCATGCCCCATCACATCTAACCCATCCCAAAACAACTACAACTTACAATTAACTTTCCCTCCCAAACCCTACACTAAATATACTAACACCTTACCCCTAAAATGTGATGGGAAACAATGATGTTGCCAGCTATACGTTTTTGAAACGATGATGTTGCCAGCTATACGTTTTTGAAACTATGATGTTGTCAACTATACGTTTTTGAAACAATGATATTGCCAGGGATACATTTTTTTGAAACAATGATGTTGCCAAGGATACATTTTTTTGAAACGATGATGTTGCCAGCTATACGTTTTTGAAACAATGATGTTGCCAACTATACGTTTTTTTGAAACAATGATGTTGCCAACTATACGTTTTTTTGAAACAATGATGTTGCCAGCTATACGTTTTTGAAACAGTTTCCAGCTATACGTTTTTGAAACAGTTTCCAGCTATACGTTTCTGAAACAGTTGCCAGCTATACGTTTTTGAAACAATGATGTTGCCAGCTATACGTTTTTGATATATCTAGTAAATACTGGATCTGGCATTAAATAACCCATAGTGGTTGATATGCCATAAAACCCCAAATAAACAAACAAACAAATTTTAATGTAGTTTCACCAGATATTAAAATAATTGATAATTTTTATTTTCTGAATTTGTAATGTACAATTACACACTATTTTTGGCACCACAGAAATTCCATGGGGCATCTTTGCAATTCGTGTACATTGAAACAATATCTACTTCTATTGATGGATGGATTCACCATAGCCTCTTATTTCATTTACTGTGTGTTGATTTATTCCTTTTTTTTTTCTTTTAAACATTTCACCCCCCACCCCACCCAGTGAAAAAGCCACTAAGATGCAAGGGGTTACTGAGAGTGAAAGAAACTGAGGAAGCATTATTTGAAGAGAGAGGATAATAAGAAAGAACCGGGAGAAAAAAGACGATAATTGATGTTGCATTTAAAGTTTTGATCGTAATTGACAGAACTTTTGTATAATCTCAAACCGATGTAAGAGATAGATCCAAAGTTGGAAATTGTAGTTCCCGTCAACCATTTTGAATATTTAGTGATCTACTTTTTATAATGTTTTGTGTAGTTTTAACCTTTCAAAATGAATGCTTTGGTGGAATTATTTTACCTTTTTTTTTTTTTTTTGAGAATTTTTAAATTAACAAAACTTATCAAACTTGGTCACCAGTAATTAGATAAGAGGTTAATATACAAAAAATTGTTTACAGTTTAATTTACCAATTTTTAATCTTGATGAAAAATATGATTATATTTAGATTTCATAGACTTAACAGAAAGTCATTATGATATTGTTTTATGCTGTTGTGACATTTCAAAACAAAATTGTTGGCTAAATATTGATAATGGAAAATATTAGATTGTAACACATGAAATGATGCATTTTTTGGTTGGTTGTTGATTTGGTCGTCTAACAAAGTAATTTCCTTAGTATATAAAAAATCTTTACTTATTCGTGACTCTTTTACTTTCCAGATAATTTTTCTTTCAATATATTGGTACTCATAAGCCTAATGAAAATGATTACAATGAAACAATCTTACTGTATGAGTACAAACTAGGTCATTCTGCCTCTGAAGCATTTCAGAATATCAAGGCGGCCTTTGGTAACAATATTGATGAAATCAGAATTGTACAGAGATGGTTTCCATATCAGAAGTTTTGTTCAGAAGATTACAGTCTTGAAAATAAACCAAGGGGAAAACCATGATTGATTATCAGATATGATTAATTGAATGCTTTGCTTGATCAAAATCCGAGAACTACAATCCAAAGACTTGCATCAGAACTTGAAACATCTTGTACAACTGTTTCTCAGAACTTGAAAGCAATTGGAAAAATGAAGAAACTGGATATGTTTGTTCCACATCAACTGAATGAGACACAAAAAAAATGTGGCTTTGAGTTATGCTCTCTGTTGCTTTACTGACTGGAAAAAGAACCATTTTGCACTGAATCAGTACATATGATGAGAAATGGGTACTCTTTGACAACAGTAAGAGAGTAGGCTAGTGGTTAGATGCAAGTGAATCATCAAAATAATACCTGAAACCTCCATTGCATCCTAAAAAGTTAATGGTTACTGTATGGTGGTCTTTCAAAGGGGTTATTCATTATTCATTCTTGCCTCAAGGGAAAACAATAACAGCAACCTCGTATTGTGGAAAAATTGAGTGTATACACAAAAAATTGAAAAAGAATTATGTCAATAGGGATGGCCCAATTTTACTGCATGACAATGCGCAGTTGCACATTTCTTAATCAAATGTCCCAAAGTTACATAGCCTGAATTATGAAATTTTGCCTCATCCTCTATAGTCACCAGCTATCTCTCCTACAGATTATCACTTATTTTAGCATTTTGAGCTTTTCAGACACGATAAAATATTCTCCAATAATCAAAGCATTTGAACTGTTGCTCACATCAAAGGGTGAGAATATTTTAAAGATCGGATCATGAATTTAGAGGTATGTTGGTGAGCAGTCGTTCATTAACATGGTGCCTATTTCAACTAAATAGTTATTTAACATTTCAGTCGCATTTTATTCATTTTTTTTTTTTAAGCTTATCACCCCAAGCAAGGCTGGAAGCCACTAGCACGCAAGGGGTTACAGAAGGTTTGGAGGAAGAGCAGATAGGAGTGGTAAAGGAGAGGATGTGGAGAAAGATAGTGGATCGATCAAGGCAAGGGGGTTACAGAAGATTTGGAGCGAGAGCCGATAGGAATGAAAGGTGAAAGGATGTGGAGAAGGGAAGTGGATAGATCAAGGCAACTGGAGATGTTGATTGACGTTACACTTAAATAGTTGGAGATTGTATTTGTCAGGGAAACAGGAATAAGGAAGGGAGTTCCACAGGCAAGATGTGCGAGACATGAAGCTATTGGAGTAGAAGAGACGTCTACATCCAACAGTTTCAACGGTGAAGGGGTGGGAATGGGATGCCAGCCTCGTAGGACGTTTAAATTCATGAGGCCTAGGAACCAGCGAAAGCAGCTCCTCGGAGCAATTACCGTGAAAGTATTTGTAAAAAAGACAGAGCGAAGCAACATCGCGTCTGTGAGAGAGCAACTGCAGACGAGATGACAGATCAGGGCCAATTACATTGCATATCCGTCTCTGGATCTTATCAAGAGCCCTGAGGCAAACAGCAGGGGCTCCAGACCATATATGGCAGCAATACTCCATGCAAGGGTGAATGGTCGATTTATAGATTTGGAGGATCGATTCCGGGGAGAAAAATTTCCTGGCTCGGCACAGGGAGCCAACTTTCCTTGCGGTGGATGATGCAATTGACTTGATGTATTTGTTCCATCTCAGATCAGCGGCCAGCGTGAGACCGAGCAGCCGCAGAGAGGAGCTCTCGAGAAGTTGGTCTTCAGACATTCTAATGGGATGCAGGGATGGATCCTTGTTGTGGTTAATAGAGAGCAGTTTTGTTTTGGAGGCGTTAAAGTTAACCATTCATTTCTTGCCCCAGTTCACAACCGATTGGAGGTCCTTTTCTATTCGAACTGCCAGGTTTCATTTCCTATAAAGTGCGTCATTTCATGTGTGATAGCATAATATATTTTAACCATGCCAAAATTTTAGTGTTAAATTTTGTTTATTATAGAATGGCACATATTTTTTTCATCCCAATAGAATAATTAATGGGTGTATAAGTAGTCAGGTGACAATAATTGGCATTAATTTTTCTCTTGCACTTCTCGCTTGTGGAACTCTTCCGGCTTCTTGCTTGCCAGTCAATTTTGATCTTCAAAAATTTAAATGCGACATCAATCATTATCTGCTGTCTTCTTAATTCCTTTTCTCTCTCCTAAATAGTGTCTTTCTTCTCATATTCGTTCAGAATCACTAACTCAACCCTTTGCATCTTAGTGGCTTTATTGCCTTGCTTGGGATGAAATGATTAATAAAAATTAGAGATATGTAACAAGCATTATACATTTTGTAGATAGGTATGACCTGTATTAATATCTAGACATTTTTATTGTGTATTCTCAGATAATTGAAAAACAGAAGTGTGATCTCAGCTTAATCACAATTTTTAAAAAAATATATTTATAGCTTGTGTTATTAAAATTTTTACTTATATCATTTTCTATTGCATTCAAATTCATTTTCACTTCAGTTGACTGGAATCATTCAAGATATGGTTGATAACCAACCAACTTTGTCAGAAGTACTCAAGGTAAGAACCAAATGTATATAAGGATTGTCATTTATTAAACCATAAGAACCTTTATTCTTCTCTAAATGAAAGAACAAAAAAGAAGAATAAAGGCTTTTATTCCTCTTTCATTTTTTTATTTATCAAGCCATAAGAACCTTTGTTCCTCTTTTTCATTCCTTTATTTATTACAACATATAAGACTTTATTCCTATTTTCATTCCTTTATTTATTAAAACATATAAGACTTTATTCCACTTTTTCATTCTTTAATTTATTAAACCACAAGAGTCTTTATTCCTCTCATTCATTCTTTCATATTAATATAAAAATTAATGTTTAAATGCTGTATTTCTTCCCTTATAAATCACACCTTCTTCAAAACTATCAGAATGTTTTTCAAGTTATATAAACAAGAAATAGGCCTAAATCGATTACAGCGGGATTAATGAGATTAAAATTATGACAGAATCTAATTTCTAGACATGTCAATCTTGATTGACCTTTATATTTGTTAATATAAATGATCTGATTAGTGTTTCCATAAAAGATCATTTCTTTTTGCTTCCATGATTGGTCTCAAAGAAATACAGACTGAAAGGTTGGCATCTCTCAGATTCACATGATGATTTTTAAAATCTTTTGAGACCTCTTCGAATTCATTCATTTATTGTAATCATTTCATCCCAAGCAAGGTGATAATTCCACTAGGATGCAAGGGGGTTCTTTGACTGAAAGAGAATGAGAAAACTTTACTGAAGAGAAAGGACAATAAAAGAGCAGGTTTTGGGTGGACAGAAGATGATGATTGACATTACATTTAAATTTTTGAAGATTGTAGGTAGCAGGGAAGCAATAAATTGGAAAGGAGTTTCACAGACGAGAGGGATGGAAAAAGAAACTATTAGAGTAGAACATACAGTTGCATCTTGCTATTTCAACAGTAAAACAGTGAGACCTAGTTGCCAATCTAGTAGCATGCTCATTCATACAGTAGAGGAAGGCTCATCAGAGCAACTACCATGAAAATATTTGTAGAACAGACAGGGAAGCTATGTCACATCAGTGAAAAAGTGACTGAAGTTGAGATTCCAGGTCGGGACTAATAACATTGCATAAAATAATTATCAATATATGACAATTCGTTAACTGCCCTTAAGTTAAACAAAAAAAATTTTAAATTAAAATACTGAAATTCCAACTTGTAGATTTTTATTTCTCATAAATGTTCAAAGTTGATAACAGAATTGGAAACACTTGAACTTTGAACTTCAAAATGATCAGTCAGTTATGTGCCATGCATGATACATGCTTAGGTGATCATGTATCTTTCGATACATGACTGACGAGGCAGATTATTTTTCCACGGCAGGTTGCCATTTCTTTTTGTGGCAGACCAGTTGCCGTCCAAGGCTATAGAACCTGGTCTGTCCTGTTATTTACCCATAGCTGGGGGGAGAAGAAGATGATTCCCAAGGGTATTAGCACATAAGTGAATATAATGGATTCAAATTCCAGTCAAATCCATTACATTCACTTTTGTGCTAATACCCTTGGGAAAGGTATGAATCCTCTTCATACAAGTGTTGATTTCTGTTCTCTTTATTGAAATGTACAAAAATATCTATTTTGTTTTCTTAAAAAAATTGTGAAAATATGATCTATTCTATAATACATTGCAACACATATTTCTTGGTTGTGCAATTTATTACCTTCTTAGTAATGAAACATTCCAATTTTATGTTAACCGAAAGTAAAACTCATGTCAATAAATGAATATTTAATAAGTAAGTAGGGGAGGTCAGGCTGCTAATGCAGTTCTTATTTGTCTTTTATTTCATATAAAATTTCAATTAATATTTTTATTTTAACAATTTAAAAAGAATTCTTTCTTTCATGTGAAAGTAGAGTTAATTTTATAGATAAAAATCACAAATTATGCATACAAAACGTACAAACACTGTAATTACAAAATATATCACTATCATCTTTTGATGGTATGGATAAACTAGTAATTTATATGATACAAAAAGTCTGATTTAGCATGTCTAAGTATCTGTGATGGTATATTGAATTAAATTAACCTTCAAATGCATTAATTACGGAATTAAATAAAATATTTGAGTGATTAGCTGCTGAATGATATTTTAAGGTCTGTAGTACTGCACTGTTATGTGATATCTGTCCTTCAATATGGCAATGAATGGTGGAAAATCTCAGAGATGAAGAAGAGACTTGAAGCAACAGAAATGTGGTTCTACAGAAGGATGCTGAGGATACTATGGGCGAATATGTGAGCAACAAAAAAGTTTTAGAGAAAATGTAAACAAAATAGAAACTTATATTTAACATCAGGAAGAGACAATTGAAATTTCTAGGGCACATAATGAAGAAAGAGGGCTTGGAAAATCTGATACTCACAGGACAGATTGAAAGCCATAGGGACAGAGGAAAACGATGTATAATATTTAGTGAGTTTGAGTAAATGGATATTGGAACAGTGTTTAGGCGAAATAAAAAAGACAATTTAGCAAAAGCTACAAAGGACGGGAAACCATGATCACCTACGTCCTGAAAATACATGGCTTATAAAGAAGAAGAATTTGGGCTCAACTGAAAAGAAAAATAATTTTTCAAGGGAGAGAACTATTAAATGCTAACTGTAGAGTACTCTACCTTATTTATTTGCATAAATTCCAAAACTCAAGAAAGAGCGCAAATACAATTTTCTACACCACGTGGCGACATTTCACACCACTGCTTACCATGCTTCTCTAAAATTATCTTCGGACGACTCACTGTCTCGAACAACATTTACAACACATCTTTCATATAAAATTTGATGAAGATTTACTAAATAATCATTAATAAGCAAATTTTTCAACTTCGCCATGATGTTGCAATTCTAACATCATCTGTACGAATTCGATTCACTGAATTATGCAGATCTTTGGAAATTAAGCTAGCTGTTCAACACGTCAGCTGACAACAATTCACGCATACATTACGTCAACACACATTCACTCACATTGTGCTACAC
Organism: Acanthosepion esculentum; assembly: GCA_964036315.1. Taxonomy (NCBI): domain Eukaryota; kingdom Metazoa; phylum Mollusca; class Cephalopoda; order Sepiida; family Sepiidae; genus Acanthosepion; species Acanthosepion esculentum. The sequence continues at coordinate 46,632,256 of OZ038489.1, read as the reverse complement.
ACCGCACATACATTCGGCAATTTTTCATCTGATAACATTTCAGAAATCCAATTTCAACGCCATTTTCAACTAATTCAACTGGACTGAAATAGATAAAGTGTGAACCAAATCTCAAAAGGCGACTAATCGTCCTTTATCTTCATCTTGCAATGATGCGACTTGAACAAACTAAGAATTTGCAAGAACGATATTCAATCGACAATAATAGCAAATTCTCTCAAACATGCATTCGACACTCGGTAGAAATTCTACATCAGTTCAACTTCGCCACAACGCTGCTTCTATTAACTCTTGTACGCCAATTATATCCACTCATATCAAACAAACAAGCTCGTTTTTCAAACAAATCTACGGCCAGGCCAGCAGACAGGATGACGGGACGACAAAGCCAACTCAACGTGGAACATTGGAAAAAAGACAAATTTTAATAGCAAAAGCAGATCACTACCGACGTTTCTTCCAGGACGTGCCCCGACTCTGACCCACTAGATAAATATACAGCACCCTGATGACAACACAAGTACATTTCATCGAATCACGCATCTCAACCACACTTATGTCACGTTCTTATCAGCCCACAAGGACAATATTTTTTTTTTACATATTAAGTTTTTCGTACCTGCAACTTTTAATCTTGGGTGGGTATTAATGGAATCCTCCATATTTGCCAGTTACCCCCTGCAGGAAAATGCACTCTTCCCCTGTAGTGATTATCATCACCATCACACACATACATACATACATACAGATCATACGACAAGCATTCATTGGCTAATCTTCTCAAAACTAGCTCGCTGATTGGTCAATCCTGACCAATCAAATCGCCTGCACGCGAGGAATAATATTTCCCACGCACTAATCTGGAGCCTGTCACATGATACACCACCTTATATAAACAAAACACGAGTAAGCTTTCTCTCTCCAGTCTCTCTCCGTTTTCCTTCCTTGCTGCCAAAATGTGGCCTTCAAGAACTCTCGTCTTGACCTTGCGGTCAGACATTAAAGAACATTACTAACATTCACACAAGTACGAACTCTTAACACTTCTGAACTCTATCAACTTTTTCAACTCACATTTCCTAACATACTGTCAGTAACATAATCTTCGAGAGATGCCAACTAACTCCACACGCATCATTACACTGACCCATCCACGCGTCACCCTGCTGACTCGATAATCACCATTTCTCTCTCAAGAACTCAACTTACAATTTACTAAAAAAAAGTGATAACCTTCACTACCAAGTACTAATTGTATACCTCAGTCAATTAATATCAATCCAGTCCAAGTTGCATAACTCCTTAGGACTTTAAGCAAATGTTTACGACTATAACACACATACACACTAACATCTGAACACACACAAGTGACATTTTTACTTACCCTGATAAATATAATTTGTTTAAATATATGGACAAACCTGAACTTTAAACTCTTAAACATCAAATTTTTGCATGATCATTCCTTAAATGTTTGTCTAACACATCGCCCTTTATCAGTTATCACTAATTCACTCTGTGTATGTCAGACGTATATAAATACATGTTATTTGTTGAAATCTTTAAATCCATTGTTTCTCCTTGATTTCTTCTAATTGATTTGCCTTTAAATGCTTATTTCTATTATTTGTTGTGTATAAATATTAAACGAACACGCCCATTTCTAAGCCTTCATACAATTAAACCTTCTGACACATCCAACTCATCGCAACAATACTTATAAACTTAATGTCTCTTTAACCATTTTTACCAGAGCTCATATGGCAATTTTTGTTGTTATTATTGCTTTTCTCTAGCACTCTGTATTACTGGTTCCCATATTCATTGGAATATGGTTGGTTGGATCCAGTGACTTGAACAAAAGAGTTGCGAGTTCGATACCTGGCTACTGCAGTTTTGAACAAAAACCTGGATAGTTGAGTTAAAGGGAGATAACCGAGATATTTGGAAGAGGCAAAGTACATGCAACTAGAACAATCTACCCAGTATTCAAAATAAAAGGTTCCGTTTGAAATTCCAATCACCTGAAGAAGGCTGGAGTGTACAATGGCCGAAACGTCATGAATATGTCAATAAAGATAAGAACAACAGTCCGAACAATGTAAATAATTACAATATCCCTCTGCTATACATTACAAGAGCCAGATCAGACAAAAAATGAAGAATTGCTTCCATATCTGGCTGGAGCAGCCCAGTCCTCACTTGCCTGTCTCGATAGAGTTACAAAGCATCTATTCAGCCTTGTGGGTGATAAAGTATTTTCCGCTGTACAACCCTTTTTCCACAGATAAGACGTTGGAAGCCTCTCTGCTCTCACTTTTTCTATTGCGTGTATTCTGACAAGCTTCATTCCTTGGTCCTGCCAGCCTTGACCTTTACAATTGGGACCCACCATGACATGTATACAAGGATCAATCATCCTCATTCCTTTCATATTTCATTAATAAGAAGTAACTTCCACTTGGACAGTGTATCCCCAAGAACTGCCACTTTGTGAAAAGGCAGAATGTTCACCCAACCACTACAATCTTGAGCACTTCAAGTCTAAAGTTAACCATTATTTTTCATGAACTTCTTGCATTTTCTTACGCTCATTCAACACTGCACAGTAATTTCGTTTTTTTTATTTCACCCCAAGCCAGGCAATAAAGCCACCAGGATGCAAGTTACTGAGTGTTAGAGAATATAAAAAAAACTACTATTAAGGAGAGAGGACAATAAAAGAAGAAAGAATTAAGAAGACACGATAATGATTGACATTGCATTTACCTTGAGTGGCTCTTGGGAATTGTAGTGGATAAAAATTAGTATCAAAGATGTTGCTATTGTATAGTTATATAAAATAGTTTTAAAGATTATATTATTGTCTCTTTAGTGGCGCAATAAATACTTAGAAATTATCACTTTTTTGTGAACAACCTGAATAAATGTTTAAGTCTTTATAAATGAAATCTAAAGTGAACTAAAAAGTTTTAACCCAATGGCTTTAAAGAAAGCAAGTAGAAAGATTTTTTAAATCCATTGCTTATATAAAATGGGTCTTTGTAAAAACATCTATCCATAGAAAATTACTGCCAAATTCTTTTGCCATGTTTGTTTTTATTATTGTTTGCCATCATTAAAACGAGGTAAAAATATCTTGTAAAAATAGGAAATTTAAAAAATATTCTACAATTCTTTTCTAACATTCAGGATTTTCATGAATGGATGCTGAAAAATAAACTTTTGGAGCCAGAAGTGAAACCAATTTTTGTAACTTGTGGAGACTGGGATTTAAAAACAATGTATGTTTTCTTTTTCTTTTCTTTTTTAAATTGTAAAATTTTTCCGTCATATGTTACCTTTTTCCAGAACCTGAAAAGATAAACTCAGTAGCTCATTAACTACTGGGTCATAGCTGACATCTTGTTTGCAAGAAACATTTTAGTCCTTGGTTTTCTTACTTAGGAAATAATTAAGGATGTGATTCAATTTGTGATGACAAAGGCAGTCAAAGCAATGATTGTCCTGGAGCATCTGATGAGAAACATTGCTAGTACATTGCACAAAAGCGTTCTTGTTCCAAGTAGTTAAAGAAATGAAAATCTAATTTCTGTCTGAATTTTTGGGATGAGGAGTTATCATTATTTATGATATTTATATTTGGACTATTGTCCTCATCTTTGTTGTTGATATCACATTGCAGCTGTTGTGCCCTCCAGCCTCTCTCAGGTATATAGATCTGGGTAACCTACAGGGAATTCTGAATGAACTGCTTCAGTTCAGAATTTCCAGTAGCGTATGGGGGGGGGGGTAATTTTACTACAATTTTACTAATCATAAATGGAAAAGCTTGCTACAATTGGTTCAGTTCAGAATTCTCTGTAGGTTATCCAGATCAATTACCCAGATCAATATAGACCTGAGAAAGGCCTGAGGCACAATGGCCAAAATGTTGTGATAACAAAAACAAAGATAAGGACAATAGTCCAAATATAAGTGTAAATGAAAACCTAGTTTTTCATAACTGTTAAATAATTCTGATCTGCCTCCAGCTTCAGTAATATGTTAAAATCTATTTATGATACATTAAAATAGTTAAGACAGCCATAAAGTATTGTCGAATTTGTATAAATATGAATCTTATTATATAGATATACTAGTGTTCCAGAAACAAACACACACACACATATATATATATATATATATATATATATATATATATATATATATATATATACACATTATCCTATGTTTGGTGTGCAACTTAATTTTATTGGTTACCCAACTCATCGGGCACAAGATATAGCTATATCTTTTGCCCGATGAGTTGGGTAACCAATAAAACTTAAGTTGCAGACCAAACATAGGATAATGTGTATTTATTTATATATATTTCTTAGCTCTGTCTAATCACATTGAGCACTATTATGTCTACACCTCTTGGCTAAATTTGGTAATTATTTATTTGATTACCAACATATGCATGTCAACGTGCGCATATACGCTCATTAATATCTAGTTATTTCATTTACCTAACCCTATATATATATATATATATATATATATATATATATATATATATATATACAGTGTAACCCGGATATAAGAGAGTTGTTGGGACCGGAGAAGAAGTCTCTTATATCCGGGTTTGGTCTATTATATATACATTAACACAGGCTCTAATTTGGGACCAGAGAGAATCTCTCTTATATCCGGGTTTCATATCCGGGTTATACTGTGTGTGTATATATATATATACACACACACACACAGTTTGCAATCAGTAAATTGTTGCCATTTTATATTTTTAATTTTGCACATACATGTTTGTTTTTAATTTTGTTGACTGCACAGTATAGTAGGATCAGTTGGTCACTGTCAGTGAGAAAAAGAGCATATGATGAAATTCACTTTGCCAGAATTTTGGGAAACGGTATACTGTACTGCTTGGAATTCAAACCAGAAGCTCCAGTACAAACATTTCAGAGTGGGTGTCAATCTGAGTAGAGCACAGAGGATTCAGAAAGTGTTGGATGAATCTAATGGTGATTACGGAGGTTACGGCAGCTCAGAAAACTCACTCTTATCATTCTGATAAGAAAAGAACTCTTAAATTTGTTGGTGAGGTCCTCAGGCTCAACATGGAAGCCCACATCATTTGCCTTGAGGAGGTAATGCTGCACTGGGTGAAGAGGGTGGCTGCTGGAAGAACCTATGTCTGACAACAGGACTCTGCACCATGCCACACAAGCACGAAAAACTAGTGATGGCTGTCAGACAATTTCTGTGACTACATCACCCCTTACATCTGGCCACCTAACTCCCTAGACTGCAACCCCCTTGATTATTATGTGTGGGGCACAGTTGAGCATGGAACCAACAAAACTCCTTGCAACAAAAAAGATGAGCTTGAAAGCAGGGATTATGGCAGCATTCACCAACTTAAATGAGGAGACCATCTAGAAGAGTTGCAGGAGACTCCGAAATCATCTGAAGGCCAAGGTTGAAGCCAATGGCAATTTTATTGAATAAATTTACTCTTTAGTATTTCAAGTTATTTTTGTGTAATTTTGGCAAACATATCTGTTAAGATGAGATGTCTGTGTTATTTTCATTTTTGCGTAATTTAGACCACAATTTATCCATCGCACACTGTATATATGATAAAAGAAGGAACATATAGGAAAACGTTAAATAAATTTAACATGTTTTGCTTTTATTTGAACTTCATCAAAAATTTTCCGAATTCTGTTGTGGAAGAGAATGTTCTCGTACATTTGAGTTCTGTGTTTGTTTACATCCACTTATGTGCTAATACCCTTGGGAAAAATATGAATCCTCTTTTTCTCCCCCCCCCCCCCCAGCTATGGGTAAAATAGCAGAACAAACGGGGTTCTGTAGCCTTGGATGGCAACTGATCTATCACAGAAAGACATGGCAACCTACTGTTGGAAAAAAAATCTACCTCATCAGTCATGTATCGAAAGATACATGATTGCCTAAGCATGTATCATGCATGGCACATAACTGACTGTTTCTTTTTCATTGGTCAGGTAGGTCTCATGTATTTGTCTTGTGGCTTTAGTATGTGTGCGTGCGTCTGAATTCTAATGGGCATTATAGTGTCGGTGTGTTTAATTCCAGAAGATGGTAATGGGAGGAAAATGGGAAGGGTGTGCCTGTATGTGTGTGTATCAAATTTCTAATTGGCCTTGCAGCTATTGGTATGTGAAAAAAATCGTCTGTAAATTTGGAGATATGTGGGTGGGTAAGTGTTGGTTTCATTGGTGGCAGCTATCATGTATAAAACAACAGTACCAAATACACCAATATATGTCTATGGTTAAATATAAACTAAAACCATTATGTGAGACTAAATACCATAAACGCAAGATCTACCTGACCAATGAAAACCAAATACAGAACTGAAATGTACCAGAACTTTCTCTTCTACAACTCATGTTCAAAACCTTCTGAAGAAGCTTAAATAATAGCAAAACCTGTTAAATTTATAAACATTTCCTATTTGTTCTTTATTCTATCAGATTTTAATCCATGTTTGATTCCAGTTTGTGTGTGTGTGTATATATATATATATATATATATATATATATATGAAGAAATATAGTCTTAAAGTGTGCTATATTTATGGGATAAAGTGCTCAATATCAGAGATAGAGCGTGTGTAAATATAAAAGTGAACATAGAAGTCAACACTTAGAGGCAACAGTCTGTTTCATATATATATATATATATATATAAATAAAGATAAAAGGAAATACTATTCTTTACTGAAGCTTTTCATCCTCTGATGAACTTTATAAAGGCAAATGTAAGGATTTTATTTAGCAACATGTATTTATAAACAGAAATAAAAATATTAAGTTTTCAAAATTTTTAAATTTAAGAATGCTCGTAAATATTCTTCAGGCTAACTGTGAAAGCCAAGGTAAACTATGGAGGCTGCTAAGTGATGTAATTTAATAAACATTAAATTTGCCTTGATCAAGTTCATCAAAGGTTGAAATTTGTTGGTAAATAAGATTTTCTTTTTGTCTTTATTCATATTGTCTTTTTACAGATAAGAATTGATAACTTCTTTCTTTTTTATTGTTCAAATTAGAGAATGCACTGAATTCAAATATTTAAAAAATATTTTTTCTTTATGCATTTATTTTTTAGGATTTTTAGTTTCATTTGTTACGGTGGAAATGTTTTGAATTTTATTTTATTTTTGTAGTTCTCATTTCACCTGTGCATTTTCTTCTTTTAGGTTGCCTAATCAGTGTGCTTATTTTGATCTGGAAAGTAAACCCTACTTTTCTCGTTGGATTAACATTAAAAGGGTAAGGAAGTTTTATTCTTACTTATTTTATTTCTACTTCATTTATAAAAAGGTATTCACTTCAGACAGAGTTGCCAGGTCAGGTTACATTTGTAAGCTTGGTGTTACTAAATTTTTGACGTTTGCTACTTGTAACTTTTGCTAACTTGTAAAATCAGCTGGAATAATTTGGCGTATTAATGATAAATAAGTCTGTTATTTAGTTATGCTAGTCTTTCAATTGTAGATCAGTTTTACTATTTGTAGCCTAATCTGATAACCCTGACCAGGTACATTTTCATTTTGTACTCAGCCATTAGTGGATTAAAACAAAATCATTTGCTTCTACTTCCTTCTCTCTTCCTACTTCTGCTTCTTCTACTGTTTCACTTCCTCCTCCTGTGTCTCCTCCTCTTCTTCATCCTGTGTCTCCTCCTCCTCTTCCTCCCGATTCTCCTCCTCCTCTTTTTCCCTTCCTTCTCCTCCTCCTGCTTCTCCTTCTCTTCCTGCTTCTCCTACTTTTCCTCCCCCGCTTCTCCTTCTCTTCTTCCTCTTTCTCTGCTTCTCCTACTCTTCCTCTTGCTGTTTCTCCTACTTTTCCTCTTTCTCTTCCTCCTCTAATTTTGAAGATACCAGATGTTTTATGAAGTTTTGTCTGTGTGTATATATATTCTGTAGTACATTTTTAGTAAATAAATTGCAGTTATTGTTAATTTTTAAAAAAATAGTTACTAGCTTTTCATCATATTTCCTTGTGTATCATCAAGTTGAAAAGAAAAAAAAAGTAAAAGAACAAATGAATAACAACAATTCTTCATTTAATAAATCCAGACACCTTAAGATTATGAACCACAGTTTTTATATTTAACCCTTTAGCATTCAACCTGCTCAACCCAAATATCAGCTGTCAATATTCAACCGGGTGAGGCAGAATGACTGAAAGACAATCAAAGATTTAGTAACAGTTTCAAAAAATTCATATGCCAAAAATAAATATGATTTCAAAATTTAAAATATTATTATGGTTTACTTGAAATTGCATACATGGATCGCAGTATAAATGGTTATAAATAATTATTGACCAATTTTATCATTGTGATATTTTTGCATTATATCAAGTAATAAAAATATAGTAACTAGGGTCTGCAAATTGGAGGAGAGAGTTATCAATGATAATGTTCTGACTTCAAATCTGCGGTTACCTCCCTTTGACCCCCTCTCTCCTTCTCTCTGCTTTTTATTTTTAAATGTACTTTTTATCACATAAAATTTGGTGAGGCGCAAACAAATTTTCATTCCAAGAATGCAGCCCAGAGAAACAAAGTTTGGGAACCACTGAAATAGAATAACAATTAGTAAACCAGTGAAGAGTTAAGATATGTTTTGATCTCTAACATTATCACCAAATAGCTCAGTTATGAGATAAATCTAAAGCTGTTCATAATAAGTTAAATCTCATTACTCAATTTCAACTCATAATAACAATTAGCTTATCACCAAGAAAAAATGCTGATCAAATTGTGTGGCTTCTGGTCATATCACATTGAAACACCAGTTTTCATATGATCACCAAAGTTAAGCAATGTCAAGTCTGGTCAATATCTAGATGGGAGACCACAGGAATACCTGGTGTTGTAAGTTTGTGCAGGTGATATAATTGATAATGGTTTGGAATTGGAAATCTGAGAGCAGAGTTGCAATTCCAATTGTGTTCATTGTATTCACTTATGTGCAAATATCCTTGATAAAGTGTCCCCCTCTTCAACTTACAGATGTGGGTTAATTAGTAGGACTTGTATCAGTAAATCATTATTATCTACAAAAATGTTTGTCAATCTAAAAATATTTTCAGGCTTATTTAAACCTTCAAAATGTAGACAAGCTGTAAAAAACAAATCAATTCATCAAATTTTGTATCCAATGAGAATCTTCTAATTGCCAAAATTCATTATTATTACAACTTACCTGCTTATTGTTTTTTTTTATATATTAGTACTGGTTTTGCTTTAATTTTTTCCATTTTTATTGAGTACTTGAATTATTGTGATCAGTTCTTTTAGTACCTGATGATTGCATAGTGCATGAAACTCCAAGTCGTATTGTCGGCATGGGATATTATGTATATTTATTTATTTATATATATATATATTTGTTTTATAACCATAGGCATTTTCTACTCATACCGCAACATGGCCTAGGGGTCTCCCTTCAATGTTAGAAAAATTAAGATTACCTTATATAGGAAGACATCACAGTGGTATAGGTAAGTCATATTATTTTTATCCTTAGGTTTGAACTTTCAGAATGGTATCACATTTTTAGTACATTTTTTTCTTACAGTTAAAAAGTATGTTTGATTTTATCTCAAATAAGGTAATTATATACACTATTTACATTCGGACTATTATCCTCAACTTTGTTGTTATCACAATGTTTCAGCTGTTGTGCCCTCCAGCCTTCATCAGGTGTATATTGATCTGGGTAACCTACAAGGAATTCTGAACTGAACCCTTTATTTAATCTACAGGGTAAGCTGTTCTCATTCCACTTCTTTTGTCTCGGTATATTGTCTAGTTCTTATTTATAGTACTGCTCAGTTATTGCTCACCCATTTCCACTGAGTCCAAGTACACACTGCCTGACCCAGGGATTGAGCTTGTAATCACTATGTCACCAAATTCACAAACCAATGCTTTAATCCGCTAGGCTATTGTTCTGTAGGTTACCCAGATCAATATACACCTAAGGAAGGCCAAAGGGCACAACTTATTTTTCTTACTGCTTAGTTATTGTTCACCCATTTTCACTGAGTCTAACTACACACTGATTGGTTGAACTCACAATTATGTCACCAAATTCACAAACCAACATTTTAATCCACCAGGCTCTTGTCCTGTGGGACAATTCGCTGTAGTAAACTTGGAGCCTTAAACCTAACCTACCTGCTGATTAGTGCTTCTGCTGCTTCAAAGACTAGGACAATAGTGTGAATGTAAATAGTGTAAATAAGGATAACTCCTCATCCTCGAAATTCAGAGATAACAACAACAAAGATGAGGACAATAGTTCGAATATATATAGTGTAAATAATGATAGCTTCTCATCCCAGAAATTCATGTAGGAAGGTAATTGTAGTTTTACATATTTTCACTGTTGATTTTTAAAAAAAAACTGAAACAGTTAATAGATTAGCACAGTGTGGCTTCAGAAGCAGTTTTGACATGCATTCTTTCAGTTTTCACTTTTTTAAAAATCATTTCACCCAATCAAGGTGATAAAACCACTAAGGCACAAGGGGTCACTGAGAGTGAAAGAAACTGAGAAAGCATAGAGAAGAAAAGACAATGAGAGAACAATATTCTAAAGGACAAAAAAATGATGATTGATGTTGCATCTAACTTTTTGAAGATCGTCTTTGACACGAAAGCAAGAAGCTGGAAGTGAGTTCCACAGGTGGCAAGTGCAAGAGAAGAAACCCACTGAAACAGAATGAGTGGTTGTAGCAAGAAATCCTCTTCAGTTCATCAAACTCTTTTCTTTTTTTTCTTTATTCCTTCATGTCTTCACTTCAGCTGCTCTCAATATCCTGTCTTAATCGCTCATAAAAATAAATGATGAGTGCAGTCATGTGCTCTTCTCTCTTTTTATCATTGATGACTACTACCCATAATTTCTTTGTTCATGCCCCCAGATACCACTAAGGTCTCATAGTTTTTTCAGCTTGCTTCAAGCACCCCAACCTGAACACACTTTTCTTTCACTCTTCTCTGATCATGTTTATATAAAATAGGCAACCAACAGGGCAACTATCTGTGATTGCCAAGCTGACTCATCTTGATTCTCACGGCCCGTTTCACTTCTAGGTTGCGCCTGGGTACACTGCCAACCGATACGATGTTGGGTGACTTCACTAAAATCTTCTTCCCAATCCAGACAGATGCAGGTGCCTCCCCTTGTTCAGTTACTGGTATGACTTTTTGGATGCCTCAATTTATACTTGAAAACAAACTGTTATGGTACAGTCTCCATCTTGGGTAGCATCTCATACACTATCCTGGTGGGTGTTGTTTCTCCTCTCTCAGCTGTAGGTTCTGTTGGTCAGCAGTTTCACTCTACAATGATGTTTCCACTTGACCTTTAAGCAGTTCTCAAATAATGCCTGGGATTCAACTTGTTCAGCAATGCTCAAAGAGTTTCTAATTAAAGTGCTATGCTGCGGTTCCTCAAGATTTCCTCCATTGAGCCTTGCTCCAAATGTGATTGACTTACAGCCATCTCACATTGAAACATGTTGTGTAAATGACTGGTAGAACAGGGATAAGGAGAAGTAGCAAAAAGACAAATATTGCTAAGAGATACAAAGGACAGGAAGTTGTGGAGAACCATGATCGTCCACATCCTAAAGAGACAAAGCACATAAAAGAAAAATGAATGGCTCTCTCAACTCAGCAAGTCAAATAATTTTTACAGCAATGATGGTATAAATGATTTGCCAATAATAGCTCACTATGAATTTACAAGTATATTAAACTCAAACATCTGTACTACACATTACTATGAAAAAGTGACACTGTATTCTCCCATTACTACCAAGCTGCATACTTACTAGTGAAGGCATTCATACTTACAAATTGTGCTGTATACTAAAAATATGAAAGCATATAATCTAAATTCGCATTCTAATCCAATGGCAATTTTTTTAAAATAAATTTTGGCAAATTTTAACCTTTGTGCCCGCAATAAAATGGTGTGTCAAAAGGACATTTGTCACCATTATTATTTTGTACTACCTTCACTTCCTCAGCAGGGTTTTTATTGTTTTAAAAATTGATTAAAATTTTAATAGGACCCAGGCATATGAAAATGAATTTATACATTTTTTTTGTTCTTTGAGAATTTACAACAAAAATATTAAACACTATTTATTTATTCGATTGTTTATTTACAAGAATAATTTTATATTTAAAACATTCTAAAAATGAGAACCAAGGTTATTTTGAAGGTTAAACATTGCCTAATTTTTTTTCTGCTAATGTTGTAACATAAATCATAATTATAATCTTAAGATAAATTATACTAAAAAAAAATTTGCTTACAGCCGTCTCACATTGAAACATGTTGTGTAAATGATTGGTAGAACAGGGATAAGAAGTAGCAAAAAGACAAATATTGCTAAGAGATACAAGGGATAGGAAGTTGTGGAGAACCATGATCGTCCATGCCCTGAAGAGACACAGCACATAAAAGAAAAAAGAATGGTTCTCTCAACTCACTTTGCAGGTCAAATAATTTTTACAGCAATGTATTTGCCAATAATAGCCCACATATAAAGCGGTCTGTCAAACCTTGTGGAGGGTTCAAAATTCATGGCAAGTTCATATTTAAGAGCACTTAGAATTTGTCTCCCTCAATATTTATGTGATGAGGAGAAATACATTAAAAATACTTTTAAGCTTCTCCAATACCCTAATTCATATTAAAAAGCAAAACAAAAGTCTCATCAAATTTTTCAGGAAAAAAAAATTAACAATTCAAGATATATTATTCAACCTACCAACTCTGTCACAATTAGAACTGAAAAGAATCTATCTAAGCTTAACATAAAATTTGTTACAACTACTTCTAAAACAATAAAAGACTTAATTAATACAAAATAAAATAATAGTAAGCTAAAACTTGAAGGAGGAATCTATTCTGTCACCTGTAATGATTGTCACAAGTGATACAGAGGAGAAACCTTGAGGGATTTAAATAAAAGATTATATGAGCACTCAGGGCATTGGTCACTCACCATAATATGCCTAACCATAATTTCGATTTAAAAAATGCTGCTTTAATTAAAACGGAAAGTGCCTTGATTACTAGAGCATCCATGGTAAATTTGTCTCCATGTTCTTACAACATTTCATCTGTCTTGGCAGATCTTCTATTATCACAATTTGGGATGCTTAATAATAAAAGGGATAAAAACAAAAGCATAATGAAACTGAATGAAATCAGCGAGACTACCACAGGCCGAGACATATTTCAGAAAGAAAAAAGAAAATGAAGTAAAAAAATGTCAGCATTCCAACATTTTCAGCATTTCTTGTCAGTGTGTAATTCTAACTGATGCTTGTGGCTTTAGATCACTCCTTCCTTCTCCTACACATACATAATTCCATCAACAAAATCATTACTTTTGTCTGTTGAAGTCTTTCTAGATGAAACATGTTACACAGAATTTCTTCCACTTTGTCATTCATTTCCTTAATATTGACTTTAATAATACCAGGAGAATAAATAGAAAAATCTGTCTTTATTTCTGAGATGAGGTATTATGTACACTATTTACATTATTCGGACTATTGTCCTCATCTTTGTCGCCATATTTATTACAACATTTCAGCCTTTCAGTATCTGTCTATATTTCTGAGATGAGGTATTATGTACACTATTTACATTATTCGGACTATTGTCCTCATCTTTGTCACCATATTTATTACAACATTTCAGCCTTTCAGTATCTGTCTATATTTCTGAGATGAGGTATTATGTACACTATTTACATTATTCGGACTATTGACCCCATCTTTGTTGCCATATTTATTACAATGTTTCGGCCCTTCAGTATCTGTCTATATTTCTGAGATGAGGTATTATGTATACTATTCACATTATTCGGACTATTGTTCCCATCTTTGTCGTCATACTTATTACAACATTTCAGCCTTTCAGTATCTGTCTATATTTCTGAGATGAGGTATTATGTACACTATTTACATTATTCGGACTATTGTCCTCATCTTTGTCGCCATATTTATTACAATGTTTTGGCCGTTGTATGTTCCGGCCTTCTTCAGGTGGTTGGAATGTCGAACTGAACCCTTTATTTCACTTACTGGGGTAGAGTGTTCTAGTTCCATGTGCCGTGTTTTTAATGGATATCAGTTATCAGTTATCTCCTGTTAATTCCCCTCTCCGAGTTCTCCACTGCCTTAACCGGGTATTGAACTCCCACTCTTTGGATCCTGTCACTGGATCTAACCTTTATCCACTGTGCCATGGCACATGGAACTAGAACAGTCTAACCCAGTGAGCAAAATAAAGGGTTCAGTTCGACATTCCAACCACCTGAAGAAGGCCAGAGCGTACAACGGCCGAAACGTTGTAATAAATATGGCGACAAAGATGAGGACAATAGTCCAAATAATGTAAATAGTGTAAATAGAAAGATGTCATTAAAGTTAATAGTTTTTAATGATAAAAATCAGTCAGATTGTTATATTAATGACAGTCTGATTGGAGGCATTTCTATATTGAATAAATCATTAAGTAAAAATCAATGATTCTAGGTTTATTGAAGAGAAAAGATAATGAGAATTTACCTGTCTATAAAATGAAAAGAAATTATGAAACATGAATAATTTTGTAATGTACAACTGAAAAATTCAGGAATTTGACCAATGAAAAAAAATTAGGCAGTGTTTAACCTTTGTGCCCACAAAAAAGCACTGTATCAAAATAATGGTTCTTCCTTTGACACTGTTATTACTTTTGACTCTGCAAATATGTGATTCAAGTACAATGTGATATTTATTATTTACTTTTTATAAATATTTATTATTTACCATTTTTTAAAAAGAAATCTTTTTATTCAAAAATTTATGAAAAAAATAAAATTACAAGATTATCAAAATATGTAAGAGGAAGAAATTCTTTCAACCAATTTTAGTGAATTTATGTGGTGAGAGCAAATGAAAAAAAATGCCTGGAAAATGATTTTTTCCTTTAATATTTACAGTTACTCATCGCTATGTGTTTATTTGAATTTTCTTGTTCACACTTTTATATAAATTTATGAATAAAAATATCTCATTTTCTGTCTATTTCTTTATAAAATAGTAAATAATAAATATTTTGTTATAGTTGATTCACATATTTTCATAATCTTGTAAGTATAAAATTATTCTTGTAAATAAGCAGCCTAATAGAAAAATAGTGTTTAATATCTTTGTTTTCAATTCTCAAGTACAAAGAAAAGGAATAAATTCACTAATGGGAGTGTTATGCAAGAAATGAATATTCCCAGTTTTCACTTCCCCCATTATGGGCATTATATATTTTTGCCACTCTATTATGTGACGTCACTAAGTGGCCGTCATGTGATACATGTGACTTTATCTCAACCAAAGGGAGATAATTGCCTTTTGCATCTCTACACTACTTTTATGTGTTTTGGTTTTATTAAAAATCTAATCATCACTTTTTTTTAAAACAAACATTGCTGAGTGTATACAGTAATAGTGGTGTCAAGGGAATAACTGTCCTTTTGACACACAGTTTATTTGCAGTTACAAAAGTTAAACATTACCAAAAAATGATTTATCTTCATACTATTTCATTTAAAATATTTCCTCCCGAGTGCAATGATTTCACAAAGAGTATCTGCCAAATTTTCATGCTCCATTCAGTTTGGGTAGCTAATTCAAATTCTGTGAATGTTTGTGTAGCATCTCATATAAAGCATTATTCTGTACAGCAAGTTAGTTTTTCTTTTATAAAATTATATAAATTATTTGAAAATAATTTTAATAAATATTGCTGAATAAAGTATGTAATTTTATTTTTATTTTACAGATGATTGCATGAACATAGCAGCAATTCTTGCGGAGCTCATAAAAAGGGGTTATGTATTTACTAAATCAGATGTGCAGTATCTAAAACACAGGTAGGGGCTGAGATGTTGGGGACAGTATACAAATTTTTCAATTGAGCAGCTATTCTTGGTTGTAAGCATTGCATAGAGAAACAAATTATATGAAAGTCCAGTTATGAAATACTTGATAGGAAGTAGATTTAAGACAATTCTAATGAGAACTTCTTAACCCTCTGTTAGTTCTGTGGAGAATTGTTGCATCATTACTAGCATGGTGTTTCAAGCACCCCATTTAAATTATTATAAATATATCATTTAATTTTCTTGTTTTTATATATATATATATATATATATATATATATATATATATTTTTGAATTGGACATAGTCCGACAATTTATTTAAAGACATTTTTATATATATTATGTTTAACGTTCTTTTTATAGATACAAGTATTTAAGCAAATTATGAAAATTTCTCGGACATTCAGGCCAGTAAATGTTATTTAATACTGTTTATTATAAAACAGAGCATTTGCTTAAATACTTGTATCTATAAAAAGAACGCTAAACATAATATATATAAAAATGTCTTTAAATATATATATATATATATATATATATATATATATATATGTCTTGAGTGCCTTTCTGGTTTTTATAGGATAAATAAAAATTTAAAAAAATGAAAGGTTTTATTTTGAAAAATCGGATTAGAAAGCAAATATAAAAATAATGAAATTTTAAATTTCAAAAAAAAAATGCAAATTTTCAGTTTGATTTTTTAAAACAATTTATGTTCAGTCTGACACATCTTTGACTTTTTTCTTTCTTCACATTTCAAGCAAGGAACAAGGTCACAAGTGTTCTTTGCTTACTTTTTTAACATAGTTATTACAGTCTTTACTTTACAGTCATATGCTGGTATGACTAAGCACCAAAACTCTTTTTAGAAAGCGCCTTAATTATTCTTAAAAATCTGACTTGCCACTTGCTAAATCAAAAAATCAAAAAGTATTGTTATGGTAACAGAGCTAAAGTATGCAGTGCAAAGCCACACATTGACCTTGAACTGTCGCATATACACACTGTTATAACATATTTGCTCACTTCTATTTTTTATAGCAGTGCCTGGAATTAATGTGTAGAATGAGGTCATTTCAACATACCACAGAGGTTTCATCAGTGACCATGGCTTATGCAGCAGTTTTTGGTAAAGCACAGTGTTTTTCAGACCCAACAACCACCATATTTCCCTCTTGCCCCTTGCCACTTTTTCCTCTTCAAAAATGAAATCCCACTTAAAGGAACACAGATTTCAAAATGTCAAGGAAGTCCAAGAGAATGTGATGAGGCAGCTACTTGCTATGTCAAAAAAGTTGTTACAGAAATGCTTCCATCAATGGAAACAAGGCTAGATAATGTTTGTGGCTTCAGAAGGAAACTACTTCGAAGGAGATTAAATGCCAATATATGTTGTAGTTTTCTTTTTATAGTACCAGTCCCAATACTTTTTGATCAGACCTCATATTAAGGAAAAATATATTGTGAGCTGTCCAAACACCACACTATACTGATGGTGGATTAAAAATCCAGAATTCTTTTTTATTTTAAATTGAAAACTGCAAAGTTTTTAAGCATTGTGCATTATCAATTGATAATTTAAATGTTTTCTAACAATACGGGTATCATTCATTTGTGATTGGAACCTACAACCAGCACCCATCAGTTTCAACTTGGATGCTATGACGTTAACTTCTAAGTGTGTGTGACCCTTGTCAGCAGGGCTGGTGCAAGGATTTTGCAGGCCTTCCTCCAAATCTATGATGGCCCCTCCACTCTACTATAACTCATTTTTCATAAGGTAGTATTCAGATAAAATTCAAATTTTATTGTAACCTAATTATGTACTATAATGGATCATATGCAATATAGGTGACTATTCCAACTAGAAAAATCGAAAATAAATGCAATGTATCTAAATACAAATTAGAGACATGTCATAATAGATCATTCCATCTTAAATGTTTTGCAGCAATTTTTAATATCAATTTGAGATTTTTCTTGTTAAAAAATGAATAATTTTAACATGTTTAACATTATGGATAAAAAAAATAGTGAATTTTATATAGTGTTTTTTCAAGATTTTGCATCTGTATAACAAATTCACAGATATGGACAAAAAATAGACCCCAAAGTGATGTCAAAATCTGCAAAAATATTTTACCTTTTAATAGTTGTGCTTAGATTAATTTGTAACATATATAAATGTAGTTAGAAAAAAAGCAAATGTTGATAAGATTGATTTCACTATCTATCATGGTCATGAGGATCAGATATGATTGCAGAATTAATAACTTATTCACAATTCAGTTTTACATTTTGATCTGTCTGATTTTGATCTATAGATTTTGATCTATGAGGACAATCAACCATTCAGACCAACTGGATATTGCAAAGCTAATAACTTTCAGCATTTACCATTAAAACACATACTATTGGACACTAAAATATGCTAGATGAATAAAATATGAATTTTAGTCAAACATAGACATTGATGCCCACAAAAAATGAACTGTCAAAAAATGGTTTTCCCCTTGACACCACTATTATTTTAGCAATCTTAACTCAATGTTTATTATTTTAAAAAGTGATCAATAGATATATAATAAAACTTAAACATACGATGAAAGTGAATTTATACATCATTTTTTGTTCTTGAGAATTGACAACAAAAATATTAAACACTTTTATTTATTAGATTAGTTTATTGGAATGGTTGGCAAAATTCCTATTGATTCAAACTTTATAAAATGGTAAATAATAAGGATTTCCTTATAGTTGGTTCATATACTTTAAGAATTTAGTAAATGTTTATAAATTTATGAATAAAAATTGTTTTTTATATTTATTTCTTTATAAATTGGTAAATGATAAATATCAGTAACTGGGTTATGGTCGGAAAAAGTATAATCATAAAAACACTGTTTAAATCATGCTGCTGATTACTAAAAATTATTTGACAGTAAAATAAAACATGTGGGAAACATTGTACATACTTATGCAGTCTATAAGTGAATAAAATTTATAAAATATATAAATTGTTTTTACTTCTTCTTGTGTTATATATGTTATATACCATACCTATGAACACTAATGGGTATGTCCCTATCCTCATAAATATGTTGGACACTGTTGTAAGTGGGGTTAATATGCTGTCTAAGTAGTCCACCTAATACCAGTTTACCTACTTCATACCTGTTGTAGAATAGCTAGCACCTCTTCAGAACTCTACCAGATGGCCTTCCTAATAGCCTTAAATAGTCTATGATTAAGGACTTCAACAGTTGATTAATAAGTTCATACTAAGCTGATTAATATTTGAACTGATCTTACTTTGTTTCATTATACAGCATTTGACCCTCCTCTATTCCTTAAGTTGTCTTGTTAATTGTTTTGTAACTTACTGTTCTGTGTTTTTTGTATGTATCTGTTAGCACCAGATATTGGTGCTGAATAAATATATTAAGCATTCATTCTTCTCTGTGTATCATTCACCTTGGCAATACAACGCCGCTGGCGAGTATTGTATTTTCTTGATGTTATAAAGATTTTTTTTTTTTTTTTGTTTTTTTTTTTATTGATACATATTTTTTAATCCAATCTAAGCTTTCAGCTTACATAAGCCATTATCAAAGATGACAATTACACAATATATATATTTATATTACTATATAAAAATAACAAAACAAAAGTCATTGAAACAAAGCAAGTTCAGTCGACCAATGATGACAATTCCAGAACAACGTAACTATAAACAATTTTTTTTTTTTCTATCCTCTGCCAGCCGCTATGATGGAGAAAGCATTACCTCGAACCATCTTATAAAGATTACCATTTTATTTCCAACCTCCGTTTTGGTTATTCCTCATTCAGTAACCTTTTCTAGGTTACAAAATTATAGTATTTTATGTACACTTCTGATAAAATTTCATAAGAAAGGTACCTATAAATTAATTAAATACCTTTCTTATGAAATATGAAATTTAATCTCATTCTTAACAGTCTTATTTTAATTTCTTTATAATATATTTTCCATAAAGCATCGTAAACGTAAAGGTGAAAGCGAAGTACAAAAAAGAAAATTAGAGCGCTGAAAGTTTTCCTTAAAAATAAAAAGGTAAATAATTTGTTCACTTTTCGCCTTCCGTAGAACAAATTATAATCACGTAAATCCGTCAATACATCATTCAACACCTGTTAAGTGATGCGAAAGGTTATGACCGGCTTTGTTTTACATCTTTTCGGTGCAGAAGTTAACCTTGGTTCAAAATATTTTAAATAAACATTATAATTTCTGATTTTCTTAAAATATGTTTTGAAAAAAGGATAATTGATTTTTAAAAGAATTTCAAAGTGAGATTTTCATCTATTTTATAAAATGTAAAAAAATGGATGCCATAATCGATTATCTGTCAATTTTGCTGACACAAAAAAAAACAAGATTTTTTTAATGAAAATTTTGGACATGCTCGGAACGATTAAAAAATTTTAAAAAATACTCCAAAAATACTTTAATCTTTCCTCTTAATAATAACATGAACATTTAGACGATAAAATTTTGTTTTCGTCAAGTTTGGCATCTTTTTCATCATGCTATGCTCTTTTTTTAGCAATCTCATGAAGGTACCTAAGTTATCTGATCTATTCAGACTAGTGTTGTGGAGTTATAACAGTAAATAATTATATATACAAAAATACTTGTAAAAATGAGAAGCTGCAACAACAAAACAAATATTATTTAGTATCTGGTTGTTGTTATGTGGTATTGTAGAAATGAGAGACAGTAACACTCAGTAAAATTGTGAGTTTCGGATCAAATGTAGATCAAATATGGATCAGAATCTGACAATGATAAGATAAAGAATAATAAAGTGTACAGTCTTTCTTGTATGATTTTATAGATGTGTATAATAAGTGTCCAGATAGTTTAGTTGGAAAATACAAGAAGCATCTGGGGTTTTCTTCCCTCAAATTTTTGTTGAGTGCTAAGAGATAGATGTTACTATTAAAATTTTTGTTGTCACATGTTGTGATCGTCTGTCCAATAGTAAGAATGTCATGTGCTTGTGTGTAGAGGAGAAAAATAGGGTTGATTCTCATTGGTTTAAGATGAGTGAATTAATGACAATTAATTATAATTGTTATAATTAATTGTTATAATTATTTTTGACAATATAATTAATTTTATTTATATTTTTTATGAACATGACACAGTGACAATATAATTAATTTTTTATTTGTGATATTTCTTTATGGACACAACACTAGTATCCTCATCTTAGTTGTTATTGTCATAATGTTTCAGCTACTTCTGTGATACAAAATTATTATTATACTGATCTATTCAGATTAATATCTTCATCTTAGTTTGGTTTGTTTTGTTTTACGGCATATCAACCTCAATGGGTTATTTAATGCCAACAAGATTGTTATTGCTGGTAACATTTCTTTTCCAAAAATTTATTGCTGGTAATAATTTTCACAAAGTATTCCTGGTATGAAAACTTATTTTTACACTTTCATAGTGTTTTGACCCCAGTTTGAGGGTTAACTATTTGCCCATAGCTGGGACCCTAACAGGTGCTACCACCCCGGGTCAGGGTGGACATGGGAACACCAACAATTAAGAGGTGGTTCCACACTCCTCCAATCCTCCTAATCAGGGGCCTTGCTGTTGGATTTTGTTTATCGTCTTACCCAGGATGCGGATGTAGTTTATCATCATACCCAGGACGGTTGATCTTAGTTGTCAGTCACAATATTTTTGTTTTTGTTTTTCTAAATCAGAAACTATGATCTGGAATTGGAATTAAAGCAGTGATAGCATATAACCTCAATCCATCTTAAAAATTCAGGATTTGATATTAATAGATTCTAAATACTTATATTACCTCAGTGTATAAATCACTTATAATAAATTTAACGGATGTTTCTAGGATGTATAATAATATCTGGAACAAAAGGGAAGATGATGACACAAAGGGGAAAATCTATAAACGACATATTTTGCCAAGAGCTTATACCCAGGTAAGAATGAAACGGACAAAACTATGTAAATAAATTACCTTATCACATCCATGGCCAGACTCAAGAGACTGCCTGTTTGTTTATATAAATATTAAAACCGTTTGATGTCTGTTGGATTTTAAATCGGTCCAACAAAAGTAAAGTGTTTTTATGTATATACTTGTATATATGTCAACATACATATGCACCCAACCAAGCATATACATATATTAGCCTTTTTTATGCTTACTTGTACACGTGTGTGTGTGTGTATATATACATACATACATATATGCACATGCATATACACATTATAGAGTCTTTTTTCATGCATACTTGTACACATATATACATATTTCTATATATATGCCACCATGAAATTGCTAAAAAATCAAATGAAGACATGCTTCAAACATAATGAAAACATAGTTTTATTGTCAAAATCTTTGTTATTATTAAGAGGAAAGATCAAAGTATTTTTTGATTTAATTAAATTTTTTTACTCCTTTTTAGAACATGCATCAGCAGATCTACTAACTTTTAGCATAGCAAATTTTAGCCTCCTTTTTGCAGTGACAGACATTAATTTGGAAATTCTTGCAAAATTCAAATAAGTGTCAGATTGTAATGAAATTATTTTTAAAATCTTTTTTGTTAGAAAATCTTGGTAGAAATATTTCTTTTATGTGTTTCACCCCCTTAATTTTATGAAAACTTGAGAAACTGAACATGATAATTTTTAGTGACTATATTAGTTAAAAGCAGAATTCTTTGAAGAATTTAAATCACTGATTTTTTTTTTTTTTGCAAAATCATACCCTGTCTTATGGAAAATCTGTTCTGAATCAGAAAAATAAAAAATAATAAAAAGACATTATTTAATTAGAGAAGCTTTTAATTGCTTTTATGAATAATATATATTAAAGACAATATTATCAAAAGAAAAAATATTTTTGATGAAAAATGAATTTTTACAAGATTTATTTCCATTTTTTTACAATTTTAAATTGAATTATTTATAAAGTTATTAAATCTTTTAAAATTCAGTTTTAATAGTATAAGGAAATATTGTTATTAAGTAAAACTATATTAATCATATATGCTGTAAGGCTTATTACAATCTCACAACCACTAAGAATTACGATCTGTTTTTGTATGTGTATATATACATGCAGAATTTGTAAGTACGGAAGTTCACACCTGACATTATCATTAAAAGGTTATGTGTTGTAAGGGTTGTTTCCCTTATGGAAAAAAAACCCTCATATAAAATTTATCATCTGTTAGCAATTTGGCTTCACCATACTTGTCAACATGTTAGACACTAGATAAATCAATACCTCAGAAAAACAAGACCCTATAGTTAAGAAATGCTTGTATACATTTTATGCTATAAATAAGTAATATTTGTTTCAAATCAGATTAATTTGCTAATTTTTCTCAAGTAATGTTTGAGAATATATTTTATTTTTGCAAGATTTTTAAAACTAAGAATTAACTTTTGTTTATAAATGTGTCAAAATGGACGATTTTATCAATTTTACTGAAAAAAAGTAGATTCTGATCAATATGATTTCTGTTTGAAATACACCACAGAGTATTTTGCTTACTGGAAATAGTAAATTTTAAATACTATAGTTTTCAGTTAAAGCTAAAATGAAAGCTTCAAGGAAGCATTTTCATTTTTAACAATTCATTTTAAACTAAATGTTTACCAAATTAGTGGAGATACACATATATGTACATCCTCATATATACCTGCGCACACGCAATATATAAATATATGTAAATTACAAATAAATGAAATTCTCAAAATACTCTATCTGAATGGCCATTTTGCTCATCAACATTAAAAAGTTAAAAAAAAAAAACTGACTAACTAATCTAACTTTTTAGTGTTGACAAGCTCTTGTCGAGTGAAATGGCCATTCGGATGGGGTATTTTTGAATTTCATTTATTTGTAATTTATATATATGCTCTGTAATAAATACACTGATTATGGATCAGTTTTAATATTTTATATTATTAGGATTCTCTTGGATTACTTACCCATGGATTTTTACCTATATATATATATATATATATATATATATATATATATATATATATATATATATATAGGGCCTTTTTTCTTTTTAGTCTTATCCCACACCACAAAATGCTGCAAAATTAAATAGCCTCGTCAGATCTAGATTCTCATATGGATGTCATGTATGGCACCAAACCCATTCTGAAATGTCTAAACTTTCATTTATATGCAACTCTTTTCTGAAATCAATGTTTAAAAATGGCTTCAAGTCAATGAATCTGCTTAGTCTAAAAGATGACAATCCTACATCGGATCTTATAGACTGGCACCACAGAATCACAAAGAACTTTGCCAAATAAAAATAAATACATTCCTTAAAGACTTCTAACAGCAGCAAAAATGAGCAACACATGTAATTAGAAAGGAAAAAATAATGATATAATCAAGATCCTGACACTCCACAACATCTTAAACGAAAGGTTAGGAAGGAAAGTTCCATTAATACTAGAAAGAGCAATAACAGCTAGTGGACTTGAGGAGTTTATTTTCATGAAAAACTGAAGAGTAAGATTTTATAAATTTCGACCAACAGTAATGCAAACTGTTCAATAAAAGAATGCCAGATGTACAGAAACAGCTAATGTCACCATTACCATTTTGTATGCTCCAGCCTTTCGAGGTGGCTGTCATATTTGATAACCTGGGAATTTTACAACTAAGTACTTTATTCAGTGTATATGCTATAAAATGAGAACCGTCTCCTTCTATGAATTGAATAAAATTTTCAATTGAAAAGTCCTAGAATATGATATTTTCCTGGAGAAGTTAAGAGGGTATAACAGCCAAAACAATGTGACTATAGCAAACAAGAAGAGGGCACATGTATATTAATAATTTCTCATTTCAAAAATTAAAACAGACCCCCAACTGTGAAATAAAATTGACTGAAAATAATATTCTCTATAAAGTTTTTCTACCCTTTCATTATTAAGAAGTTCCTGAAAACATTATTATCCAGAGGAGGAGAGTGAAACTTTAGCTTTCATTCTTTGCCTGTTAGCAACATGACTTAAACCTAGCTCAAGGCATTCAAGAAATAAATGCAATGTTTCTTAGGTTAACCTATTTGGTAACATAAAAACTTTGGTTTATTAAAGAAGAGAATTTTTTAATAATTTTTGGTATTTTTTTTAATCAATTCAGATGATTCCAAATGGAATTGAAAGCTTGGGAGAAATGAATAAATTTTCCAATAGCATCATAATCTCCAATATATATATATATATATATATATATATATATACACACACACTACAGCATTAGAAAAATATTTCTATTATATAACAGAATTTTAGGGAAGCCCCACCATGGTACAATTGTTACTGAAGTTAGTCCAGCAGATCATTATTACAGTAGTGAGTTTGATCCTCACTGGGTGCTGCATAATTGTGGCCTTGTACCAGGCTATTAAAAGCTAAATAATGGTTGTATAATTTGATGAATATTATTTGCTTGTATTAGTAGCTAGAATTTTTATTTTATAAACCTGTGTGGTCATATCTATTGATATATATAGAGAGAAAAATAGAGAAAAGGTGGGGTTTGGGGAGAGAATAAAGCTTATGGTATAAGTTCTTTTTTTTTTATCATTTCACCCTATGCAAGGCAGTAAAGCCACTAAGACACAATGGGTTACTTAGTGTGAAAGAATAAGAAAAAGAGAAACATTATTAAGGAGTGAGAACAATAGAAGAGTAATCAAGAAGACACTTAATAATGATTGATATTGTATTTAAATTTTTAAAGATCAAAATTAGTTGGAAAGCATGAAGCCAGAAGAGTGTTCCACAAGCAAGAAGTGTGAGAAATAAAACTGTTAGCATAGAACATATGGTTACATCAAGCCAATTATGAATTGATGAGATCTTACTGCCAATCTAGTACTGCACTTAATTTGGTTTGGTTTGTTTTGTTTTACGGCATATCAACTACAATTGGTTGTTTAATGTGGACAAAATTTTTATTGATGGTAATGTTTTTCTTCAAAAATCTATTTCTGGGAATATTTTTCCTTGAAGAAATGTATAGCTGCTAATATTTTTTTTTCAAAGAATGTATAAGTGTTTGTATTGATGGTATTTTTTTTTAAGTATTGCTGCTGATAATTTTTCCTGAAAAAATTATTGCTGGTAATAATTTTTTTTTATTACAAAGTATTTCTGGTATTAAAACATATTTTTACACAAGTTTGGGTGTTAACTATTTTCCCATAGCTCCCAGCAGAGAAGAAGGTGAATTTTTATGTATTTATTTTTGAATAAACATGCCAGTGACTCAGAGTGCTCAATTCATAGAAGAGCTTTGCATTGTCAGCAGTAGTTACCACCCCAGGTTAGGGTGGACCTGGGAACACCAGCAATTAAGAGGTGGTTCCACACTCCTCATACCCTCCTGATCAGAGGACTGTTGGATGTAGTTTATCGTCTACCCAGGACGCAGATGTAGTTTATCGTCATACCCAGGACTAAGTACTGCACTTAAATTCATAAAGTCTAGGTACTATAGCAAAGAGTTCATCCGAACAATTACCATGAAAGTATTTATAGAAAAACACTGGGAAGCTATATTATGGTGATAGGTAAGTGACTGAAACCAAGATGCCAGGTCAGGACCAATAATACTGCTGATTCATGTTTGGATTTTCAAAGAATCTCTAAATATACAGTAGGAGCACTGGACCTTACGTGGCAGCAATATTCAAATCAAGTAGGAATACTCAACTTATAAATATGTAAAATAGATTCAGGAGAGAAAAATTGTCTTGCACGACACAGTGAACTAACTTTCTTATCAGCAGACCTAGCAATGAATTTAATATAATCTTTCCAGTTCATGTCAGCCAAGAATGTTAAGACATGAAGGCACAATGAGTCACTCTCATACTTTGATTGCCAGAGGTCAATTACGAAATCTGACTTCAAACACCTACATTCTAATATCCAACTTAAACAATAAAAATTTTATTAATTCATTTATGGCTTCAACCAAAGTCTTACCATTGTTTTCACACTAAAAGTACCACTACTAATAAACTCATTGATGGCACTCACAAATAAAAATGTATCAAAAAATGCCAAGCGTGAAATAACTTGTAGTCAGCATGTGATAAATTGTAGTCAGTGTCATAATATATATACATTATAAATTTACTTATTTAAAAATATGGTTCCATCACTACACAGGAATTACCATGTTTCAAAAACAGAAGCTAAAAACTTCAAATTCAATTATAGAATTAAATTAAAGTGTAGTTCTGTTTCATTTTCAAACAAATTTTCTTTCTTTTTATTATAATATATATATATATATATATATTGTCATCTACAGACAAACTGTTTTGCCGTATCACAACTTATCAGTGTGGCTAGACATTTGATTGCCTCAAGCCAGGACTGAAACCTAACTGATGCCAAATCAGTTGGAGATTTTCCCCCTAAGCTATCAGCTCCCAGCAGAGAAGATTCTTATGTATTTATTTTTGAATAAACCCGCCAGTGACTCGATTCATAGAAGAGCTTTAGTATTATCAGCAGTAGCAGTGGCTGTTTACAAATTTGCATTTACCCTCTAAAGCGTTTGACTGCATTTTATTTTTTTGGGAGCATATATATTGTCATCCTCAGACAGACTGTTTCACTGTATCACAGCTCATCAGTGTGGCTAGACATTCGATTGCCTCAAGCCAGGACTGAAAACCAATTGATTTGGCATCTGCCAGAGATTTTTCCACTAATTATTTTTATTATAAGAGACTACGATAAAAACATGTTGAAATTGCTACACAAAAGATTTCATCTTTCAATATCTTGATTGTACTTCTTCAGGCTATGGTAAGTAACTTGTCACCAGTTACTTACCATTGCCTCAAGAAGTACAATCAAAGTATTGAAAGATGAAATCTTTTGTGTAGCGATTTCAACATGTTTTTTATAATCTCTTGTAATAAAAATAATACTAATGTATTGCTCTACTTTGTATTGAGCACTTTTTTAAAAGTAAATGCTACGAACAATGGAATTTTACTCCATCTGTTGTTTCTCTCATTTGGATATATATATATATATATATATATATATATATATATATATATATATAAAAGACAAAAGGAAAATTTACCTTAGCTGTTGTGTTTTATCCACTGATCGATTTTATCAAGGAAAATGTAATTTATTTTACAACAAATAATTATATAAAAAGTAAAAATGTTAGTTTTTCAAAATTTTTAGATTTAAGAAATGCTCATAAATATACTTCAAGTAAAATAAAAAGGGAAATTATGGAGGATGCTACATGACATAATTTAATGTCTAATAAACAAAAGTGAATAAATGTTCATTTTATTTTTATAATCATTATTTATATTAGTTTAGGATTAATTTATGCATTATATATTTTAAGTAATGGAAGGTTATAAATTTAACTGTTTTTTTTAATGTTTTAACATTTTTATATTCATATGTTTTGGCTTTGGAAAGGAGTATTTTTTTCAGGAATGGAGATATTTTAAAAAATCTATGGCGCAGATATATATTTTGGTAAAATTCGATAGTAGCACTTTCAAGAATTTTCCATCTAAGAAAGCAAGTACTTTTTCTTCTATATAATAAATGCGAATGTCAGTGTGTCACTATGTCACACTTATTCAACTTTACTCCTAAAGGATGTAACTCAACATAT
Source organism: Acanthosepion esculentum (assembly GCA_964036315.1). Lineage (NCBI taxonomy): Eukaryota > Metazoa > Mollusca > Cephalopoda > Sepiida > Sepiidae > Acanthosepion > Acanthosepion esculentum. The sequence continues at coordinate 46,603,478 of OZ038489.1, read as the reverse complement.
TATCCCATTTTGGAATCAGGCTGACTCCGTAAGTAAATTAAAAACATTTTGGAACAGATCTGGACCCACAATCCTGAAATTTGGGATTTCCAAATTTTCATTACTGTGATTATTTTTGGATTTCACCGTCTTGGCTTCTACTGATAAAAACAATTAAAGGGACACAACTCTCTAACTTTCAATAGCTCATGTTCAAATGAAAAACTTACTGTTCTCAAATTACAGCGTTTCAAAATAAAATTATCCATGTTTTTAACTTTACTCCTAGAGGCCATAGCCCAATATATCATACCAATTTGGCTCAGGCCAACTTCGTGAGCAAATTAAACACATTCCGGGCCACATCTGGACCCACCATCCTGAAATTTTGCATTCTCAAGTTTTCATTACTGCAATTGTTTTCAGTCATTTTTTATGTGATTGTTTGCAACAAATATTTTGTACAATAATAATTTTTATAATTTGGAAATAAATTGTGGAATAATCAAAATTAATTGCAAAATCCAGTGAAAGTCACCCATGAAATAAAAATAATTGTTTGTACAGAAAGTAAGGGCTTACGTACATGAAATTGTCTTTAAATTAAGGGGTGGCAGAAGAATTATCATTGACCTTTTAAAAGGTAAGCTTAAATAATCATGTAATACTTAAATGCAGCGATAGATTTTGAGTTCTTCTGTAGTTTATTGTTGCCTATCGCATCTACTCTTCCCTACCTATTGTGATGATGGCCCAATCAAGAGCCATCTGAAGAAGCTAGCTTAAATGCTGCCTGATAGGGCGGCTTTTAAGCTACTTTAATAATATATTAGGTACCGTTACAGAAACACCTAAAGTTTAAAATGAATTTTTTTAAATGAAAAATCTTTCTTGAAGCTTTTATTTTAGTTTTAATTTCAAGCTAATAGATTAAATTTAATATTTTCAATAAGTAAAACACTTTACTCTATTTCAAAACTAATTTAAATTGACTAGAAACAGTTTTAATTTTTGAAATTACTAAAATTGCTGATTTTAGCACCATTTTAGCCATCTTTCATCCCAATGTGATTCTCTTTATTAAAAATCTTTCAAAATTAAAATATACTTTTCTGAAACTATTTGAGAAATATTAACTGATTTAAAGTTTAATTAATCTGATTTGAAACATATTACTTTTAGTTTAAAATATCACAGAAATGCATTTTTTAACACGGCAGTAGCTGTTTATTTAAGGTATTGACTGATAGATGGAAGTTTATCTATTTTTTTCTATAGTGAATATATCTGTAAAATATACTTGAGGAATATAACAAGAGCTCCTTTTTTATATAATTTTTAACTACCCAATAATCTTAAAAATTTAAGGAAATATTCTTTGTAATCTAATGTTTTCTGTCTATATTTCTGAGATGAGGTTTTATGTACACTATTTACATTATTTGGACTAGTGAAGAAGGCTGGAGCATACAACGGCCAAAACATTGTAATAAATATGGCGACAAAGATGGGGACACTAGTCCAAATAATGTAAATAGTGTATCTAATGTTTTATTGAAGTTTACATACTTCAGCTTTAAATTTACTATAGTTATCACACTTATTTTCTGACAATGTCATGTATGGACATCTGTATTTAAAAAATCAGCAGGTTTATACTCACAAATATTGTTTTTATTTAATATCACCTAACTGGAGCTATGTAATACATTCTAATTAAAAATGAAAAAAATTCTTTAAGACAATAACGTCCATAATGTATCTTATTCATAAAAATAATTCAAAGTTTTTCTAATTAAATATTTTAGTTTTATTGCATTTTTTATTTTACGATTCAGACCATATTTTTAGTAACTGGTGGTCATGTCTTAAAAAAAGAAATTGATGATTTAAATTCTCCAAGGAGTTTTGCTTTTAACTAATGTAAACATTAAGCTGGACAAAATTTAATTTCTCAAAATTTCATAAAATTAAATAAGTCATAAATGTAAGATTTTCTAAAAAAATATAAATATTTTTAAAATAATTTAATTCATTTGTGAATAAGTTCTGAAAGTTTCATTAAGATCTGACAATTATTTGATTTTTGCAAGAATTTCCAAATCAATGTGTTTTTCACCATAAAAGACACTAAAATTTCCTATACTAATCTTTAGTTTCACTGCTGAAATAACAAAAACAAGATTTTTTACTAAAATCTTGAACACTCAAAAATGGATTAAAAAATATAATTTAATAATGAAAAAATTCCTTTGATCTTTCCGCTTAATAATAACAAAGATTTTGATGTTAAAACTTTGTTTTTATTAAGTTTGGGGCATTTTTTTATCATGGTATGCTAATTTTTTTGTGAATCAGTGAAGGCACTGATACTGAGAACTTTAACCCATAAATATAGCATACCTTGAATCTATATTTTATCATTATATACATACATACATACATACATACATACATATTTAAAGACATTTATATTATGTTTAACGTTCTTTTTATAGATACATGTATTTAAGCAAATGCTCTGTTTTATAATAAACAGTATTAAATAACATTTACCGGCCTGAATGTCCGAGAAATTTTCATAGAAAATTTTCGCTCTCCGACAGGAATCGAACCTGTATCCTATACAGAACCATCATTATGAAAATTTCTCGGACATTCAGGCCGGTAAATGTTATTTAATACTGTTTATTATAAAACAGAGCATTTGCTTAAATACATGTATCTATAAAAAGAACGTTAAACATAATATAAATGTCTTTAAATAAATTGTCGGGCTATGTCCAATTCTAAAAATATATGACGTCATTTGTTTACATTTGATACGCTAGAGCAGATATGAATAGAAGAGATTCATGGAAGATTTAAGTTTAAAGATAGTAAAATCGACCTTGCTAACCAGACGCTGCTCTGTGGCCGAAAGGTTAAGGCACATCACGCGAAATGATGGTTCCGTATAGGATACAGGTTCGATTCCTATTTTCTATGAAAATTTCTCGGACATTCAGGCCGGTAAATGTTATTTAATACTGTTTATTATAAAACAGAGCATTTGCTTAAATACATGTATCTATAAAAAGAATGTTAAACATAATATAAATGTCTTTAAATAAATTGTCGGGCTATGTCCAATTCTAAAAATATATACATATACATATATATATATATATATATATATATATATATATATATGTATATATATATATGTACATATACATATATATATATATATATATATATATATATATATCCTGGTAAGATGAGAATGAATAGAGTACAATTCCAATGTTTGTAAAATTTAATTTAAAAGAGGACTCAATACAAAGTAGAGCAATATTCTTTTTCCTTACAATTCAGTTAGACTTGGAATTTGACAATACTTTTTCTTAAATTTTATTTAACTGTGTTGCACTATATATGGCTTATCTTTTTGTTGGTAAGATTAATTTGGATTTAATATAATCTTGTATTAATCTACTGGTAGTGTTAGTAACATCTTAAATGGATGTATTGGTATTTGGTTGATATTTTAACATCTTGCATTGATTGGTTATTGTTATTAACACCCTATATAAATAATCTTTAGTCAATAGTTACATAATAATTTAACAAGTCTATACATTTAAATTATTTACTGGTTTCTTAAAGAAGCTATTTATCAATTATAAAACTGTTTTTTATGTAGGAAACTCACAAAGCATATAACTTGTCTAACATTTTGTTAGATTACCACTTCATTTTTTCTTAAGAAATGACATTGTCTAATGTACGATATGTATCCATTTACATTGTCTCCTGTTTAACATCTGTTGCTGCCATTGATTTCAAATTTACAGGTCAAGACCCATTTATGAAAAATAATTTCTTAATTTTTGCTTCTTCACTTAGTTTAAATTTAATATACGCCATATTTGATTGGTTGATCTGAATAAAGCCCATAAACCTTATAATCCACTCTTTTTTTCTTTTTTTTGTAAAAAGAGGCTGTATTTTGCTTTTAAATCTGAATAAATCGTTCACTCACCAGTAATTTACAATCGCCTGATGAGATGAGTATCAACGCATTGAAACACGACTGCAATTGTGTAGTGATTTTGACATGTCTTTCAATGTAATATTCTAAAATAAAATATATATATATATATATATATATATATATATATATATATATATATATATATAAAAGTGAACATTGAAGTCAACACTCGGAGGTGACAAGCTGTTTCATGCTAGGCACAATCGTCAGGTGGCCTGATGATTGTGTCTAGCATGAAACAGCCTGTCACCTCTGAGTGTTGACTTCAATGTTCACTTTTATATTTACATACGCTCTATCTCTGATATTGAGCACTTCATCCCATAAATATAACACACCTTAAAACTATATTTCTTCATTCATATATATATATATATATACAGGGGTTGGACAAAATAATTGGAACAGGTGCAAATTCCACTCCTATATTTCAAAGACCTATTATATTAAGAACTTTAACTAAAACTTTGTAATTGCAGGTTATATCTATTATAAATACGTTTATTTATCTAATTTACTCTCTTTGTCTTATTTATTTTTATAATTTAATAAAATTTAAGCTAAATGCGTGACCTCTCCGAGTTCGAAAAAGGGCAAATTGTTGAAGAAGCAGGATCCTCGATCACTAAGGTTGCTGAACTGTTTGGTTTTTCAAGAGCTACTATATCAAGAACTATGATGCAATTCGAGAAACCGGGCAAAACCTCAAGCAACCGTAGCAATTTGGGCTGGACTTGCAAACGTACTGACAGGGACCGACGAGCATTGAAACGCAATGTGGCAAAAAATCATCAGACTACTGTGGCCAAAGTGACTGCTGAGTTGAATAATCATCTGAATAGTCCAGTTTCTACTAAAACTGTTCGTCGTGAACTCCATAAGGCTGCATATCATGGAAAAGCCGCTGTAAGGAAACCTCTTCTCTCCACTCGCAACATTCAGAAGAGGTTGAAGTGGTGCAGAGATCACAATGCCTGGTCTGCAGACCAATAGAAGCAAGTCATATTCTCAGATGCGTCCAGTTTTTCTCTTTGCCCAACTTCAGGGCGAGTTTGTGTGGAGGCAGCCCAAAGACGTTTACAACCCTGACTGCCTTCTTCCAACAGTGAAGCATGGAGGTGGATCAGTGATAGTTTAGACCACCATATCATGGAAATGTCTCAGTCCAATAGTTGCCCTGCATGGTAGAATCAACAGCAAAGATTACCTGAACATTTTGGGAAATCATATTCATCCAATGGCCCAGACTTTATTCCCTGATGGTGACTGCATTTTCCAAGATGATAATGCTCCAATACATACCGTTTGAGTGGTTAAGAATTGGTATGAAGAGCATGAAAGTGGGCTAGAACACATGGAGCTGCCTCCCCAATCTCCAGATATCAATATTATTGAACATTTGTGGTGGATTTTGGAGCGACAAGTTAGGAGCCGCTATCCTCCACCATCATGTCTTAAAGAGCTGGAGCAGGTGTTAATGGAAGAATGGCTGAAAATTCCTCTGGATGAAGTCAGGAAGCTGTATGATTTCATTCTTAGACGTATTAAAGCTGTATGTGAGGCTAAAACAGGACCAACTCCATATTAAATAAATTTTCTTTGAATTCAATTATTTTGTCCAACCCCTGTATATATCCAAATGAGAGAAAGAGCAGATGGAGTAAAATCACACTGTTTGTACCATTCACTTTTTTAGAAAGTGCTCAATACAAAGTAGAGCAATATATTATTATTATTTTTATTATAAGAGATTATAATAAAAACATTTTTATTAAACATTTATTATAATCTCTTTTAATGAAATAATATATATATATATATATATATATATATATATATTTAAGTAAAGAAAATCTTGGTAATCTGTATGGATAATCCCTAGGAGGATGAAATCCTGAGAGCTCAATGTTAAGTTAGAGCGAATAATTTATTTTAAAGAAAAACAGACCCCTTTAAGGCTCCATTATATATATATGTGCAAAACTGTACAGCATAAGAAATAATTCTATTATATAATTGAATTTTAGTGAAGCTTCAGCATTGTGCAATAGATACTCTAGTGAAGTTAGTCCACCACACTATTATTATAGTAATGAGTTTGATCCTCACTGGGTGCTGCATGTTACTAGCCTTGTATGAAGTTAATCAAAGTTAAGTAAATAATAGTTGGGCTCTTCATCTTAGTGTAGTGGTTAGCCAAGCTAGTGTATGGATGTATAGTGTGATTATCTCCCTTTTGGGTAAGATGAATTCATGAGGGTCACATGGTAGCTGGTGAGTGGTATCAGTTCATCGAGTGACAATCACCAGTTTCTATTTAGCATGTGTAGAGACAAGACCTGTCTGCCCATGCCAGTTGCTATGTAGGCTTTGGAAAAAACAAATAGTAGTAGGGAGAACAGAGGAACACGCATAGTACCACAAAGGACAAAAAAGATATGACCAGCCAGATCATTTTCCCTTTGGGATATATTAAAAGTAAAACCCACTTGCTTTTCACATTGCTTATTATCAGTGATGTGCAGAGGTTTGGTGATGCCTGGGTCTAACTCCTTGATTGCATTCCCTTAAGACTCAAGTGGTGGTGGTATTGGTGGTGGGGACTATAGGGTCTAGTACTGAGAAATGTGAGAAAGGGAGATGTTTTAAAGATGTACAAACAGATGAAACATGAAATGAACATTTTATTCAAATTAAATATAAACTAAATTTTTATTTCATTTATTGATTGGATGCTCTCCTGATATGAATGTCTGGGGCTGTTGGTAAACTTTGCCCCACTTTCTGCATGCTACTGCTTGTTTGTTTTGTTTTTTTTAAGCTTATCACCCCAAGCAAGGCTGGAAGCCACTAGCATGCAAGGGGTTACAGAAGGTTTGGAGGAAGAGCAGATAGGAGTGGTAAAGGAGAGGATGTGGAGAAAGATAGTGGATCGATCAAGGCAAGGGGGTTACAGAAGATTTGGAGCGAGAGCAGATAGGAATGAAAGGTGAAAGGATGTGGAGAAGGGAAGTGGATAGATCAAGGCAACTGGAGATGTCGATTGACGTTACACTTAAATAGTTGGAGATCGTATTTGTCAGGGAAGCAGGAATAAGGAAGGGAGTTCCACAGGCGAGATGTGCGAGACATGAAGCTATTGGAGTAGAAGAGACGTCTACATCTAACAGTTTCAACGGTGAAGGGGTGGGAATGGGATGCCAGCCTCGTAGGACGTTTAAAATCATGAGGCCTAGGAACCAGCAAAAGCAGCACATCGGAGCAATTACCGTGAAAGTATTTGTAAAAAAGACAGAGTGAGGCAACGTCGTGTCTGTGAGAGAGCGACTGCAGACGAGATGACAAATCAGGGCCAATTACATTGCATATCCGTCTCTGGATCTTATCAAGAACCCTGAGGCAAACATATTATAATTTCTCTGTGTGGTATAAATATATTTATATATACTGCGGAATCCTGGTTAAAAAATTTAATTTTTTCCTGAAGAATGTCCGTAACCTAAAATGTTCATAAACCAAATCTATTTTTCCCCTAGGAATTAATGTAAAATGGGTTAATTCTTCCTGGACCCTAAAAAATTGCTTATTTAAACTTTCACAACTATACTTTGTGCACACGTTTATAGACAAATCAATGAAAATCATTAAATCTATTGTCCTGAGTATGATAATAAACTATATCTGGCAGCAAGACTTCTGATGAGAAAATCGGAGATTTTAAAATATGTGGAATTACCTCTTAACTGCTGTTGTTCCCAGGTTCACCCTGACCCGGTGTGGTAGCACCTGTTAGGGTCCCAGCTATAGGCTAATAGTGAACTCTCGAACAAAATTCAGCAGTACATTTTTATAATAAAAGGACCAACAATGCATTTTTATCGCAAAATGACACTCAATGCAACACTAAAAAAACATGTGGGAAGTATTTCAACAGAAGACGGAAAGTGTGAAACTGATATCCGAAAGTGCATTGGGATAGCAAAAAAATGTCTTCCAAAAGCTAAGCAAATCTCAGTGGAACCTTGGTTCACAAATTTATTTAACTTCTGAAGGCCGTTCATCAGCTGAAATGTTTATAAACTGAAACTATTTCCCTAACAGGAAACAATATAAAATGGATTAATGAGTTCCTGGTCCCAAGATGATTGCTTATTAAACTTTTACAACAATATTTTGTGCACAAGTTCATCACACAAAACCAATGAAAATCATTAAATCTAACACCAAAGAAGATAAAAACAATACTAAATGAACGAAATATAGACAAAAACTTAATTTAATTTTACCATATCTCTCACTTTGCTGCTATCATTATCCTTTTTTTTTTTAACCCTATGGTGTCTTATTTAATAATTATAAAAAAAAACACAAGCACAATGAAATTCAAAAGAAGTCATCGTAAATTTAAGCAGGGATGTGTATGAAATGAAAGCTATACTACAACTGACACTCTCCCGCCAATACTCTTGGCTTGTCACCCTATATTGTTACCAGTTTGCCTGTTCATCATTCCAGACACCTTTCATTCCTTGAGATGTTTTTTGTTCAGAAAATTTGATTGTGAACCAATTTATTTTTGATGAAAGGCGTTTGGGACCCAAAGTTCCACTGTAATTTTTTTGTATGACACAGTGGTATATAAAACCTCTTTGAGTATAATGCATGTTTGTCATTCTTTTCTTTCAGCTATTCTGTTCCATCCATTGTATTAAGGCATTATTATATCATGGAAATATTAATGCCTATAATGGGGGAAATGAAAACTAGAAATATTCTTTCTGTTCTTAGTACACTAATTACTAGATTTGAAAACAATTATTACAGTAGTGAGTTGGATCCTAATTGGGTGCCCTTCCCTAATATTAATAAAAAATCTGTAGGTTTTATAAAAAGCATGCAAAACAGATAAAAAGTGGTCATAGCTATAAAAATACTGTGGTGTGTATGGGGGTAGACAACACACAATGCATAGAACAAATAAAATAAAAACAGTTCAAAGAACCATTTATTCAAGATATGTAATCTAGATACTTACGTTAAAAAAAAATTTGCAGTGGAGGGGGAGGTGAGGGGAGAAATGGCCAACTAGTGTTGGTACTTAATTTCCAGGAATAGTTTTTTAGTTTGGGTTGAGTAGATAAGAAATCAGTCTAGTCACAAAAAAGTGTTCACTAATTCTGGGAAAATCTTTCAAAACAAATACTTTTTTTTTGTTCACCCCAAACAAGGCAGTAAAGCAACAGGAACAAGAGGATACTGGGTATGTAAGAGTTAGAAACCGGAACAGAAGTGAAAACAAAGGGAGAGTAATTAGGAGGAGAGCAGATAGTAATTGACATTGCATTTAAATTTTTGCAAATCAAAGCTGGCTGGAAAGCATGGAGCCAGAAAGGAGTTGTGCAAGTGAGAAGTGTGAGAAAAGAAACTGTTAGCATAAAATTTATGGTTACATCTAACTAGCTCAACTGCAAATTGTTTGTAGCACTAGTAATTTGTATACAAATATGTAATATTTTTTATGAACATAATAAAATAGGCAGCATATATTTACATTACATTATTGACTCTTTGTAATGTAAATATGTAATAGTAATTTGTATAGAAATACAAAATATCTTATTTTTTTAAAGAAACACAGGGTGTCTCCAAACTTTTTGCCTGTGGCATATGTAATACTGTAAACTAGCCAAAATTTTACTCAGTAAGTACATGAGTTTATACACATTCTGTATTTTAAGTCCTGCACAGTCCTTGTTTGCCTGTCTTGGAGTTGAAAAGCATCTACACAGCCTTTTTTGGATGATGAATTATTTTATACCCTACAACTTCTTTACCATAAATGAAAACATTGTGAGCCTCTAGTGTCTGTAGTTGAGGTACTTATGTGTTGGCAGGAGCAAAAAGAATATATCTTTTTGCTATGAAATGTCACTGAGAAAGAGATGGATTCTGCCAACTCTTGCACCTCCTGTAATTATTGTCAGGGGACGGTAATTCAAAATCTTGCCGCATGTGATTATCATCAGGGAGCGATAATCAAACAATCACACTACCTCTGACTTTTATAACTGGGATCTGGCATACTGTACACAAGGGTGAATCATCCCCATTCCCTTCATATTCCTTTAGTGAGAAATAAGTTCTGTTCAGACAACTCCACATCAAGAACTGCTGCTTTGTGGAACAGACTCCTGGCAGGATGATTTCCCAATCACTACAATCTTGACCTCTCCAAGTCTTGCGTCAATTCTTAACTTTACAGCATAGCTCCATGAACTTCACTTTCTTATGCTCACACAACACCACACAGCAACCATCGACCTTGAGTGGCTCTTGGGACTTGTATTGGATAAACATTAGTATAAAAAAAAGAAAGATTAATATTGAAATTGAAAACTTTTCTTGTATTGTAATTCACATCTTGCACTTAGAATAAAAACAGCTTAAAATTGTTCCCTGCATATCTATATATAAAAATCTGTGACTTTTATTAGTCCATCTGTCACACCATCTAAAATAGCCATACATTGACCAATCAGAACCAAATTTTGGAAAGAAGTGCAAACGGGTAAGTCAGTACAAAGTACAGTTGGTTTTATTGGGGTGCATAGCTTAGTACAATAAATTTTCATTCATATTTTTGGCAAAATTAAAAGTTTTATTATTTAACATATAAAATACTCCCACTATTTTCAAAACAATTTAATGATTAAAATAACAAATACTTGTTTAATAAAGTTTTTATATACACAAGAATTCAGTTTTCAGCTTTGCCTTGCACTTGCAAGAACTATAAACAAATCACAAGGCCAACCAATTCAAAAAGTTGGCAATCAGAAAGAAATATTTATAGCCAGTTGTATGTTGCATGCTTAAGAGTAAGAAATCCTAAGAATTTATTCTTCACTGTTAAAAAGGAAAAAAAAGAAATTTTCTTAAAAAATATTGTTTACCATGAAGTCCTATAAAATTAAATTAAATATAAGAAAAATTATGAAACTGTGAAGTAGGATTTTTGTCAAAGTATTATTCCAAACAAATCAGCTTATTCAATTTTCATTGATTGGTTTGCGAAATTGAATGAAAAGTAGAGTTTGTAAATCTCTACAAAAAATGTTAGCAAGAACTTCAACAATACTAAATACTGTGAGGATTTCAACATGCATCAGCGTGTTGCAAAAAAATTCTAGTTTTCAAAAACACCAGAAGGCAGCATTACCATATACTGTTAAATTTTTCAAGTGGACAAACATTTTTTGTGCCTACACAAGAACTTCAAGTTTCAAACAGCATCCGTTATGTCTATTTGCAATAATTATCTCCAACATTTTGCAAAACATGAACAAAGAAACCCTCTTGTTAGGGAATTTCTATTAACAAAAGTGCGACTAGCAAATAGGTCAGATGAGAATGTTGGCTTTATAATTGTATATCAGCTAAAGGTTCTTGGTTGGCCAAACAATCTGTGTAACTGGAGAAAGGATAAGAAGTAGTACTTTGACTTGGTTGTTTTGTTTAGTGGCATATCAACATCTCTATGGGTTATTTAACGCAGGAATCTAAATATTAAAATTCAAACTTTATAATTCAAGAGAATGACATTAATTCATGATTAAATGTTTAATTTGCAGTTTAGCACCCATGCTCAGTTCGCATTAAAAATTTCCAGAATACTTATATTTATGTGTAATTGTATATGCTTCATTCAAATCTGGCTTGATAAATTTGATAAAATCTGCTGTTTTGGAGTTATCAACAGCAAAAGTTTGGATTCATTTGCATCATTGGTAGCAGCCATTAATGATGTTGTTTGCATACATTCACTACGGAAAGCTAAGCGTGGAAGAGAACATAGTTAACGGCCTTTTTTTACTGATCTTACTTGTCTCAATTACTGTGCAAAAGAACTATATTGCATGTGTAATAATCAAGACAGGAGAATATCCCACTCATAGCTATTCTGCAGCAAATGTATGCAAACAACACCAGTAATGGCTACCCACGATGCGAATGAATCCAAACTTTTATTGTTGATAACTTCAAAACATAGATTTTATCAAATTTATCAAACCAGATTTGAATAAAGCATATTTAATTACACATAAATGTAAGTATTCTAGAAATTTTTAATGCGAACTGAGTACTGGTGCTAAACTGCAAATTAACCGATTAAATTATAATTGCTTAGCAGCATTTGTTTTTTTTTCCAAAAAATCTTACAAAATCAAACAAGTTGTGAAAACTTGTTTCTCCTTACAAGAGATGAGATTAATCACATCAAATTTTGACAATGTATATCATGTTTTCAATTTACTATAAAATATATTGTTGGTAATTTTACTATAAAATATATTACAGGTCATTTTGCTATAAAATGAATTGTTGGTAATTTTTTTATAAAAATGTATTGTTGATATTTTTACTATAAAAATGTATTGCTGATATTTTTACTCTAAAAATGTATTGTGGTTTAGATTTTAGTTTGGGTGTATGCTATTTGCTTATAACTGGGGCCCAAACAGGTGCTACCACGTTGTGTCAGGATGGACCTGGGAACAACAGCAATTAAGAGGTGATTCTATGCTCCTCAAAAATCCAATCTGCCAATCAAAGTCCCTGTTACCAGATGTAGTTTATTGTCATACCTAGCACTGAGTAGTAGTAGCAGTAGTAGTAGATAAAAGGATACCAGGTGAAAATGGCTTGTGACCATAAACATTCCATTATTTTCTATCTGATACACTGAAAGTTTTGAATATGTTTTCAGGGAGCATTCATCTTCCTCTTCTTTGTGCCAAATCCCTTTAAGACATAGACGAACATGGCTCTCCACAATTTCCTAAACCTTTCTGCCATCCATAAGCTTGTCAGGTAGATGGCTTCCTGTATGATCATCAAAGTTAAGCAACATTGAGCCTGGTCAATACCTAGATGGATTACCTCTTGGAAATACCAGGTGCTGTAAGCTTGGATGTACAGGTGGTGTAATAGATAAAGGCTTGGAATTGTTAATCAGAAAGGTGAGTTCCAATTCTAGATGGGTTTGTTATATTCACTTATATGTAAGTACACTTGGGAAATGTATGAATCAACCTCCTCTCCCCCAGCTATGAGTTAATTAGTAAAACTTGTATCACTAAACCATTATTATTATTTTTTTAAATTCTTACAATCTAAAAATATTTTCTAACTTTAAATGACTTGCAGAGAGTTGATAAGCTGTAGAAAACAAATCAATCAAATACTGATTGGCTTCACAGGTATTTTTTAGATTTATTTACATTCTCTCAAATATAAATGGATAGAAAAAAGCTTGGTAACAAAGTGAGGGATCAATTTATATATTGATTTAATATAGAATTGCTCCCCCGTCTTATGTCCACGTCATAATTCCTTGATTGTGTATCGAATTCTGACTAGATGGGAATCGACCTTTTATCCCTCCAGCTATGGATTAATTTGTAAGACGTGCATCACCAAATCATTATTATCTCAAAAAGAATTCTTACAATGTAATATTTTCTAACTTTAAATGATCTGCAAAGGGTTGATAAGCCGTAGAAATCAAATCAATCAAATACTGATTAGCTTCACAGGTATTTTTTAGATTTATTTACATTCTCTCAAATATCAATGGATAGAAACAAGCTTGGTAACAAAGTGAGGGATCAATTTATATATTGATTTAATATAGAATTTCCCCCCCATTTTATGTCCACGTCATAATTCCTTGATTGTGTATCGAATTCTGACTAGATGTGAATCGACCTTTTATCCCTCCAGCTATGGATTAATTTGTAAGACGTGCATCACCAAATCATTATTATCTCAAAAAGAATTCTTACAATGTAATATTTTCTAACTTTAAATGATCTGCAAAGGGTTGATAAGCCGTAGAAATCAAATCAATCAAATACTGATTAGCTTCACAGGTATTTTTTAGATTTATTTACATTCTCTCAAATATCAATGGATAGAAACAAGCTTGGTAACAAAGTGAGGGATCAATTTATATATTGATTTAATATAGAATTTCCCCCCCATTTTATGTCCACGTCATAATTCCTTGATTGTGTATCGAATTCTGACTAGATGTGAATCGACCTTTTATCCCTCCAGCTATGGATTAATTTGTAAGACGTGCATCACCAAATCATTATTATCTCAAAAAGAATTCTTACAATGTAATATTTTCTAACTTTAAATGATCTGCAAAGGGTTGATAAGCCGTAGAAATCAAATCAATCAAATACTGATTAGCTTCACAGGTATTTTTTAGATTTATTTACATTCTCTCAAATATCAATGGATAGAAACAAGCTTGGTAACAAAGTGAGGGATCAATTTATATATTGATTTAATGTAGAATCGCTCCCCCGTTTTATGTCCACATTATAATTCCTTGATTGTGTATCAAATTCTGATTAGGTATGAATTGACCTCTTCTCCTTCACTGTTTTGGATTAATTAGTAAGACATGTATCAGTAAATCATTATTATCTCAAAAAAAATCCTTACAATATAAAAATATTTTCTGGCTTTAAATAAGCTGCTAAGGGTTGATAAGCCATAAAAAATGAATGAATCAGAAAAATTTATACCATTTATATTGTACAGAGAAATCAACCTAGTTTTCCATGGGATATTTTGGAAGCTGAGAAATTGCATGATTCAGTTTTTTTGCAAGAAAAAATATAAGAACAAAAAGTTGTTTAATAAAAATAAATGGCGATTCTACAGAAACATACTTCTCTAAGACAGTTTCTTATTTCTTACTTCTGCACCATGAACTAAAAGAGAAAAAAAATACTTCAAAGAACCGCTGCTAACATGAATTTTTTTAACAGAACTCTTTGTACTGATCATAGCATTCTATACTTCAGGCTTACTCATGGTACTAGTAAGGCCAAGAACTGGACACCTATTTCAAAATATTTGTATTATAGAAGGAGCCAGAATCTGCAGTATTCTGATTGGTTAGAAAAGCATTTTTGTTGTTCTGTCAGAATCCAGAATTTTTATATTCCAGAAATTGTTGAGGTGTTTTACAAAAATTAGTCCAGTTTCTTCTTCTGAAGACAGTATTTGTACAACAGGAAATTTAATAGATACAGGAAGATTTATTACTGACTTTGACTCAGACTGTTACATCCATCTGCTACTCGTACTATCTATCTGACTACTTGATACACCATACCCCCACCATTTATACCTGCATGTAGACATAGTAGTAGACATAAAATGTATACAAATATTTATTAGAAAAATGCTAGACTTCATTTTAAAGTGTGTTATTTGAGGTATATGAATCTTCTAATAACTTAATAACTATATATGCTTACAAGCTGAAACTTTTCAGATTTTCGATGTGATATATTTTAAATGCTGTGTAAGTTTTTTTACTTTTATCCATAAATAACAAGTTAATTAAATTTTATTTTAGATTGGTAGCCACTCAGTGGGGACATTGTATTTCCTTAATAATTTCTGATAAAAAGAGAATTTTATTTTGTCTGAAACTGATTAACTAATAGGCTCTAATAATGTATCCACTATAATTGTTGTGTTCCGTGTAACCCCACTGGATTCAGCCTTTCAGACCCCAACGTCACTTCATACACTGTATCAATGAAAAATGGTTTATTTTTCTTATTTGTTTTATTAGTTATCACTCTCCCCATTTCCACTGAGTTCAAGTACACACTGCTCTTCCCAGGCATTGAACACACAATTACTTTGTCACCAAATTCACAAACAAATGCTTTACTCCTCTAGGCTTTTATCCTGTGGATTAAAGCATTGGTTCATGAATCTGATGTCAAAATAATTGGGTGTTCAATCCCTGGGCAGGGCAGTGTGTACTTGAACTCAGTAGAAATAGGGCAAGCAACAACTGAGCAGTACTAAAAATAAGAAATAGTTGAGATATCCCTAGACATGGACAGAGAACAATCTACTTGATACCTCTGTAGATCAAATAAATGGTTCAGATCAACATACACCTGATGAAGGCTGGAGGGCACAACAGCTGAAACATTGTGATAACAACAACAAAGATGAAGACAATAATCTGCATGAAAATAGTGTAAATATGCCTCTATGTTGTCATGTGTTACCTTTCATTCCTTTTCTGTTATGGTGAATTATGGTACTTTATGTTTATGATGCTTTATGTGGTAAATTCCTTGGTCGTAAATTGATAGAGTTTGATTCCCTCTAGGGAGGCTTCAGTTGTAAAGCTTAGCTTCCATGAAGAGTGCTAATAACTGTAGATAGAATAAATGACAGTAATCATTACCTCCAACTAATATGATTACACCTACTGAATTTACCTTGTTGTAATCTGTCAGAATTTCCCCTCTTCACCAAAATACAAAATAACTCACCTCAACAGTCACCTTTCAGCTGATACAAACAGGCTTATGTCAGCTCTGTGCATCTACTTCTGATGTAAAAAAGTCATTAAAATATTCTCCGAACAGAAAAAATCCATACAGCTTCAACTAACCGTTTCTTTTCAAGCCATTTCAACACTATATATAAACTGTCATCAATTCAACTGACTCTGCAGCAGATGACTCATCTGAGCTACTACACTCATTTGCCTGTTCTCACTCATTTTGATCAGGCACTACTTGCTGAAAACAGCTACCCACTGAAAATCAATGTCCACTGCTGAAGACAGCCACAGAGGCATCAGAAGTTCGATGTTAACAGCAGCAGTAAAGGCCACCATGTGATGAAAACTTGTGCTTACTATGCAGTAAAGTTTGTTACAATACATGCATATATTTTAGTCACATGATCTTTCTCCAACAACTATGATGCAATATCAATTCCTATGTATGTGGCAGGATTATGAGATGAATTCTCATATCATTTTTGTATATCCCCCAAGGGGAAAGCATAAATAAATCATCCTTATTTACATTATTCGGACTATTGTCCTCATCTTTGTTGCTAAATTTATCACAACGTTTCGGCTGTTGTACACTCCAGCCTTCTTCAGGTGGCTGGAATGTTGAACTGAACCCTTTATTTTGCTCACTGGGGTAGACTGTTCTAGTACCACGTGCCATGTCTAATGGATGTCAGTTATCAGTTATCTCCTGTTAATTCCCCTCTCCAAGTTCTCCACCGCCTTAACCAGGTATTGAACTCACAATCTTTGGGTCCTGTCACTGGATCTAACTAACGCCTTCATCCACTGTGCCATGTGTCCTTGAGGACACATAACTGATAACTGACATCCATTAGTTGATACTAAGCTGATTAATATTCAGACTGATCTTACTTTGTTTGGCTATACAGCATTTGACCCTCCTCTATTCCTTGTGAGTTGTCTTGTTAATTGTTTTGTAACTTATTGTTCTGTGTTTTTTGTATGTATCCATTAGCACCGGATACTGGTGCTGAATAAATATATTAAGCACTCATTCTTATCTGTGTATCATTCACCTCGACAATACAACAAAAATATTTTATTTGTTAGTAGTATAAAATAATTAAAAATAATAATTAATTAAAAAGTGTAAGCAAATAAATGTTAAATAGTTTGAGTTTGTCTTAAACACTTACATTTGGGAGAAGTGTATTAACCTTTATCACACAGTATTATTAATATTCTTTTTCAAGGCCTCTTAATTGCAGTAACCTTCTTGTCAATTTCACTCAGAGGTTTTTTTTTGTTGCCATAGCAGGATATGACAACACAACTATGAAATTCAAACAAATTCAAATTCAACTGATCAGAGTAATCTTCAGTGGTCAGAAAAACATTTTGCACAGCAAATGAAGTCACATACAGAGTGATAAAGGTTAAAAGAAAGCCAGATAGTTTTGTGTGTAAAAGTTTTATATTTAGAATTGGCATGTAGAAGGACTACCAGAAATGACTGTCATTTTGGACTGTTGGGGGATTCAGTTTTCAAATTAGGAAGAAATATATTATCCTCATATTTTTGTTCAATGTAAAGGGTGGCTTTGTCATCATAAATTTAAAGTCTGGATCACTTCCAAGAGTATTTAAGAACATGGGTCAGTGGATAGTGGCAGACAAAGACAAAGCCTGCTGGCTGTGGCAGAAAGGATTGGACATCATGTGTAACAGAAGTCAGCTTGACTTGGTTGTCAGATACAAAGAAAGCAAAGCTGGTTGTGGAATGATTCTAGACTTCTTTGTATGGAAGTAACCAGTAGAGCAAAGGGCAGAAAGATTTCAGCATTCTTAAAAGCGATGCTGAGGAATAATGTAAAACTTTTTGGAGACTTATGTGGAAAAGGAAAAGCAAAAGCAAATCCAGTGGACCATGTAGAAACCAAGCAAAAAGAAAACTGAATGACATTGCAAAAAGCTCATTAAAACAGCTCCAGTGAACCATGTGAGACCCAAGTAGAAAGAAAACAGAACAACATAGAAAAAATATTGGTGAAACCTCCCTGAGAAGCTTAAGGTAAATACGCAGTTTTTTTTCATTTATCTATTAGGTGGGTACACGTGTTTTATTTTAAGCAATTTCTTCTTAATTTTCAGCTGTTTTTGTATCACCTTCTCAAAGTTTTTTTCTTTCAAGATTTGAAAAAAATTTGGTGTGATTTTTTTTGTTTGTATAATTTCATTATGTTATTTTGCCTTGTCCCTAATAAGGTGCTTAAAAGCAAATTTTTTTGCAAGCCTTTTTTTGTAAAATTTGTTCTTTGTTATATTGTTTTATATCTGTTTAATAAATGTTTGTATCTTTCAAATTTCATGAGATAGCCTTGAGTCTTGCTTGTTATTGTATGCGCCTCTTTTGATTTTCAGGATATAAGAAATTTAAGTTGCTTGAGTGTGTATTGTCTGCTTTTCTGTGTTAAGCTCTTGCTTAAACTTTTGATTTGAAAGGCACATCAAAGTTGCTCCTACATCAAGGAAAATTCTTCAGCTGGTGTGATTGTTCTGTTCTTCTACCACAAAATTTGGTTTGAGCATTGTACCTATTCTTTGAAAATTGTCCAGAGAAGTATATTTCCCCTTTCTTCATTTATTTATATGTTGTTTACTTTTTCAGGAGACCTTATGCAGCATTGTAATTTTTATTGTAAAAGAGGCATATTTTTTTGCAGTGATTATTTGTACATATGTAGTGATTACTACTATGTTTGCCACGCCTACATTTTTCTCAACTGTGATTGGTCAAATAATAAATACTAACTATCACAGGACAATTTACTGATCGCATTCACCACACTGAATTTTTCCTACTGTTAATTCACAAACATGCTTTTGTTATAAAATCACCGATTGGGTAATTTTTCATCCAATCAGATATTTTTTGTGTTCTCTCGAAATTTCTCCCGCCGTTGTCCTGGGAGCCTACCAATAGTAATTCGTTCCAAAAATAGACAGTAGAAGCAGAACTCAGTAGAACTCAGCAACTCACCCGCGTCTACACAGACTATTCATTCTACTCACTGCGCACACACACACACACACACACACACACACACACACACACACACACACAGAACTTAAATATCATTCACCATCAGTTCTATGTAACAAGCCAAGTTGCAACAGCTCTGTTAGTTATATATAATCATATGTAATATGAATTACTACATGTTCTTCTGAAAACATCATCCTATCTAATACAGAACTTTGAATATTCTTATTCAGAAAACTAATACAGAACTTTGAACATTCTTATTGAGAAAACTTGTTTTATTACATTTAATCTTTCAGCTAACAGATAAAGAGAAACTACTTCTTCTTTCTTATTGTTTCACACATTACAAAAAAATGTTTTGTATTTGTTGATTTTATATATTTTATCGTTGAAACAAAAATCGGTTTTCCATTGTTTTTCCTTAATTCAAAAATGTATAATTGTTAAATGCTATTCAACACGCAGCCACATCAATCTTTTCAACACAACCAGCATTTACACATACATGTTTTTGGCCATCATTTGGCACAAAGCACTTAATTTGTGTAATTGTTTCATTTTTTGTGGGTTAATAAATTTATCGTCTGCATTATTAAATTGGCTTGTGTCGTCTGTTTTTGTTGTGTGCTCTTGGTCTTAAATGTTACCTCAAACATTTTTTTAACTATATTTTTTGTAGTTTTTTTTTTCCTAAATAAAAAAAATCCGTTACTTCTCCCATTCACTCAAAAATAAGTTTTTAGATATTTTTTTCATTTTAACAAGGTCTCATCTGTGTTACCTCACATTCCTTTTTTTTTATGGTGTGTTACAGTGTTCTGTTACTGAATGCCTGCTGTAAAATCCGGTATTGATTAAAACTAAGAATAAAATCTTGGTATCGATTATAGATTTGTAAAAGAATTGGGTATTAATTATTGGTTTATTAATTATTATTCCGTTATTAATTGGATCTTTCTACTTATAACTCATTAGGACGGTGAGCATTAAACTAAACAAGTCATCATAAATCTCTAAAAGTGATTCATATTTTTTGTCAATGAAAAAAAAAACGATTTGTAGTTTTTCTTCAAAATGCATACGTCAGCTTTGTGTACATAATAAATTCAGAAGTTTGTAAAGCTACTCAGATTATTAAACAGAATTTTCTACCGGCGAATCAAACAAATTTCGTCCGTTTTTATTTGTGGGACGCTTAATCAGGAATTATTTTTACCCGGGAAGACACCGGGCATGCACCGCCCTACGGGTCGCTTCAATCGTGCTATTTTCTACCACAGCCTGGAACTTTCAAGAATATAGTTTGAAATAGCTTCCCGAAAGATCTGCTCTTTGGCTTCTCTAAGCATTATCTTTATTGAACTTGGATATTCACTGCTGGTTGGTTTTCCTTTTCTTATTTTAAAATTTTTCATAATTATTATTTGCTGTTGCATTTTTATTTTTCTGAAAACGTTGGGCATAAGTGCAATTTATGGCTGTATTTTAATTTTAGTTTTTTTTATAAACAAAGTTTGTTTTGTTTTGTTGTATATACAATTTTTAACTTGTGGATTACCCTTCGATTTTTGTCTATCCCCCTTTCTATTTATTTAATCTAGGAATGAGATATTTTTTTTTGTCCCAATCGTTCATATTTCCAACATGTGCTGCGATATGAAATATAACATTTATAAATGTTAAAAAGTTAAAAAAAAAAATGAAAAATGATTTATTTATTTTTTGTTTTTTAGACTTTTTTTTTCTTTTTAAATAATCGTTTGTTTCGGAACTGGATACAATAAATATTTTTCTCACCTTTTTCTAAATTTTACGCTAACTTATCGATTTTTAATTTTTTAAATTTTTAGCTAGTCTAAAAAAAAACAAAAGAAAAACTTGTATTATTAAGAATAAAAAATTAAATAATTTTTAATATTCGTTTTTTAATTCAGCCAATATTGTGACTTTCTTTTTCTAAATTTAAAATCAGCAAAAATGAAAAATAATATTGCTACATTTTTTTTGTTTTTTTTTTTTGTTTTTTACTTTATTCGTTGCTTTCGTTTATTTTTATATTCCGTTGGATTTTTTTTCTTTAAGAAATTATGCATTTTTTGCTTTTATTATTAAAATACAACTTAATTTTGACTTGATGAAACTAGAGGCGAGAAATATTGCGGTAAGGGATTTATTCTTGCATTAGGAAAAAACATCTTATAAAATTTCCTTATGGTAGAGCAGAAACCCACACAAAAACATTTTTTTTTTTTTTTTTATCATAAACACTTAAAAAAAAAAAGTATAATTGACAGATTCAATTGGCCTGAAATTTAAAAATAAATTGCATTTATTAAAAAAAAAGCAAAAACTATTTCTTTTAAATTCTATCCAAAATCTGATATTTTTATTAAGTGCACTTGTTTTGGTGTAGATTTTAATTTTTAAATGTTTTTGTTTCTTTCTTTCTTTTTCTTCGATCTGACGAGAAAGAAAAATAACTTATTTTTTTTAAATATTTTTTTCGTTCCCTAGTTTGTTTTTTTTTTTTCTCTCTCACTATAAATCTTATTTTCTTTCCTAACGCTTCAGGATTTCTGGTATTTTTTTTTTTTTTTTTTTCCTTTCATTTCCGTAAAAATGCTCTCAGCGTTCCGTTAAAAAGAAGAAAATTTTGAATATGTCCTGAAGAGGAAGATTGCTTAAAAGTGGTATTTACTTCCTTCCTTTTGCTGAGACAGGAAAAAAATCGAATGTCTTGGTATCACCGTAAGGAAGGATAAAAAAAATGTGTGGGCATTTAATGAAGGTTCTGTTCAACATTACCTGAACATTGCCTTTTTTTTCTTTTCCTACAATACTTAAGTTTGGCAGTCTCTCTTCATACAGACACATTTCATTTCATTATAGTCTTTATAAATAATTACATTTTTTTTTGTAATTATTGATAACCTTGTGTGAATATTAAAAAATAAAAACAACTTCTGTTCGCGCATTTTTTAGTCCCTATGGTTTCCATTCATAAACCCAGAAAAGGGGCGATTTAGTAGAGATTTAAAAACAAAGCATCTCAATGTAAAAAAAAACTAATTCTGGATACACCTAGAATAAATTTCTAGGTATTTTAAAGTTAGTTGCCTTATTTACTGGGATATGTGGTGTTTGTTTTTGAAACTCTTTTCATTTTGAAATTTTTCTTCGTGGGATCTTATTCTTGCTTCAGTTTTACTTTTAATCGACCAAATCACGTTTAATGATTCTAAAAAATTAAAAATTTCAAATCAAACAGGTATTTTTGTGTCTGATCATCCCATAAAAGCAGATTTTTTTTTCTAAGTGAATTTTTCTCAGCTCTATACTTTTGCACCCCGGCTACAAAATTCACATGGAAGCAATTGTGACAAGTATGCAAAATCAAACCAATGTATGAACCTACAAAGTTTTTTTTTTTTTTTTTTTATTATTATTATTATTATTAAAAAAAACAAAAACAATGATAGTTTCCTAACGTTGACTTTTAAAAAATGTCAAATGCAAATTTTAATGCGCGGGCGGTAAATGTTTACTGTTTAAGTGTTAGTGCAAAACTACAATGATGCCACTTTTTGTGGTAATTTAAAAATTTAACGTAGACTTTGTTTTGTGAATTATTTAAGTTCGTTAGCACATTTAATTACTCTGAAACTTACTAGAGAATAAGAAAGCTTCCAAAATAGTTTAAGAAAATGTGGTCTGCATTTCCTTTAACAGTAATTTTCTATAATTTCAGTCCGAATAACCAAATTTATGGGATGAGGAATTATTTCGAATAGGACTAAAAAAAAAAAAAAAAAAAAATCAATGTCTTGTTATCGCAAAAAAGATGACAGTTCAACTGTAAATACTAAAAACATTTTCTAACCTTCAATTTTAAAAGAAAAACTTTTTACTGGTAGAGGAAAAATGAACAAAAATAATGGTAAGAAATGTGTTTGGTGACCAGAAACTAAAAGGAAGTTCTTGCATTTTGTTTTTATATTCCTACATGCCAGAAAAACTAAATTTGAGAAAGCTACCTTTCCTTGAAACAACAAATTTAAAGCCATAAAAAATTGGATGGTATGTAGTTTGATTGGTTGCCAGAAGTGTCTTAGTTATTCAAAAAACTCTTATACACGACCTAAATTTGTTTTTCTGTTTTCAAGTTCTTTTCTCTCTCATATATTACTGAGTATAATCCACTTAGTCAAATATTCTAAATTTTAAGACCCACGGATTATGTGCCTAATAACAGTTCTATGGTGCTGGTTAAAGAAGAAAACTTCAATGATCAACAGGTGTTTCTAATTTGGGGCACAGAATAAAGTTCATAATCCAACTGAAACAAAATTGTCAGGTTTTTCAAAACCCCTAACAGCTGCTCTGTAGCAGATATCCCTTTAGTCATTTAAGAATTCTTTTACATCAATTTGAAAAATCTCTTTTTTCTTAATACTTGATAAAAGGAAACATTCCTGCTCACTCAGCATTGACTTGAAACTTGAGAGAGAGCCTTTGTCTGAATTGTGAGTTTTGATTCCACTGTCATCTTTACCTGCTCTACTTATATAACTTAGCTAAAACTTGGCTGAATAATAGTGCTCATTAAAGACTAAACTGTTTATGCTAGTAGTGGGTTAATCAACTTGTTTTGCAGCTAACCATTGCACTATGGCATGTTGCATTGCTTGTCATTTCTGGCTTCTTGAGGTCTATCGGTAATTCTTCATCCCCCTCCCCCCCCGCCACTGCATTGCAGACTGAAAGAATGAACAATTTTCTTTATTTATTGGAGAACAGTGGCATTGTTTCTTGGAAGAAGCAAGAAAGAGGAAGATAGAGGATGGACTTCAACAAGTTGGCCAGCAACTTGCCATCACCATGTGGTGGCTTCTCTCAATCTGTGGAAGCTAGGCAGCCAAAGGAATAAGGGAGCAGAAAGGTGTCTTCACTCTTCTATTACTGCCATTGTGCTATCTTTGTGTGTTTATGTTTTAAAGGTTTTAAATTTTGATATGGAACTGTTGGAATTCCATGCCCATTAGGTTCAAATTGCCCTCCAGTTCTGGTTGTCAATGTTCTAACCAGTATGGCAAGGTTGGCATCTTCAATAGATGTAGATCTGGGCACTCGAACATTGAGGCCACCAGATTGTAGCTTAGTAATCAATGTCAATTTTAATTAAGAACTTAGATTTATTTGCATATAGTTTGTTTGGCCTTTTAACTACACCTGCTTTTTATGCTTGTATATGTTTTTATTTTATTTTTTTCAATGTATGTCAACTGTGGTATTTCATTTGACATCGGTGGTAGAATGAACTTTGTTGAATATTTCTCTGTAAATGGCATAGTTTTATTTCTTAGAATTCTAGTTAATTGTTTTATGCTCTATCAATTGAAAATCTCAAGTTAATTTTGAAAATATTTGTTTATATTGAGATTCTTGCCTTCTCTGTAAATTTGGAGGGCTTCAAACCTCAGATGTGACTCGAACTGAACTTGTGGATTTATTGAGCTACTAATCTTAAAAAATGGCAAGCCATATTTAGTCTTCTCTATTTTCTGTATGATTCTCAAACACAATTGCCTTACAAACTTTTCTTGTTGACAAGGTCAAATGATTAAACATTTACAGGGGGAATATTTTAATGAATGGTGGCATTAGCTGAAGCATGGTTCATAGGTCAAAGTGGGTGAACATAAAACAGGTTTATACTTGGCTGGTGACAAGATATATATATATAAGCTCACTTTGCAGCTACACCCATTGTTCCTCAATATTACAAAAAATTATATCTTCTATGTCTCGTGTACCTTTAGGATGTTGGTAGCCATGGCTCCCCACAATTTTTTGTCCTTTGTAGCCATTAATAAAGTTTGTCTTTTTTTTTTTTTTTTTTTTTTTTTTTGCTATATCTCATAATCCTTGCTTTTAGGCCTGGGTATGTTGATAAACTGCATCTGGCAACAAGGCCTCTGATCGGGAGATTGAAGATTTTGATGCATGTGGAACCACTTCTTAATTGCTGTTATTTGCAGGGTTGGGGTGGTAGCACCTATTAGGGTCCCAGCTCTGGGCAAATAGTGAACTGCCAAACAAAAATCAAAACATTTAAGAAAGTGTAAAAATACGTTTTTATAGTAAATTTACCAACAATACATTTTATCTGCAAACAAAAAAAAAAACAAACAAAAAACGTTTAACCTGAAAGTATAAAATTCTATACAAATATCTGTAGTTGAAGCTGTATCCAAAATATTTAGATTTCAGAATTAAATAACCCATAGAGGATAATAGGCTGCTAAACAACCAAACCAATCCCTGTTTTGACAACTGTTTATACAAGCTAGTTAGATTGGTTATGCACTGATTTTCTCTGTCCCTCTTGCCTTCAATGTTTCCTGTGAGTGTCAAATTTTCTAAGCCCTCTTTTCTTATGTATCCTAAAAATTTCAACTGTCTCTTTCTGAATATGGCATAGCAATATTAAAAAAAATGTGTGTGGGGAGGATTTCAATTCTTTTTTTTTTTTTCCCTAAGTTAAATTTTGTTTCATTGTACAAGCCATCTAAAACTGATTAATTTTCTAAAATAGTTTTAACCGGTATGTTGTTTTTATGCCGTATTTTGTTTTATATTTTTCATCAACCTTGGAGTGCTATGCATCCGTCATCATAGAAGTAAATAGGCTTTCACAAGGAATAAGATGTGAATGAAAAGTTTGTTCCATTTGTATTATATTTTTATACCATTCTGATGGAGCAAAAGAAAATATTTTCTTTAGTCATAATAACAAAAAATAACTTTCTTTGTTACTAAGTTCAAATACTCTAGTCTACCATAAAATCTTTTTTATATCCATGAAGAGAGTCTCTTAAATGTTTACTTTTTAATAGCAATTTTTTTTTTAATTTTATATTTATTTAAATTTAAAAACCTGCACATAACACATTCAATATCTCTAAAAACTCTGCCTTCTTACAACAGTGGAGGAAGGATTAGTCATGTAGTTCAGATTGTGATTAAAGTTTCAATTAGTGTATTTAAAGAAACAAAGAAAAGAAAGAAAAAAAAGAAACTGGGTGAAATAACTAAATTGATGCTTCTGGATCCCCATACCTGAATTTTTTTTTTTTTTTTTTTGTTATTGATTGGAAGCTGACAATCCTTCCACAATCAAATGACTGGTAATTTTTAATAATAAAATATAATTGAGACACAATAGTGAAAGATTTTCCCATGATACTGAAATCGTCAATAAAAAAAAAAAAATCCATTACAAATTTTATTTTGACTATTTACTGATATGCCTAAAGTATAATTTAACAGAGAATTATGTTGCCAAAGAGAGCGATTGTTGATTTCAAGTGTAGAATTTTCAAAGTAAAATATCTGTACTAGACTTCCTAGATTTTAAGATAATTTCTTTCTCCGGTTAATATTTTAGTTTCTTTTTAAATACACTAATAATAAAGTCAATGTAGATTCTGTTTTATAAAGTGAGAAACTTAAAAGGAGTGATGTATTCACATGAAATTAAGTATTTTTCCTAAATTGTTTTATATTTAGGAAAAATGTGTGAAACTCATAAATTTTAGTCACTTATATTGAAAGTTTTATTGAAATGCAATTAGTGTTGACTTTTGGTATATTTTTAAAATCTCTTTTTATTTTCCACCTCCATATAACACTTTCCTAATGCAGATAACTTTAACACACCTAGTAAACATATCTTCCACATTAGTCTGCACAATTTTGGATCAGAATTTTCTGTAATCTTAGTCAGTTATGTGCCATGCATGATACATGCTTAGGTGATCATGTATCTTTCGATACATGACTGACGAGGCAGAATTTTTCCTGCAGTAATTGCCATTTCTTTCAACGGTAGACCAGTTGCCATCTAAGGCTATAGAACTCAACCTGTCCTACTATTTACCCACAGCTAAGGGGGAGAAGAGGATTCATACCTTTCCCAAGGGTATTAACATATAAGTGAATGTAATGGATTTGACTGGAGTTCAAACTCAGCTCTCCGATTTCTCAATCCGAGCTGCTATCCATTACTCCACCAGGCCTCCCAATCTTACTAATGGCATAAAAATTGACAATAAAATTAACTGTTATGCAAACTGGTTGACTTGGTTGAGAAGTTGCATGTTTGTTTAAATTATTGGTAAATCGGGTTAAAGTTTTGGGAGATGTCTGTCTGTGTGAGAAGTAAAATAAGAATTAAAGATGTCTCTAAAAATAAGTTTCTGATTTTTTTTTTTCCTTTAAGTAATTGTTTGATTATCTACTCCAACCAGCATCTCATATTTTCTAAACTTTAAGCAAAAGTTGACTATTGAAAATGTGAACATTGTATAGTGTATGCACACAATCCAAATGCTCTTATCACAGAAAGTAGTTTTAATTTTATCATTTATTCTAATGTAAGTATTCAGTGAGTCCTTTTTTTTTCCTCCTAATACTGAAGCTCAACATTTCATTTGTAAACTTTTTACTTTTTTGTCATAATTATTATTCATTGTTCTTTGTGAGATAAAATCGTATTAGCAGATAATTGTTTTAAAGTTCTTAAATTAAGTACTATTTTAATTGTTTTGACATTTTATTTACAGTACAGTTGCTTTCTTTTTAAGCATCCCTCTTTATTTTATTTTATTTTTTTTAAAAAGAAATCATTTCTTGTTTTTTGTTGCTATAATAATTTAAGATTTCCTTTTTTTATTTTTGTTCGTGTGAATTGTTTTTTCAGATTTATGTTTGATTGAAACCTGTCCCCTTGTCTGCAGGAACTCTGTTCAGGCCTGACAATGTATGAGGTGTTTGTCATCAAGGAAGGTTACAGTACTTCTGAAGGACCAGGTATTATTATTTATATATATATATATATATAATTTTTTTTGTGATATATTTGAGACACAAACTAAATTTTGTATGTGTAAAAGCGTGTCAAATTTTATAGATATAGTCACTCATACATAACACTCTCCGGAAATAAGAGTATAGTAAATTTAGAGCCAAAATACTGTAAAATCCAATAAAACATATTAGAGAATATTTTTTAAATTACTAACATTACTGAGTATTTAAAAAGCATTCTTGATATTCATTTTTTTTTTTTTTTTTTTTTTGCTGTTAAAAAATTGTCAACGTAAATAAGCTACTGTTGTATTAAATGTATTTCTCTGATGTTTTAAACTTAAAAGAAAAAAGTTGTTTCAAGCCAGATTAATTATACTTTAAATAAGCTAATATTCCTCAAAGTTTCAGAAGTATATTTTATTTTTTGGAAGATTTTTTTTTTTTTTTTTATAAAGAGATTTACATTTTTATAACAGTTTGCTAAAAATGGTATTAAATTAAAAAGTTTAGAAATTTCAAGATGAAAATGCATTCCAATCAATTTAAATTACTTTTGAAATACAGCATAGTATTTTAAAACCAAACTGAAATATAGTACTCAGAATATGAAAAAAAAATGTTCCCTTACATGCATAAAAGTAGAAATTCATAAAATTCCACTTGACAGATTAAGGAAGTGGATGCCTCTCTACTAAAAATATTAGTCATAATTTCCGTTTTTGTTTATCAACTTTATTCTTCAAAAAATAAAGTACAATTACATTTTATTCAATTATATATTCATCATTATTTGCAATAACTTTTTGCCACTCATCTGTCACTCATACCATTTTTGAGTAAAAGTTTTCAAAGAACTCTTGAATCAGGTTTACACTAAAGGAAGTTTTTCCCCCATCAAATGGTAAATCAGTTGGTACAAGACAGATGAATATTGTGGGTTGGGCAGAATAAGCCAACCAAATTCCAAAATTTTTTCTTGTGTTATTCTTGCTGGATTTATATTGTCATGGAGAATATATTTCCTATTGACAAGCACAGGGTGCTTTTTGATCAAACCTTTATGGACATATTGCTGCTGTTGGGCATAGATAAGGTGTATTTAGTATTTCATTGTATTCAGAATTTTAAATAAAAAATACTCTGATCCCATCACGTGCACAACATTGCCTTGGAGATCAGCTTTTGGGGTCAGTTGTTGTGGAGATTTATCATTGTTGCTCTACTGTCTTTTGCAGTGAACATTGTTGCATGTAATCCACTTTCATTGCCTGTTATGACATATTTAGGGAACTGTTATCTCAGATGATATATTCATCATTACAATTGGGCCCCCACCTCTCCAAATAGAGATTACTTATGGCTCAACCTAATATATAATATTGAAAATGATCTTTGTGTGTGTAGGAGGGGGTAATATTAATATATGAATAGCATTGTAACATTTTCAAAATCTTTAACTGTACAGGTGCAATAAATGTTGAAAATATTAGTTTATAGCTAATGTATTTGTGGTGTATCTTTCTTGTGATAATTGTGGATATTGTCATTTTTATGGTGGCTATATTTTAAGTAAAATTTCAAAATGTCAGATTAATATTCTGTTTTTATTTATATATATATATATATGCAAGTTTACTGTTTTAATGTTGTTTTACAGTTGATGTCAGACATTTCGGTTTAGTAGACCATCTTCAGAACATAGTTATTAGAAACACTTAGGATTAGAATGATATACAAGTCAACATGAAAAGACGATAGACACAAGACTAACATCTGACGTCGACAGTAAAACATTAAAACAGTAAACTTGCATATTCGGATTTTGCTTTGTCTTTTCCATATTTTTCATCATATATATATATATATCTATTTTAAATGAAAAATTATTTGTAAAAACTATTTGCAATGTTCTGTTTAGCTTCAGTATATCTAGCTCCTGATAGAGAGCTTTATTCATGAAAATGTTTCATTTACACAAACGTTGACAAGAATGCATATACTCAGTGTCTTCATGTAGTAAGCAATGTCATGTCATCTGTCAAAGGAAGAAAACTGATTTTAAGATCAAATTCATTTAGGAAAGAGTATTTGGAATTACCTGGAACTTTGGATGATGTCCATATTAGTTGGTTCCATCTTTTGTCTGTTATAATACTGCAAGTTACATTGGTTTACCAATGATTCATCTAAATGACATTCACACTTGTATTTCAGCAGCAGTGTCTACAATAGGTTCTATGTTCAGGGATACAGCATGTTAATAAGAATCAGCATAATTTGATAGATGTGTCAGCTCAGACCATCTGCACTTATATATATATATATATATATATAATTTGTGTATTTAGGCAGCAATCCTTCTTTCAAGCACATTTCATTAAAAACGACTGACAAGGTGCTTTTATTTAGTTTTTTTATATAATTTCTCGTGCGATCTAATAAAGTTTTTCTTTTCAGAGGATAAATTATATAAAAATTGACAACACTAATATAATAGCATCATCCACTTGCAAAAAAAGGCTAAAAATAATGGAAGCCTTACTAATAAAAATAAACAAACCAACACTTAATAATATTAACTTTGAACATGGACATAATATCTTGACCGTGTTTTGAAACAAAAAAATGAATCACTTTATAAAACATACACACAACAAACTATTTCTAATTCTAACAGTTGAAATATAATCCTTGATATTGGCTAAATGTATAGCCGAAAGCGCTCGGATAAAAAGAACATTCGTACAATTTTTATATAATTTATCCTCTGAAAAGAAAAACTTTATTAGATCGCACAAGAAATTTTATAAAAAAACTAAATAAAAGCACCTTTCAGTCGTTTTTAATATATATATATATATATATGCGCTAAAGGCGGACATTTTAAGGAGTTTATAGAAACATACAGTATATGCAAATATATTAAAACTAGGGGGAAGTTAAGCAATGTTGAGCTTGGTCAGTACGTAGATGAGTGATCGCTTGGGAATATCACCTGTCGTGAGCTTGAATGTGTGGGTGGTGTAATGGATAATGACCCAGGATTGCTAATCAGGGAGCAGAGTTCCAATTCCAGTTGGGTTTCTTTTATTCACTTATGCACAAAATACTGTTGGGGAAAGGTATGAATCCACCACTTCTCACAGCTATCGCTTAATTAGTAGAACTTGTATCACTAAATCATTATCCTCCACCCAATTTTTACAATTTAAAAATATTTTCTAGCTTTGAATATCCTGTAAAGAGTTGCTAAGTCATAAAAAATGAATCGACCAATAAAACCGGGGGAGGAAGAGCAAGAGGGGAAAAAATTACTTGCTGTAAATTGATAAATTGAAAAAATGTTTGTACTCCCTTACTCAGACCAAATGAAAAACAACTTTTGAGCAATTGAAAAGGTAAAAAATTAAATTTTCCTTGCCTGCCATATTTAACGAAAATTGGGTAAAAGTTGTGACTGGTTTTATCCATTAGGATTTCATCAGTGACTCTGGTAGTTTCAAAATTTTTGAAATAATTTTTTTTTTTTTTTTTTTTAAATTTTTAATTTTTTTGAAAGAATATTTTTTCAATCTAGCCAGAATTCATCTGTATTTTTTTCTTTCCATCACCTTTGTCCCTGACTATCTCACATTCTGACAACAGAAAATCTACCAAGAATGATGATATATTGTAAGAGCGTGGGTACAGATTTATCGTGACTGAACTAGCAATCATGGCACTTTCCAGGCTTTTTTGTCTTAGGGAATAATTCTTTGATTAAAAGAGAAAATAATCCACTATGTCAAAATTAGTGTCAGTTTTGGTATGGTGAACAACCAGTGCATTTTGGATGTTATTCTTTAAAATGTCCCTTTTGTGTTCATATAGTCTTGTTTAAACTTCTTGAGGTTTCTCCAATGTATTCATATTGGCAATTCCTGCACTTGATAGACTAAATTCTTCCTTCAAGTTTTGATTTGTTTTTTATTGTTTAATTCCTTGATTGTTTTAGCTGTAGTTGTGACAAATTTTATGTTGAGTTTAAATAAATTTGTTTTCAGTGGGTAGAATAATATATTTTTTGGTTCATTGGGTTTGTCAGGATGGACAGCGCTTCTATTTTGGAATATTTTATGAGCCTTTTGTTTCACATTGAATATGAAATAGGGTCTCGAAAGATCTTGAAAGTATTTTCAATATATTTCTCCTCTTCATGTAAATATTAAGGGCTATACATTTTGAGTGCTCTTAAATAGAATTCAATGATATATATAATTTTTTTTTTTTTTTTTTTTTATCCCCACCTTATTCTGGTAGATGTACAGAAGAAGTTTTCATTGTGTGTTGAAAACCTTTGTTACTTCTGCTCTTAGCTAGGAACGTTCAGTTGAATATGTTCAATGGTTTTATTGATTATGATTGTATAACAAGGTGTTAGCCTTGGTTGTTTGTTTCCATGTGTGAATAGATAGAACAAATTTGTAACCCTGATTTTCAGTGCTTTACTGCATGATAAAACCTAATGGAGATTTTAAGGCAGGAAATAATTAAAATTAAATAGTGAAAAACTTGGGAACTAGTTAAGTGTCGAATAAAGAAAGTACAATTTGAAACTAATTAATATAAGTCCTAAAATGAGTTTGGAGCAGGCTGTAGGAAGATTTGAACCTGAAATAAACAGTCAAATTTATTAAGATTAAGTAAGACTAGATCTTTCTCAAATTACCCAGTTGCCTCCAGGGCTGTATGACAAAATTTATTGTCTTCTAAAATTTCACAAATTACAAAGAATTTTTGCTAAGTTTGTTTAAAGTGCTATAATGCACCCAACGCTTTATATCATTACCAGAATTCAACCCAGAAGTTTGGCACAACCACTAAGCAAAGAGATAGATGTTATTATAGGTCACTAATATCTTGTTGGAAAACCTACAATAAATCAAAGCCAGAGGTGTACAAATTATTTTCTATAAACTGGCCAGAATGAGATGATGAGACCAGATAAGATGGGTGTGTTATAAACCAGCATTTTTCAAAGTTTTTTTTATTGCGACCCACAGCAAGAACCACACTTTGCATTGGAATCTATTATAATTACATAAAATAAATTGGACAAACTCTGTTCATTAGGTTCATTTATTTACCATCGACAATTTATATGTATATTTCTTATGATCTGCACATATTGGAATTGCATTTATCTATTTGTATTATCTATGTGGATGAATATAAAATTATTACTTTGAGGCAAAACAAATTTAAAGAAAATTCCAATACATAGGTAAAGTAAATAATATTTGAAAAAAGATGTCATTTAATGAGATGGATGTACCTTGTTTCTTCATAAGCAGGTGATTCCAGTTGGGGGGGAAAAAAAGGAAATCGGTGCTACACGCATATCAGGTGCAGTGTTGAGCCTGTTTCTGTTCTTTGTCTTAAATTGAGTTAATGTTGAAAATCCCAGTTCACACAAATAGAAGTAAAAGGCAACACTTTCATAGCTAAGTTTTGGCACAGGGTCTTTTTGTGAGAGAGAGAGAACTGAAAATAAAAAAATGTAATACAAGCTTATCTCGGTGAAAAACTAGCAATGATTTATGAGTGCTGTCAACAGTTGTTTATATTCTGCACTTTGCTCTCAATTACGTTTTTTTTTTCCTTCTTGTGACCAACTGAAGGGTTGGGACTCGGTTTGAAAAACCCTGTTATAAACCACAGCTTCTACCACTAACAAATTCCCAGACATAAGCGCAATAGATAAGGTCTCTCAGATGGTTATGAATTACTGCTAGAAAAATTTTCCTGTCAAAATATCACAGGGTTCGTACAGGCTCTGGAAACATTGAAAAATCCTGGAAAATTTCCAGGGTTTGAAAAGTTCTGAAAAAACAGTGATAGTCCAAAAGCCAAATCACAGAAATCTGGCTTTTTTTACAAGCTAAAATTGTCTTTCAAGAAAAATGTTTTTTTAGTCATCTGTAATTGGTAATTATTGCAAACTGGTTTGTTTCCTTGATTAGAATGAGTTTATGACTTCGTAGTTACTTCTGTATTTTCTCATCTAGGTCATGCGAAAGAATATGAAGGTGTGTCTTCTACCTGCTAACCTCCCTCAACAAGAGGAAAAGCAAAGATAAAAGGCATCAGAGACAAGTAAACATCTCCGGCAAAGAAATTAATTCAGACTCATTGAATTTGTAATTGAAAGAAAAATAAATTATTTTACAATAATAAAATACATTTTAGTAGAATCTCGAAAAATATTTGGCTTTTATTGCTTGGCTTTATGTTAAAAGTTCAATCTGGTAACCCTGTCCCTTTACATTTGTATTTCTGTTACAGCTAGAAAATGTACAAACATGTGAACGACACCTAGACATTTGGCCAGATGTCATCAAATTTGAAACAAATATCTCCTCAGACCAAGTCCTTCTTTGCGGTGCTGTCAAACATGAGTGACATTTTATATGCAGTGAAACTGCAGATTTTTTGTGTCCGTTTCAAAAGACATTGAACTGTTTCTGATAAAACATCAGCGTGATAAACTGTTACTTCTTTTCCTTGCACTTGACCTGTTTAGCATGATCGTTAAAGATTTGTAAAGGAAAGAGCGCACTAAAAAGATAAATTACATTTTCCAAACTGAATGAATTTGTGAGAAGTTTGTCAAACCCAAACATGCATAAAGATGTTGCAGAGATTGATTGTGTATTTCTGGCAGACAGGGATATCCAAAAAAGGAAATGTCAACAAAAGATCTGTTTGCATGCAGAATTACAACAAAGACAATATTCATCTCCATCATTGAGAAACTTCTGGCAAAATCTATCCTTAGATACCCTCTTGTAAGGTTCCTGGCATGGAAGAACTCTAGATACATTTGCGGAAAAAAAATGACAGAAGACATTCAAAAAGATGCCCTCTCCACATGATGGATAGAAAACAAGTCAATGAGTCTGATCGTGATGACCTCATCAGTCGGTACAAAGATTTGAAGGAAGAGGCTGCTGGAAATATTGCTTTCAAGAATTTCAGCAAGCATGAAAATCATTTGGACACTTTGTTCTGTTTTTCTTCATCTTGTAACAAAGAATATAAAAAACAGTGGAAAGTTGTTTGCAGATTGCTGGTACTCTCTCATGGACAGGCCTCAGTGGAGAGAGGTTTCTCAGTCAATAAGGAAATTTTCACTGACAATATGAAATGGCAGACTCTGGTTGCACAGTGCATTATCACGGATTATTTGGTCACAGATGGAGGTGCTGGGAATGTCAGCACAGCATACAACCGATACCTTGAGGCTGAGAAGAAAAAAAAAACAGGAAGAAGCAGCTGGACAAAAATAGAAACCCAAGCTTGAAGTTGCACACAAGATTTGCTTAAGTCAGCTAACAGCTATGCAGAGAAAGCTGAGCAGACAAAGATGTGCAAAGAGCAAACCCATAGAGATACCAAAATTAGAAGAGGAGCTGAATGCTAAACTTGAATTGAAAAAATGTTGACATCTTGTATTTTGTGCTATTTGCAATGAAAGCCATGAGTAGTAGGAGTGGCTATAATGTGTTATCTTTTTGAGAAAATTATTTGTAGTTCTGTCCATTAAAACCATTACACTTAACTTCACAGGAAATGTGCAGCAGTTAAGAATTTTTGTGATATTCACAAACCACGAGTAGTTTAGATAGCTGGAATGTATAGCAGTGAGAATTAAAGTGGGTAATACAAAAACTCCAAACTCTGTAGAATAATGCTACACAAAATGATGTGTAACCTAACCAGGTCTGCATTCAGTTGTGTTTTAGATTATTATATTTTTTTTTAATTATTGGAACCAGCTGTAGCTTTTCTTTTGAACATCTTATCTGAAAAAAATTTTTTTTTTTTTTTTTTTTTAATTGATTCACTGTGTGTGTAACAGTTTTAGTCCTTGAAACTTCTTAACATAGTTTTGGAAAAGTCCTGGAATTTTTTTTACAATGGTCTGTGGGAACACTGAAATCATCGTCCAGGCAACATAGGAAGATTACTAATTCTTTACTCGTTATGTACATTTCAGTTTGATATCATTAAAGCTGTTGTTAGTTATCAAGTGTTTGTTGCTTTGTGCTGCAAAATAGGTTTTCAGTAAAGACAAGGAATTTACCACAGCTGTGTGTATTTCACATCTGGAATCGCAGTGACCTGGGTGAAATCCTCATAGAATCTGGTTATCTCCAAGCTTGCTGATGTTGACATGTGGTGGCTGGAAAGATTAGAAACACCACCAAGCGATGACCTCCAAGAATACTACATTTTTGGTAGCACTGGGAAAGGGAATGATGGAGTGACATAACGAGAGTGCAAGTCGATGTGTTACAAAGAGCATTTCATTAAGACAGATTATATATAAGGGGGTTTCATTAAGACGGATCAAAGTCAGCAGTAAGTAAATCAGTGTTATTGGTGAAAATTTACTTATTTCTCTATTGGGTCATGCTATTTAAGTCATGGCAATTATGTGTTAAAACTGATATCACCCAAATGTCCGCCAAATCTGAAAGAAAAAGAAAAAAATCATTAGACGCTTAAACTTAATTCATATTAAAATCGGTCCTAGTTATTGGGACACACTTTACTAACTTTGCGCATTTTACTTTCTATTTAAGTATTATATAAAGTGTTTAAAAGGGTCGACTGTAGTCAGAATCATAGTCAACATACAGTTTTGAACGTTTTTTTCTCATAGACCGGTTGCCACCCAAGGCTATAGAATCTAGTCTGTCCTGCTATTTACCCATAGCTGGGGGGAAAGATGGATTTGTACCTTTCCCAAGGGTATTAGCATGTAAGTGAATGTAATGAACTCAACTGGAATTTTGAACTCTGATTCCTCAATCTGAGCTGCAATCCGTTACTCTATTGTGGCTCGGATTATGTAATAAGATTTTTATTCAGCAGTAACAAAATTCAACTAAAAACTTATTTTTTTCATTTCCCAAAATGTCAACTGCTTTAATATTATATTCTTTGTCTTTTAGGCCAGCAAAAGGCATGTGGGACCTGTACACTGGTTAAAGGGCCGCATAACATAATTGTTGACACAGGTAATCCTTGGGATAAAGATACCATTCTTGAAGGTAAGCATTTACTGATTTAAGCTGATGGTTTGGATGAATACATTAATAATTTTTTTGACTCTGTCTTGTAGGTTTTCTTTCCTATACCTTTATGCCTACACAAATATGGTAATTTATTTTTTTTTTAATTCTAATTAAAACAATTGATTTATGTAAATGATAATTTCCTACTTAGGTTACATTATTCAATTATGTTGTTACTGACCTGTCCAAACAATATTGGATTTTAAAATATTGAAAATTGCCTCATGAAAAAATAAATTTGTTCCCATTTTTCTTTTATCCATTTAAAAACATTTAATTTGCACCATAATTACGTTTTAATTTCTTTACAAATTTAGGTGTTTGGAGGAGCTTGTTGTAATTGATAGGTGTGTGCAAAAGTTTCCAGCACCCACTTATTAAAAATGAAGTAAAAGATAGTGTTAGATAAATAAATAAAAATGTAGGAAATGTTTTTAATAATCAGTGTTTTTTTCAACTGCAAATCTGATGTCTCATCTTCCATATGGCTGCTCATTTCCAAACTTGCACATCTGCTCAGCGGCCCTTTTGGATATCTTCAACACTCACAGAGCCAACCTGATTTTTGCAAAAGTGAAAGAAAAACTGGTAGGAATCACTATGAGTTGACTGCATGGAAAAGGGGTGGACATGTCATGTACTACCTATTGAGGTCGGTTGTTGTGGATTCCTTGGATGAACAATTGTTTCCTTCATCTTGAAGGTGGGTATCACTGGCCAGAGCCTGAAGCATGCTTCACATCATCTCCAGACCACACAGCTCAACAGACATCGTGTTGGATCTGGTCAAGATCCAAAATAAACAAGGTTAATTAAAACTATGCTTGCAACACAATGCTATTTCTGATGTGAAACACATCTGTTTACCTTCCATTCTACGTCATTGATAATGGTTGCTACAAGCGCATAGTGTATTGTTAACGATCAAAAGCAAACACTTTTAGGACAACATTGAAAATCTGACTTGCAGTTGTAAAAAATCGAAAGAGACTGACACGTCAACACTAAAAACAATACCCTGTCCAGTGGCAAAAGCTGATGGTGGTGTCTGGGGTGGCAGTACCATTTTAAACTGTGTTACCTCCCCTGGTTGGCGGCTGACAAGGGTAGGGTATTGCACATGCTTTCATATATTGTATGTAGAAAAAAAATAACCTGTAACTATGCTGAGCAGACCTTAGTTACAGTTCAAATATTTGCCCTACATGGTCCACATATGGTTTCGAATTCAGGCTTGTCCTTCTCCTATATTGGTTGCTAACTACTGCTAGAGAGTCCTGTCTGCCTTGCTATTTACGGGTTTCTCTGATCCACTAACCATTACACCAGCTGCACACTGATCGGAAATGTTTGCACTCCCCCAGTGTATATTTAGACGGAATAACACTCATAGAAAAATGAATCTTAGAAAATGGAAAGCTAATGTTGAAGAATAAGCTGCTGAAATGCTTTTTAATAAGGTTATGGCTCTTGAGTCTGGCATGAGGTCACAATAGAAGTCACCCATGAAAACTAAATTACTAGACTAGATTGTTAACTAGGTGGCTCTAATCAAATATTACTAATCAAATAACCGGACAGAACTCTTTACCAGGTTCAATCCAGATAAAATTTTTAAATTCTTAAAAGAAACACTCCTATTTACCAAAATCTGACAAAAAATCTTTTAAAGTTTTAACATAGAACAGTTTATATATACAAAAACTAAATCCTAATTTTGACATGACTATAATGTTAAAAAAAAAAAAACTTTACTTACTTTCACTATGAAGTAAGTTTGACCTGGCTTTGTGAATGAAGATTTATGAAGTGGGCTGTCCATGTCGACTGCAGGCACACTGATGGCTGACCAGGCTGATTACGAAATAATAATACACATATAAAATCCCAACCCTATTTGCTTTGGCATTAGATATCTCACTAGGAGTTGATGTGCCATCTCCATGATGGATGTGAGTTTGTCTTGTCTGAAACTACTTTATTATTTTTGATTCCTCATCTGTTTGCTCTTGTATCCAGTGTTGTGATAAAAAGCAAGAAAAAAGATTAAATGTTTAGCTAAAGATATGAAAACAATGAAATGATTGGGAAAGGAGGTTGATTCATTTGTTTGTTTTTTTTTTCTGTTCTTTCTTTCTTTGATCTTGCTGTCTCCGCCCTTACCAGGTTTATTCACCCACGATGTCTCTCCTGAAAATATTGAATATGTTGTGTGCACCAATGGCCACTCTGACAAAGTTGGCAACCTCAACTTGTTTGTACATGCCATACAGATAGTATCCCATGATATCTGTGTGGGCGACCAGTATGTCTTGCATCAGTTTAAGGAGGTAATGTCTTGAGTCTGAATGCTGCATGGCGACACTCTTAAATTTTGTTGTATTCTTTGTTCCTTGAAATGCATCCTTTCATTGTTTTCTCTCACTTTAGTCTTTCTTTTCTCTCTTCTTGCTCTGCTCTCCCAGCCTCTTTTACTAACCCGTCCTGTGGGTATGATGATAAATTATGTCCGCCAGCAAGGCCTCTGATCAGGAGCTTTTGAGGAGTGTGGAACCACTGCTTAATTGCTGGTGTTCTCAGGTCCACCCTGACCTGGGGAGGTAGCAACTCTTAGGGTCCCAGCTATGGGCAAATAGTTACCCCCCCCCCCCCAACTGTGGTCAAAGCACCATGAAAGTGTAAAAATAGGTTTTAATACCAGAAATACTTTGTAAAAAAAAAAAAAAAAAAAAAAAAAAAAAAAAAAGTTATTACCAGCAATACATTTTAGGCAAAAAAAATATTATCAGCTATACTTTTTTGAACAAAAAATTATTACCAGATATAGTTTTTTTTTTTTC
This sequence comes from Acanthosepion esculentum, assembly GCA_964036315.1. Taxonomy (NCBI): domain Eukaryota; kingdom Metazoa; phylum Mollusca; class Cephalopoda; order Sepiida; family Sepiidae; genus Acanthosepion; species Acanthosepion esculentum. The sequence goes on along the minus strand of OZ038489.1, from coordinate 46,563,202 downwards.
CGGCATTAAATAACCTGTTGAGGTTGATATGCCGTAAAACAAACCAAACCTCTTTTACTAACCTGTTTCTCTCTCTCTCTTTTTTTTTTTAATCAAATGTTGTTCATAGAAAATGCATCAATCTCTTCCCTTCTCAAGAATATCTATAAGGAAGTTTTGGAAAAATTTTGGGCCCATCCCACTTCTTCCAAAATTTGTATTTTAAATATTAGACTTTAGAATACTGAACTTTTATTTTTTCTTTAAGTGACCAAAAGAGCTTTTTAGTGACCCATCATATTTTGATATAATTATAAACCCTAAATGTGATTCGTTTATAACACTGCCCTCTCAGCAAAGAGGTAAGCTCCCTCTCTGATAAAAAAGGTGTACCTACCAAGTAAATGCTTATTGAGTTCCATATAAATGACCAATCACTGAACTGAGTAAATACTTATGAACTCAAATAAAAACTGATCTAACATCATTCTTTAAGTTATTTTAATGTATCATAAAATTGAACAATACCACACAATCATTTATAGCAAGCCCTTTAAATACTGTATGTGAATTATTAATAAGTTCTTTTCATTTTATATTGCAATACTGAAATCATTTTTACATTCTACAACATAAATAAACAGCATATGACTTTCACTTATTTTGTATCCTTGGAAAATTTTTACCAGTACAGCATGTTATTGATTAGGCCATGAAAGCAAGCTAGCAGACGGCAAATTGTATAGCTGTACAGTACTTTTTTGACTACTCAAAATACCACTAAAAAAAAAAAAACTATTAGTAACAGATACATTATATATACATAAAGCATTCAAATTATGAAATGCTGGCATCTAGAAATTCTTCTACACTGGAAGTGGATTGACTGATAATGTTGACATAATCCCCAGCCACAAATATAATTGTCATATAATAAATCTAAATAAAATTGTCAACAGTAGTTCAGTAACCTGACTTTACCAAGGATTTGGTGACAAAAAAAAAGAGTTTAACATAAACTAAAATTTTAAAAACAAATATAAGAGAACTGTGAATCAGATTGAAGCATTGTCTGCCATTTTGCTGCAGGTGAAAAATTAAATGCATTCAATAACATTGAAAATACATTCAAGAATCAAGACAGATACATTTCTTTTCTTGTTATTTGTAAGCTAGCTCTATAAACTTTTCTTGTTCTATGTTATTTTTATTGAATAAAAATAGTTAACAATACCTTGTGGAAATGATGTATGTGATGAATATTAGCAATGGATATCATCGTTGCAATTCAGCACACACACATTTCATAATGTATTGCTATGTTAATCTTAGTATCCGGAATATATGAAAAAGTCACCTGATTCTAATTTAAGCTGAAAGGTTGAATTTAAATTTTTACCTAGGCTGATTTCTATTCAGGAGTCATTGAAACTGCTATCAGGTACTGGCAAATTTAAACCAACTGTCTTACTAATTACTGAAAAGTAAGTTGTCATAGTTTCTTTTTAGAATTTCTGTATAAGCATTTTCAGCAAGACATTTATTTATATTTTTGAAGTTTCTTTTATCATTATGTTAAATCCATTTAAATTTCTTATTTTGTATATAACTATAGACCATGAGAGAAATATTTGAATATTTTTTAATGTTTGCATTATTAATAATAAAAGTTGGATATAAATAATATTGTGTATCTTATTTGATACACAATATTATTAGATGCCAACACAATTATTTCCTTCATCCTTCCCAGTGTTTGGGGGTGGGGAGCAGTGTTTATTTGGCACAACCCACTTTTTATTTTTCAAATAATTTTCTCGGCGGCACTATATTTTGTTCTGCATATATTAAACTTGCAGAAAAATTTCCAACAGAACATTTATTTACTTTATTAATATGAAAATTTCCCACTGGCATATTGCCGTTCCAGATGGTCCTTGTACCTTGTATTTGGTGTTTGTTTATTGTTTTTTTTTTTTCTTCTTAAGAAACGTTGTTCTAGGTATTAGGTTTTTTTTTCCTCCTTCTCTTTAGGTAAGTATTAACTAGTTAAGTGTTAAGCACCTCATGTTGTAGATTTAGTTAAACAGAATATCCCTTTTTGTCACACTCATATCCAGGCGATCGTTTCTCTTTTAAGTCATGACTGACTGGTTAGATTTCCTGATCTAGGCTGCTGGCTGCTGTTTCTTTCTGCAGTAGACTTGTTGCCAACTGGGAGCTGGGGTTGCTATAGGCTGCAGTCTGTCATGTTATTCAACTCTGGGGAAAGAAGAGATGACTTTCCCAAGTGTATCTGTGTATAAGTGAGTTCAACGGATCTGACTGTAATTTGAACTTGGCTCCCAGATTTCTCATTCTGAACCATTATCTATTATACCATACTGCACATCCTCGCTATGGAACATATAGACTAGCCTATAACTGGTTCAGAGTGCGACTTTTCAGTACATTTTTTTTTTAATTTTTATTTTTTTTATTAATAACTCTTCTGGCATTCATGTCTCTTATCACTGGGTTAGTTGGTCATTCCAAATCCCCCCTCCCAGCCCCCCCCCAATTCTGATCTTGTTGAAACTCCAGCAATGAGTTAAATGAGCATTGACATACTGACAACTGTTGAGTTAGTTTCTGTGCCTTGTAATGTTTTAGAATTCTTTTATCAGCTTTCATTTTGGTCTTGTTGGTAAAATGATTTGTATTGTTTTTGAAAAAAAGTCTTTTCTGCAAAAATGGTAAAATTGAACAACATAGAAACTTTTTTTTTTTTTGTTTGCACATGCAGAGGACTACACCAAGCTTTTGCTTTGTCAGTTGATCATAATGGTGGTGGTGATGATAATGTCAACCCCTTAGTGCTAACTGCTTCTTTTTTGTTCTTCCTCCCATTGTTTCAGGCCTGGCCAAGCATGATGTTCTTCCATCCAATATTGGCTATGTAGTGTGCACCCATGGCCATTCGGATCATGTAGGCAATCTTAACCTCTTCTCCAACGCTATCCACATAGTCTCTTATGATATCTGTGTGGGAGACCAGTACTTAATGCACGACTTTAAGGAGGTAATTACATGTATTTACAATCTTCCTCTTTTACAAGAGCTGCTGCTATGTAGTCAGCTTTTCTGTGTTTCTCATGTTTGCTAAATCAACTTTATGAATGAAAACTTTGGACAGTCTATCATACTTCTTTTTTTTTTCTTTTTTTTTTTTTTTTATGAAATATTGTGAAGTAATGCTGATGTTTTGAAACCATGTAAAACAATCTCTTGAGATTGTAGGATGTAAATCAACAGGAAGAATTGAAGAGGAATGGTTAAAAATTTAATTGTTCTGGAAAATGCTGAAACTTCTAAATATAGTATGAATAGGCATGTTAATGTACGTATATACTCATGAAAAAGAAATTAAGATATACTTGCTACAATCTTAGGAAAAAAAAACTTTGCTTTGTTAAGGCTTTTTTTTTTTTTTTTTTTTTTTTTTTTAGAATCCTTTTTCTCTTAAATTAAAAATGTGTCTTCGCCAATTGCTAGACATTGTAAATTTCTTTTTCTTAGGCAACTATATCACCAAGAAGAACATTATGCTTCTCATAAAATAGTTGATTACTTTAGGTTTTAAATATTTGTTGTTAAAAGTTAATAACTCGTATTTAAAAATATATATATTTCACTTTATCAACTAATGTATAGTATTTAAAATTTGCTATATTTGTGGGGGTAACAGTACTCAATATTGGAAACAGAATTTGTAGATATTGTGTGTACACAGAAATCAACATGGGGACTGTCAGTTTCACATTCAAAGAATTTTCTAAAGATTGTTTCCGGCATGAAACTGCCAGTCAACATGCAGTGTTCATTCCTGTGTCCACACTTTTTATGCCTGAAGTTCTTGTGTGTGGCTTATTGATTTTTTTTTTTTCCTCAATGTTTGATAGTTTCACTATACAAAATGATTTTCTCTCAATGTTTCATTGTTCTGTAATTAACATTTTCAATAGAATTTGTTTCTCACAGGCAATAATATTTTTGTTTCGATTGCTTATTGAATTTTGCTAATGCTTCATTATTACTTTTTTTTTTCCATTCGTTCATTGTAATAAAATTGCTTTTTATATATTTATTGCTTTTATGTGAATTTGTTGAGATCAAAGTAGTTTAGCAGAGAGAATGTCATGTTTTGATTTGCCATTAATAACTTATGGTTAAATTGGGAGAGAAACACTCTCATGGAAAAAGCCAAAACCAAAAATGTGACAACTTTTGCCATCTTAAGCCGGCCTAAAATTCTTTTCCTTTAAGAATTGTCAGAAAGTGCTTCAGTTAGTAGGAAAATAAAGTCAACTAATTCTTTTGATCATGTATATAAATTTGTTTTGCTTCTTTTTTTAAATTTAATCATTCACCCCATGCAAGGCTGTAAAGCCACTAAGACACAAGGGCTTACCATATGTGAAAGAAAAAGGAAAAACATTAAGGAGTGAGAACAATAGAAGAGCAATCAAGAAGACTGTAGGTAATGATTGACCTTGCATTTACATTTTTGAAGATCAAAGTTGGCTGGAAATCAAAAAGCCAGAAGTGAGTTCCACAAGTGAGAAGTATGAGAAAAGAAACTGTTTTCAGGGAACTTACAGTTGCATCCAGCCTATTCAACTGTAAATTGATGAGACCTTGTTGTCAATCTAGTACTGCACTTAAATTCATAAAGTCTAGGTACAATAGCGGAGAGTTCATCTGAACCGTTACCATAAAAAGTATTTATAGAAAACACATGGGAAGTAGGTACCAAAAATGAAACCAATAATAATATTTTTTATACACTAGTGTAAAGAATTTTTATAATTAAAAAAATTTATTTCATCTTCAGTAAATAATTTCAAGTTAGAGATTTTATTGTCTTTTCTTTTTTTCTTTCTGCCTTTTAAATGCAACATCTCTATATTTCACTTGTTGTTCTGAATCAAAATGCTTTACCCTCTCTCTCTCTGCTTGTTTCTTTCTTTCTTTCTCCCCAGATTCTTCAACATGCAAGTAAACCCTTCATTCTTTCACTCTTCATTTCTTCCATTGTCGATCCCTTTATTTCTTGTCGATCATTTGAGATGATTTCTTTCTTAAGATTTCTAAGAATTTATCAAAGACTACTGTTTGTCAATATTAAATGAAAGTCTACAGAATGGCATTTTTTTTTCTCTTAACATCAATAGAAACACAAAATAAAAGCTAAAGGAGACTTTGAAAAACAAAGTTTGTAATCGTTTTATAATAGGACAATTTATTCTTTGTTGGAAAGAAATTGTATTGGTCTTTCAAGTAAATGTATCTGCTGTATTCGGATTCTAGAAAATCTTTAGTTCTGGGTATGATGATAAACTACATCTGGCAGCAAGGCCTCTGATTGAGAGATTGGAGGTTTTGAGTGTGGAATCACTATTAATTGCTGTTGTTCCCAGGTCCATCCTGACCTGGGATGGTAGCATCTGTTAGGTTCCCAGCTATGGGGAAAATAGTGTTTTGATTTTTGTTTGGGGGTTCACTAAGAAAGAATAAAAATACATTATGGTAAAAACACCATCAGTATATAAGAAAAATGACTGGTTTTAATACACTTTTATAGCAAAATGACAATAGAATAGTAAAGTATAAAATATATTTTTATAGTAAAAATCATCCAAAAGCTAAATAGTTAAAAAAACAACAAAAAAACAAAACAATTTTATACTTTCAGGGCTAATGTATACACAAAATAATCTCTAGTTGAGGCCATAAAAGTGTACAAAATATTTAGATTTCAGCATTAAATAACCCATAGAGATGTTGATATGCCACTAAATAGCCAAACCTAGGAAATCTTGGTATTACGGAGGTATTATTTTATACAAACACATCTCTGTAAAAGCATTATTTAGTCTTTGAAATAGAAATCCTATTTTTATTTTACATTTATTTCTGCATTTGTAAAGTATTCCAGATCAAATGGTGGCTTCTTCTGCAAAGGACGACACAGGTTTGTTCCTTGGCGGAGAGTACATTTTCTTAAGATGCCCAGACCGATGGACATAATGCACAGTGTTTAAAATAAAAATGGGGTGTCTATTTCAAATACAAGTATTCAATAACGTTTGAAATAATAAAAATGTTGGGTTAAAATTAAATCCATTAATCCTTTAGCAAATTGCTTTATGTTTTGGATATGAAACTGACCAGATGTGGACTTTTTTGGGGGGAAAAAAAAAAAAAAAAAAAAAAAGTACTTGGAGGGGTAAGTCTACTTTCGTCAAGCTTTTCTTTGCTGGACTGTGATGCTTTCTGTAGTTGAGCAGTAAAGCACGCTAGATCAAAAGGTGGTTTTTGCTACAAAGGGGAAATGTAGGTTCGATCCCTGTCAAAAAGCACATTTTCTTAGGATTTCTTAAATTTGCAGGTTGATAGATGCAATATACACTGTTTAAAATAAAAATGGGGTGTCTATTTCAAATACTAGTATCCATTATAATAATGCTTGAAGTTGTGTGTGTGTGCGTGTATTAATGTGGATAAATCAAATAACTAGATATTAGCAACTGTATATATGTGCGTTAGCATGCATACACAGGAAAATGAATAAATATTTATACAAATTAATTTAAGGTGTAAACAAAACAGTGCTCAATGTGGTTAGACAGAGCTAAGAAGTATATATTAATAAATATATATATATACTTACGTTCAAAGTGCAAGTTCTTCTACCAACTCAGCAGGCATGAATTACTTTTTTTTTTTAAATTTTTTTTTTTTTTTTTTTTTTTTTTAAGATCAGAAATAATAACTCATGCCTTATGAGTTGGTAGGACAACAAAACTTTAAGTTGCATCATCAGGCCTAATCTTCTTGGCAAGGACCTGCCATGCGACTTGTGTTATAGCAGATCACTCACATTCCCTCCATATTCTGCTGGTGAGAAGTAAGTTCCACTTGAACCACTGCTCTGTGGAACCAACACCCAAGCGGATGTTTCCCCATATCACTACAATCTTACCTGTTCAAGGCTAGGGTTAATTGTTACCTTCTACTCTGATCCGTACAAACTTCCTCCTAATGTAATCCTCTATCTTGAGTACCCTCCATCCCCGGGGCTTTGAACCTTACTATGTAAAAAAAATAAATAAAGAAAAAAAGAAAAAAAAAAACTTCGGAAAAGAGGATGGTAATTTACTTTCATTAGAAGTATTTCTGGGATTGAGGGGACCAAAAATAAAAACCAAAAAAACATTTTTTCTTAATACTTAGCAATTTATTCCAATAGTTTTAATGTAGTACAGAGTTACTTCCCTTTAATCAGCTTAGACGCGGTCTTTGATAAAAGTTTGAATTGTTTTGTTGGAATTAGATATTTTATTATATAAATATTTTACATTTAATAAAGATGAGAATTTTAAAATCTGTTTTAATATAGATGCAATTTCCATGTTTTCTTTAAATTTGTTTAATCTTACATTTAAATGTAAAATATTCACTTGTAAATATTTTTTTCATGAACAATTTCTATTTTCAAAAATACTGAAATAGGATTTTATGTATTAGGATATATACTCCATATAAGTAAATTTAAAAGTATTATTTATGTAGAAGTAAATGTAGACTTTCGTGTTAAATTGGCAATTTTAGTAGTTTTCTCAAGATAATTTATTTGCAAATTATATATATATATATATATATATATATATATATATATATATATTTTTTTTCTTTTTTTTTTCTGTAAAGTATTTTGGAAAATGCATGCATGGTTCTGTATCAAAAATTAAATAAATGCTTTATGTGACTGGTAGCCATCTTGTTTTTATCAATTAGAGAGTCTATTTGCATAATTAGTTGTATAGGGGAAATTTTGAAATTTAAGTGCTTGTCTATAAACCAAGAAAGATTAAATTAAAAAATATATACTTTTAAAATAGCTTTATGAATTTCAATGATATAATTTTATTATCAATGGAAAAATATTAATGTATTTGTAAATTTCTATAAAATTGTTTATAAATTTAGCGGATATAAATGGATATGATTTATTTTTTGCTAGTTGGTTTACTGTATATATGGATTTTAATAAAAGCAAAAATATAACTCTTTCACAAAGTGCCACTGGTCTTTATTTTATTTAAACAAGATCTTTGTGTTATAGGGCATTCCCTATGAAATAGATGATGATGTTGAAGTGGTCCCTACCCCTGGTCACACAGGGGCTGATGTATCAGTTGTTGTCAAGGGAACAGCTTATGGCACTGTTGCAATAACAGGTAAGGAAATGATTCATTCTTGTCTGGATTGTGAAGAGGTTTTGGCAGGTAAGTAATTCCAGTTGAATGATTTTATTTTGTGTGTGAATAGAATACAATTATGCCTGTTTTTATGATTTGGGTCTTAATGGTTGTAATATTGACATTATTACTGCCATGAAAAAAAAATTCCATCTAAATGTATACTTGATGATTGGTCTATAAAAAGTGCAGATTTCCTGTCAGATTTAATGACATTATAATTGGTTTTTATACAATTTGAGTTATAATTTTACTATCACCAAAAGAAATATCATTCCTGTGATAAAATACTCTTCATACAAAATCTAATAGTTAATAAGTATTAACAAGTACATAACTTATAAGCTGAACTTTGACCCAGTAATCAGATGTGATAGTCAAAATAAACTGTGCTGTTTGAAATATCTGTTACAGAATGTCAGGAATTAATGACAATCATGAAGCTTTATTAGATAATTATTAAATTTCATACATTAACACACAGAAAACTATCAAAATAAAATACAGGGGACAAAACAAACATACTTGTTTTGTTACTTAGAAAGTTTCAAAGATGGTTTCTTAATTAAACTTTTGCTCAGATATTTTTAATTAATATTTTATTAAGAGGAATTAGGTGTTTATTTATCTTTATTTATATATATATATATATATATATATATATATATATATATATATATATAAATCTCAAATATGTGATGCAGTTCAATTTATATTACAATGAATCATTCATACAAAAAGTAAATTAGTAGAGTTAATGATATGAAATAGCAAAATCCCTTCGCTAACAAAATTTTAAAGGTGCATTAACCTGCTAATCTCTCAGTGGATGTTATGATCCTTGTTTTTTAAATTATAACCCGTATTAGGTCTTTCTTTAATATGCAAGTATTTTCGACTGTACAGTCATCTTCAGGCATGGAAATTATTTTGTTTTTGTTAAAATTCAGGTAGCATCCGAGAAGAAAAAATATAATGGCAAATGAAATATGATTTTTTTTTTTTTTTCTCAATGGATACAAACTTTTCAAGCATGCAGTCGTAACGCTAAGGTTGAATTTTTTCTTTTTTAAATTTAAGTGAGTGTGTTTTTTACTAATATGGCAATTTGAGAATTTTTTTTGTTTTAGGAATTTATTGAGTGATTAGTAGCTTAATGCATCTTTAAGAGTTTTGTTAGCAAAGGGATTTTGCCATTTTATATCATTAACTTTACTAATTCACTTTTTGTATGAATGATTCGTTATATTTTTATATATATATATATATATATATATATACACACACACCGAGAGTGTGTGTGTCTCAGAAATACTCTCCACATAAAGGCAAGATATAAGGGGCAATGGTGTCTTCATCTAGATAATGTCTGACCATTATCTGACTGGGATATGCACCCAGTGTGTGTGTATGTGTGATGGAGTTGTGTTATAGAATATAGCACAAGAAAATAAAGCTGAACATAAACTTATCTGTTTATTTTATGACAACTTTGTCTATTCATTTTTATATTTGTACAAATTTTCCTCAACTTTTATAATGGTGTGCAGTTTAGTCACTTTTCAAAGGTAATTGCTGCATAATTTTTAGGTAAATGTTTGTTATATATATATATATATATACCCTACCTTAAACATTATGGTTAAATTTCTGTTTTTTTTGTTTGTTTTTTTTTTTTAACTTATTTGGATATACTTGCTATCATTGTACATACACTGAATATTTGAGCAGGTAGCATTTCTATCATTGCCTGTTAATTTTTTTTTCTCTGTGTATTATTGCTGTCACGTCATACTTGAAAGCCCCTGAACTTGATGAGTACTTATCATTGAATAGTGGTTGACTGCACATGTATATCAGTAGGGAGGGAGGGAAGTTTATCAACTGACTATAATCTACTTCTATTGGTTACATTTCAACTCCAAATGTACTTTGCAGCTTGATTAGATTATCTAAACTAATCCCTATTTAGATAATTCTGTGAATGGAAGGAAAAAAGATTGCCATTCAAAAGTGCATCATTTGGTGTATGTGGCTACCGAGTCAAAACTTGCTAACCAAGTTTCGAGAATTTTCGCCCATTCACCTAAGAAATACGGTATCTATAACCGTGTTGAAAAATTAGACCCTTTCTATAAACTTAGAGTGGCTTTTTATTAATTACTGCCTTCAATTAGTCTCATTGGGAGCAGTACTGGTTTGAATCACTCCTTCAGTTCTCAGGAATGAGCTCATTGGGGAGGACTCTCTTCCATTCCTACTATATACATATCGGATCACGTTTGTGATTGGTCTTTCCTATGGTAGGTAGCAGTTCATTTAATTGGCTCCCACAGGCTCTTTCAGTCTACATTGTTGTAAATTATCTGTATTTCATTGCTTGTCACAAGTTATTTTTTTTTTTTTTTTTTTTTTTATAATTGTGCGCAGAAACGTAGTTCTTTCTTTGTCTAGGAAGCACGCATGAAAATGACTTACGGCCACATCACATTGCATCACCAGTTCTTGTATAATCCCATCCTGGGTATGACTATAAACTACATCCACATCCTGGGTAAGACGATAAACTGCGTCTAACAGCGAGGCCGCTAATCAGGAGGTTTTGAGGAGCGTGGAACCACCTCTTAATTGTTGGTGTTCCCAGGTCCACTTTGACCCAGGGGGTAGCATCTGTTAGGTCCCAGCTATTGGCATATAGTTAACCCACAAACTGGGGTCAAAACACTATGAAAGTGTAAAAATAGGTTTTAATACCAGCAATACATTTTTTAAAGAAAAAATTATTACCAGCAATACATTTTTTGAAAAAATATTAACAGCAATAAAAATATTGTTGGCATTAAATAACCCATTGAGGTTGATATGCTGTAAGACAAAACAAATCAAACCAAACCCTGTACGATCACCAAAATTAAGCAACATTGAGCCTGGTCAGTACCTAGATGGGTAACCGCTTGGGAATACCAGCTGCTGTAAGCTTGGATGTGCAAGTGGTGTAATGTATAATGGCTCGGAATTGTTAATTGGAGATCAGCGTTCCAATTCCCTTTAGGTTCATTATATTCACTTATGCGCAAATACCCTTGGGAAAGGTATGATTCTACCTCTCCCCCCCCACACACACTATAGGCTAATTAATAAGACTTGAATCACTAAATCATTATCAGCTCCCAAAGAATTCTTACAATCTAAAATTATTTTCTCACTTTAAATAGTCTACAAAGGATTGACAAGCCGTAAAGCCAACCAACACATGCAAGTGACTAGCATAACTAAGCAAATGCTTTACGTTGCCTGTTTTGCATATTTTCACTGTTTTCTATTTCCTGTTTCATAATTTTGATGCTTCCTGCTGATTTCATTGCTATCAATCTCAGCTTACACAACATTCTTCAGCAAGAAATGTAGGAAACTTTGCAAACCACTTTTGATATGTTCAGTCATTTGCCATACCTTCTTCATTAGCTACAGAAACCTTCCTTACATTTTTTTTCTTACTATTCTTAAAATAAAAACAAAAGGCGCTAAAAATGTTTATCTTCGGTGTTAGCATAGTTTTGTTGAATGATTCTAATTTGGCAAAATTAAAGAAAAATGTCTTCCAATATATAACAGCTTTCACAGTGCAACCGAGTTATCATTTTGAAGGAAATTTAAATCTAAATACTCTTTAATGACATACAAAGCAAATTTCCTGGTTTATCCAATAATAAGCTTCATGAAGTCTGTTCACATTTTTTTCTTTGTGTTATTGAGTTTGATTATTAATCACATCTACAAGTGAGTAAAGTTTGGATGAAACTCTGACGAAATGGAAAATATATAAGATAATTTGAAAAACTTTTGTTTCATCATGTTTTACCAAGGGATTGTCTTCATCAGAAAAAGAATATTAAATATGAAAAAACATTCTTTCTAATGAAGTTCATCTGTTGGTGCAACTTGCAAAAATAAATTTTCTCAATTGTCTTGTAGATCTACCAAGTATAGTAGAAGTCCTCATATCTGAACTTCAGAGTAGTACGGATATGAGGACTGGTTTGGATATAATGTGGCATGTGTAATATAACTGTAACTTAACAAAACACAAGAACTTATTGCAATATATGAAAAATTAAGTTTCTCATGAAAGTAAGTATTAATTTGCAATGTTCAATAAGTTTTATTTTCAATTGTCTTTCTTATTTCTTTTCTCATTTTACTTTTCACTCTTCTATTTTTTTTTCTTTCTTTTTTTTTTTTTTTTAAGTAATGCATTACTGCAAATTACATGCACTTGTATATTCTGTACTACTGAAAAAAGATTTTTTTCACTGTGAATTTGATGGCATCATCAATAGCTTTCTCTACTGAGTCCCAGTCTTCTTTATCCTTTATATTTTCACCATTATCAGAAGAATTTGATTATTCCTCTCTTTCTTGACAATCTAAATCATTTTGAAATGATTCTACCATTGAATTTACTTGTAATTCATTAGCATCTTCATTTATCCATTTTTTCTTAAGTGAGAGTATTCAGTGGATCATATTTTCAAGCATAAGTTTTAGTGTTTCATTCAGATTCTGAAATCTTTTTGTTAATTTGCAAATTTAACAAATTAAGAGCTGTCCAGTTTTTCAATAATCTCTAATTTCTGATGTAATGTGAAAGAATTTATTTTCCTTTTTCTTCCAGTTGAAGTTTCTTCTGTGCGTGACATTATGGGTTAAGAAATTTCAAGTTACTGATGAAAAGAAAATTATTAGAATGTAGCATATTTCTACAACATCTAAATGGCAAAGTTTGGATATGAAGACATTTGGATATGAGGTCTTCCACTGTACTAATAATATATCTCAGATGATGGTATATAGTGTTTATGTATTAGTTCAAAAGCAATTAGAAGAAATTATCAGCACCTCTTTTAATGGCACTGTTCCAGCCGTAAATTAGGGCATGTAGTTCAGCTTTATAAAACTCGGCTGGCTGCTGATGTAGCCAGTTCCTTACAGCAGTTTTCACCACCATAACACAATCTCCACACATTGCTGTAGTCTAAAGCTTTATCTTTGTATTTGTTTTTCAATCTTTTGTAAATGTTTACAGGAGTTTCTCCTTTGGCAAACAAAGAACTCGATTAATGCACTTTGTTTCTGATGGACTTTCAGCAGGGCAGCCATTTTCATATTGGCTCATTTATTCATATCTGAAGAAGAAGAAAAAGAAGTTAAATTAAGAGTATATGTGCCTTTACATCTGTACCAAATTTGGATAATTGTGAAATGCACCTCCTATAACAAAAATTGCATTACTTTTTCACTTACCATATTTTGCTGTTTATAACTTTTTTTTTTTATAAAATATTTTCAAAACAAAACACCTTGTGCTCTATAAATCAAAATTCTGTGATGGGAGTTTTTTTGTTTTTTTTGTGTCAAAGGCAATTCACTCCAAGCAAAGTGGGAGTGCTACTAGCACACAAGGGGTTACAGAGGAGAGTAAAGAGGCATGTTTGAGGAGGAAAGTATACAGAGAAGGACAGGGAACAAGCTCAGGCAGTCAGATGTTGATTGACATTACACTTGAATATTTGAAGATTATAGTCATTGGGGAAGCACGTAAGGGGAAGGGAGTTCCACAGATGGGAAGTGTGGGAGAAGAAGTTTTTGAGTAGAAGAGATGGTTACATTCAACCGTTTTTACAGTGAAAGGTGGGGACCAAGAGGCGTGCAGGGTAAGCATCAGCTCCCCAGATATATCTGATTCTGAGACCTTGAAAGAAAAAAAAAAACAAAAAAAAAATCCAGTGTTTCAAAATTAAATAAATATTTTGAGAGAAGCTATTTATGCAGTTGGGATACTGGGATATTGACAGGAAACAAAATTCCTGCTACTGTAACACCCGCTCAAGTCACACCATCCTTTCTTCCTTCATTCTTAAACTACCAGTCACAAAACAGTGACTTTTATGGTAGACACTGTAAGAATAACATTACTACTGTTAGCACATGCTGGGTATTTTCCCTTGATTAAGTAATCATAATTAACGATTTAAAATATTGCTGGGCAAATAGAGTAGACCACCAACAGAGGAAACAGCCATTTTTGTTTATCATCACTGACAATGACATATCAAGATGCACTTTGAGATCCTCACTATATAAAGTTGTGCACACAGCTGTGAGTTGGCTACTAATGACTCTTTTTCACCAGTTTAAACTGAAATTGTCAGGGAAAGATAGTCTTGTACCATTGTTTATAATAAAGTGAAATTTTTTGTTCAAAATATGGTATTCCACTGTCAGTGAGTAATGAATTGTACAACTTTTCAATTTCTCCCTTCAATATTTGGGGGAATCTAATGCATTGAAGTATCTTATAAGCAGTGAAATATGGTAGATGATAAAAATAACTCTGAAATACATTCTTGTATGTAATCAACCTTGTAATGAAAATATTGTTAATGTTAGTAACACTTGAGAGGATGCAGGTTTTTTCTACATATACAATAAATGGGTGGGGGTTTAGGTCTTAAGGAGCTTGTGAGGTCAGGGAGTCAGACTTTTTATTCGATACCTAAAAAGACATCAAATATTGATCCCCCTACAAGTATGTTTTTCAGGGTTGCTGTAATTCAAATAATTTGTGAGGTTTGCATTGTTGAGATGAATTTAAAGTTTTTTTTTACTTCACCACTTTCAATTTTTAAACTTTTTTTCTCTCTCTCTCTCTCTGAAAGGTGATCTGTTTGAATGTATGGAAGACCTTGAGAACCCCCACTTGTGGCAACAGTCTAGCGAGAAACCAGAGCTGCAGGAACAACATCGTGCAGACATCCTTCAGGTGGCTGATGTCATCATTCCTGGCCATGGCAGCATGTTCCAAGTGCCAGACTCCTACAAACGTCAGATGCAAATGGTCCTCCTCTTTGAGGAATTCTCTGAGAGTTTTCAGATGGCCTCTCTTGGACACAAAACTTGGAATGAATAAGGCTTCTTGTTGCGGGGGGTGGGGACAAAGAAAAATGCCGCTAACCTTTCACTTTCTTTCCGTGACCATGTCTTTCCTTTCCCTTGCCCTCTTCCTCTTTCATGTAACACTTCACATGGTTTGTAAAAAAAAAAAAAAAAAAAAAAAAAAAAAAAAAAAAAAAAATATATAAATAAAAAAAAATTTAAAAAAATTGTACTTTCACTGCACCCCCCCACACCACCTGCATTATTTCCCTTTATTTTTATTTTTATTTTTTTTATTTATTTATTTTTATTTTTTTATTTTTATTTTTATTTTTATTTTTTTTTATCCATCATCAGGAACCAACACAACTAAGAGCTGCCACAATTGATTTTTATGTTTTTATTAAAGGAATTCTGAAGAGAAGGAACTTTGTCTATCACTTGGGAGAGGCATCTCTCTCTCTCTCTCTTTTGATCTTGGCCTCTCTCTTTTTCTCTCTCTCACACAGCCTTGGTGCCAGTTGTTGATTTGAACTTTTTGTTTTTTATGGAACAATATGCAAATTTTTTTTTCCTTTTTTATTTTCTTGTTCTCTGTATATTTCTTAATGAGAGAAAAGAAAAAATAAAAAAAAAAAATAAAAAATAAGCTCTCTTAAAGGAAGCTGCATTTATTTACAAATCTAGGATTGCAAATAATCTCTTTGTAAAAGAAAAAAAGTCTAATTATTAAAACACTTAATATTACTATTAACATTATATCCAGCAGATATATGTTTGAGTAGGTATCTTTTTTTTTTTTTTTTTTTTTTTTTAGTTTAATAAGATGTCTATTCAAACGTGTGTCTACTGGAACTTATAGAACTAAGAAATAATTTCAGATTATAAAAAAAAAAAAATCTTCAATTAAAAATCATTTGATATAAGACATAAAAAAAACACTTGAGTATAGTCACGGTCAATCTTTTTATTTTCTTATTTTTTTAAATTTTTTTTATTATATACTCTTTTGCAAGACTATAATTGATATTTCAAAAGCTTATTTTTATATGATGTGAGGGGGGCCCCACTGGGAATCAAGTTTGCTAACAATTGTTCTGTGGCAAGGTATCAAAAAGTATAATAAATTGTGCCAATGACAGAAACTAGTGTGTGAAGACCTTGTCAAAAATAATATCTTAATTTAATCAGTTACCTTAGCTTTTAATGTGTATTGAAGACCTAATGCTCTGTTAAGTAACATAAAAAATTAAATGAAACAATTTTAGAAAGATTTATAAACGATTTTTTGATAATCATAATTGGATCAAACCAAGTCTTAAAAATGCTGCTACTAAATGCTGCTCTATTCTTTGATAAGTTTGTACTGAACCTTTAAATATCCATAATTGTGTGTGTGTATACACACACACACACACACACACCCCAGTTCAAAAGTTTGAGGCCACCCCTTGGTAATTTATTAAATTGGCTCAAAAGAAGTTGTTTTGTACTTTAAATAAGAGAAAATTATTATACATGGTAAAAAAAAAAAAAGTGAGACATGATATATATATATATTTTTTTTTTTTTTTTTTTTTTTTTTTTTTTTTTTTTTTTTTTTTAATGAAATTATGACAAAAAGAAAAAAACATTTTATGAATTTTGCCCTCTTTAAAATATCCTCTTTAAGCCTTGATTACTGCAGCACAAATTTGTCATTTGTTACAAAAGTTTCTTAAAGTATAAGTTTGATAATTGATTTTCTTTTTTTTCAATGACTCTAAGAGCTCTTTTTTTTTCTTTCTTTTTTCACTTGCTTTTCTGTTAAAAAGTTCATCCCATGTAATTCTAGGAGTTCTTTCAGACTTTTGAACTTTGTGTGTGCATGCATGCACATACATACATACATACATACATATAAGTGAACATAGAAGTCAACACTTAGAAGCGACAGTCTGTTTCATGCTAGATGCAATCGTCAGGCCACCGGTGGCCTAATGATTGCATCTAGCATGAAACAGACTGTCGCCTCTGTTTACTTTTATATTTACACACGCTCTATCTCTGATATTGAGCACTTTATCCCATAAATATAGCACATTTTAAGACTATATATATATAATATACACTCACACACAACTGGGATAAACTGCCTTATTCACTCATTTTATATGTAATGTAATGTAGCATTTTATATTAGAAAAGATATGCACTAATATGTTTAAAAGTCTGATTGCATCAAGAAAATAGCAAATTTCTCTCTACGAATCTTTGAAGGTAACTTGTAATAAACATTATTCTGAGAATGATGTGACCACGAAGAAAATCAAAACAATTCTTGTCAATTGTGTATTGATTTCCCACTATGCTTCCTATTTTCTTCATTGTGTTGCGGATATAACTTTGAAAAAAAAATTGAATAGTCATTTTGTCCGCTATTGATTTAAACTTTTTAACTTTTTCAAAGAAAAACTTAAAATACATGTGCATTTTAATATTTTGATGTTATTTCATAGAAAAGATTATAATATATCCTTATGAAAAAACACCTTCCAATAAAAAAAAAATGTATTTGCTGAAAATGAAATGGACACAGTAGACCTTGCAATCTCGTAAAATTTTCTAAGTTTATTCTGATTTTTCTTCTAATATCATGTAGGGTGGGTGGCAACAGCTTTCTATTACATATTTAGAGAGTGGTGATAAAATTCAGTTATATAATCTATGCATTATAACAAAAAAATTTCTTTATGAAGATTTTGTCGAAAGAGGTTAGTAACGTAAAATTACATTTACAAAAAATAAAAATTGATATTATCCAGACCCAAAACTGACAGTTTGACTTTTCTTGTTCACCTCTTTCAACAAGTATAAACTTAAATTTTCATTATATTCAAATTCAGTTTTAAGCTATTTTGGGTGAGTTGGAGAAAAGCTTTAAAAAAAAAAGAAATTCTGTAGTTTGAGAGTTGAAAATAATAATAAATAAATATATATATATATATACACACACACACACTCAATAGAAAATTATTAGCAAAAATGTTTAAAGATAATTGAAAGTTTTAAATGTGAGTGAAATCTCCAAACTAAATTATCCTTCTGTATTGTACACCTTAACAAGTTTGTAGAATGGATCATAACATACAATGTCTCCATTTGCAGAGAAAAAAAAGAATCATCAGATGGAAACCAGAGCTGGTGAATAATTAAAATAAAAATGATGTTACTTTGTCAAAGAAAGCAGGCTTTCAAAGAGTTTGCTTGAATTATTGAGCTCTCTGTGGACTCCATTTTGTTAACACACTGTTTCACCTGGTCCATTTGGTAAGCTGGAAAGCAGCTGTGTACATTAAATAGGATCACTTGTGTTTTGTGGGAGTAAACTGAACCAGTTGCTATATCGGCCAATATTTTTTTCTCTTTGCCATACATTTCTCTATTAAAAAAAAAAAAAAAAAAAAAAATTAAAACAAATTCTTTTTATATTGTAGACCATAACCTTTCGCACTCTGCCTTACTAATATTACTTTCCACTGCATTCTTTTTCAAGGCCTCTCAATTGCAGCTTCCTTTTTGTCAATTTCACTCAGTTGTTTTCTTTTGCCATAGCAGGATATGACAACACAACTATGAAATTCAAACGTTATTGTTCAGGGATCAGTCAGGATAAACTTGTGTGTACAGTAAATGAAGTCACATTCAGAGTGATAAAGGTTGACAAGTTTGTAAAATGGGTCATCTGGGAAATAATGAGCAACATGATGGTTTCAGTTGTTCAGAGCAAACTTAGAATTTTAATGGCTCTTATCAAAAATAATCTAATCTTTTTCATTAAGTATGTTTTTATTTACACACGGCCATTGTGATAACAACAAAGATGAGGATAATAGTCTGCATATAAACCA
This sequence comes from Acanthosepion esculentum, assembly GCA_964036315.1. Lineage (NCBI taxonomy): Eukaryota > Metazoa > Mollusca > Cephalopoda > Sepiida > Sepiidae > Acanthosepion > Acanthosepion esculentum. The sequence goes on along the minus strand of OZ038489.1, from coordinate 46,544,094 downwards.
TGATAACTTCTCATCCCAGAGATTCTGACTGAAATGAATCCTGTAGCATTCAACACACTCAAACCATAAATATCTGCTCTCAAAGTTGCACTGTTAGTGTGACTGCCTATAGTTATTTGTGATGATGTCATATTATGGCACAGTATACATGGGGTGGGTTACGGCAGGCTGAACATTGAGAGTTACTATTTATGGGGCAGGTTGAATGCTAAGTGGTCAACATTCATCATTTATAAATATTACTTCTCCTTTTACTGTATATGGGATCTCCTTAAAATATAGTATTTTATATATTGGTTCTATATATATATATATATATATATATATATTTGAAACTGCAGTAGCTTGGCTCTCGGTTTCTGTCAAGATTGGTTTAGGTGTTGTCTTGGAAGGATATGACTACACAACCAAGAAATTCAAATTGCGTTGGCAGGACTAATATTCTGTTTGGCAGAAATTGTCACCTACAGAGTGCTAAAGTTAAGTATGGCTTCATTGTATAAGATCAGTGCATTTACAAAATGAACTTAAGTTTTTAATTTGTCTTCAGTCAGTCATGAAATGGACTAAGTCTGACATTCTTTTTGATATATTTTTTGTTCATATGTTTTTTTTTTGTTGTTTACATTAAGATATGCTTCAAGCAGATATGATTGAAAAAGATTGTTGGAAATTTGTTGTTAAAAAAAAAAACTAATTTAGACTTTGCTAACCAGGCGCTTCCTCTGTAGCTGAGTGGTATAGCACATCAGATCAAATGACGGTTCTGTGTAGGACACAGGTACAGTTCGTGTTAGAGAACACCCATTTTCTACGAAATTTCTCTGGCATTCAGGCTGGTAAATGTAATTGTTTATTATAAACAGAGCATTTTCTTAAATAAATCGTCTCTATTAAATAACATATGAACAGTATGCATGTATAATGATTGTCAAAGTAGAAGAGGCCAGATATTTGTTTTGATAAGCCCTCCACCCTCTTGTCCACAGTTAAGGAAATCTTTGGCTTTACAGTTTTGTTTGTTTGATTGGTTGTCTATCTTAATACTGCTACACTATGAGTGGTCCGTTATTGTTATCAGCATTGAAATGGGACCATTTTTTATTTATTTTGATATGATTAGGCATGCATTTTATACCATCAATGTGGTTTTGTTGTTATAAACTATTGCTGCTTCCCTCTGGGCCATGAAAAAGGTAAAGATCTTGCCACTATTCCCTTTTTTTTTCTTTTTCTTTTTTTTGTTAGACCAGTTCATGAATTTGCCTTTGTAAATCCCTGTTAAGACACTTCATCAGCTGTAACAGAAGCCCTTCAGATTCTATCTTCCTCATTGTCTCCACCCAAATACCTTGCTAAAATAAATGACATTTTAAAAAGAAATCTTGAGTTTATCATAACATCATTCTCCAGTTATATTTTCCAAGTGTACATCTCTGTTTAGGTTATTATTTTGATTTTTCTAAAATAACTAACCGTTAATAATACATTTCACATGTGGGCTTTTGTTGCTGCTTATGATGTTCTGTTTGGCCATTGCTTATTCAGCCAACTTGGTATCATAGTTGCTGGACTAATTTTACATTTTCTAGATTGTTGCCCCTAACCTATTGGATCCGTTACAATTTTTGGTGTTGGATGAAATATCTCTTTCAATGGTGATCTGTTTATCTTTTTCTTTCTTTCTTCTTTTCTTTGTTACTGTTAAGGGATGATGTATCCTTGCAAATATATAAATTCCAACTTTTGAATTTTGAAACTAGCACTTCTACTGCTGTGGACATCTATACAAAAATTTTCATCACCCACATTCTGCATGAAAACACTCATCATTTGATATCAAACATCTGGCCCTGATGAGAATTTGACACAACACTGGGGTCTTTCAATCAGATAAGTCAATTGAACTTTGTTGATTTATTGAATATTAAAGCTCATTTTAGCGTTTTTTGGCAGAAGATCGGCTAGCCTGAAAAATGTTAAATACTCAAACTTTTTTTTTAGTTGTATCATCAATATTATCAGTTATTCAGACACACACACACACACAATTTGTCAGTTAGCTAATTGATGTTACTTTCAGCATCCCGAATCCAGAGTTTCATAGATGGACCCTCTGGAAATGACTGTCTTCAGGGGGCCATCATCAATTGACTGCTTATACTTTTTGATTTTTCTTTTTTATATGTATTTTTCATTGGTGCAGATTTTTTTTTTTTTTTTTTTTTTTTGATAGTGTATGTGTACATTCAGCCATGTGGGTGTAAGCGCGTGTTACATAAAGAGCATATATATATATAATATATATATATATATATATATATATATATATATATATATATCTCAAAATAAAAAGAAAGAACAGTCAGATTTATAATCCACAGTTCTTTAGTATTTATTTTTAAAACTAGTGCTCGATACACGGTAGACCATAATATTATTATTTAAAAATATGTATTCATCGTGACAGAAATTACCATGTTTCGGAACTAAAAACTAAACTTTAAATTATAAAGTTTTTGTTCAATTCTCAGGTAATGTTGAATAACATTTGAAAAAAATGATTTACTTTTTTTAAGCTAAATAGTATTATATAGTTTAAGTTGGAGGAGAAAAGGGATTAAAAAATTTGTACTGATAATTTAGAAAAAATGATAAAAAACATAAAATTTTAAATAAATACTTAAACCAGAATCAAAAAATAACGATCCAGAAATAAGAATAGATAACAGTAAAGAAAAATTATGTAACTGTAGGAATCCTATAAATTGTCCATTGAATAATAAATGTCTCACAGAATCTATAGTTTACCAATGTACAATCTCATCTCTTGAGAATCCTAATATTAAAAATTTTATATTGGCAGCACTAAAAATAATTGTAAATTAAGGTGGAGCCAACATATGTCTTCCTTCAAAAATGTGTATCATAATCAAAAATCCCCATCCAAATATTTTTAGCATTTAAAAGAAACAAATAAAGCACCCACAGTAAAATGGAAATTATTAAAAAAAGAAAAAAAAAAGAACTTGTATGTCTTTAAATGACCGATGTCCTTTGTGCCTACATGAAAAGTTGTATATTAAGTTTCTAAAAAATGAAGATTTATTAAATCAAAGAAAATAAATAACTGTAGACACTGCATTATGTTTACTTTAAAACACACAAAAAAAAATTTCATATTTATATATCTATTATTTGTTCACAAATAAGTAAAATAATACGTAATTAAATTCATAAATTTTAAATCTTAATTTTAACAATACTGTATTTTTATACTAATAAATATAGTATTTTAAATCTTTATATAAATAAATATATAAAATATGACTTGATCATATTTGAAGCCCCTTTAAGACAATCCCAATGTATTTTATAAAAAATTAAAAAATTCATAAAAAAAAATAAATAAAAATGCCAACGTATTATGGTGTATCTTATGTATGCCTCTAAAAAAAACCCACACAGAATGACACTTCCTCATATAAGGAAGCCAGTATCAACACGCAGAAATTACAAACCCACACTTAACCCTTAATCTATATTTACACTTTACCATCTTAAATTAGACTTGTATCCTGATTCGTCAAAAAAGGCAACACCGTTTCAAAATTTTGTAATCCCTTTTCCCCCCCTTCAATTTAATCTATATAATACTATTTAGCTTAAAAAAAGTAAATCATTTTTTCAAAACTTACTCAACATCACTTGAGAATGGAACACAAACTTCAATTTTTAGTATAATTTAAAGTTTAGTTTTTAGTTCTGAAACATGGTAATTTCTGTGTTGTGATGAATGCATATTTTTAAATAATATATATATATATGTGTGTGTGTATGTGTGTGTGCATATAATAAATTAACACTAAATGCTACTTCCCTACTATACAGTAGCCTATAATATCACCTGTTTTGTGATGTAATTTTATTGCATGTTGGGAGTATTGTTTGGCTTCGTCTGTACAGCAGCATATCTAATCGATATCAGAATTGCAGCACTCATGAGAAATCATAATCCATGTCTTTTATTTCCAGTGAATGGCAATTTCCTACTTTTCAAAAAATAGCCAGTACAGCCAGGCAACAATGCAGCAGTGAAAGTGTTAAGTAGAACTATTTTTCACTTTATTAAACAGCATACTTAATATTTTGTTCCATCTTTTGCCAACTTCAAAATCCTATTCTCCCAGGCCATTTTCTCTTTATGGCCTTAGAACTATTTTTATTTTTTGCAATCAGTATGATTCTTTTATTTCATCCCTACTTTGCGGAAGTTTCATTTTTTAATTTTTGAAAAATTAATATTTATAAAATTAAAAGAAAAACCTTTCATATATTATTTGCTATTGGCAGACTGTTTTCTAGATAGTCATCTATAAGCTGCTAAATAGTATTAAACCAATATTCTACAAACACCAAGGAAGCCAGATGAGTGATGGTCAGTCTGTATTTTTTCAATGGACTATTTATTGGGAAAAACTTAGGCAGTATTTTGCTGCCAAATATTTAATGAATTAAATAATTCACAGTGCTTCATGTCTCAATCCATGTGTGACTTGTGCTTTATCCATCCAGTTTGTTTTGTCTGTATTTTTAAACATATCTTGGCATGTGTTTATTCACAAATGTTTAACAAGTGAACAATCTTTTTTTTATTTTTATTTTTTTTGCTTATTGCTTGTTATTTGAATATTAAAGTGCCTTTTCTTTTCTTTTTTTTTTTATTACTTCACAATTCCCCCTCTTCACCTGGAATATCCACTTTCTAATCCAGAACTGTAATTGCTTTTATTTTGTTTTATTTTTCATTCAAGCAATTTTTTAAGTTTTATAGATATTGTTGACATTTTAACACATTTTCAGGTAGTGTTTTATTTTTACTTTCATTAATGTGCCAAAAAAAAGTGCATTTTGATTCTGCTTTAAATAAAATTTATCAGCAAATCAAACATTTGATTACCATGATTGATTTTATTTTTATTTAAAAAAAAAACTGCAATTTTTATTTATTTATCTATTTATTTATTTTTTTTATACCACCTCTTTTCAGGACATTGGCAAATATGTCATTCCATTTTCTTTTATTTTCTTTTTTTTTTTTTTTTTCGCTCCATGGTTTTTATTTTAATTTAAAAAATTTTTTTTAAATACATGTTGTGCAATGGATAAATTGTCGTCTAAATTACACAAAAAATGAAAATAACACTGACATCTCACAAGGACCGAGAAGGATAGTAAGGGGAAACACTGTTTAGACTTAAAAAGGATAGACAGTTGTAGAGAGCAATGACCCCCACTACCCTGGAAGTACATGGCGCATAGATTAAGAAATCATTGTTGACATACGAAAGAGCACGTAAATTTAGGAAAGCATGCTTCTACAGGTTTATACATACAGGGTGCGATGGATAAATTGTCGTCTAAATTATGCAAAAATGAAAATCACACTGACATCTCATTTTAACCAAAATTATTCAAAAATATCTTGAAATACTAAAGGGTAAATTTATTCAATAAAATCACCATTAGCTTCAACCATGGCATCCAGACGACTTCGGAATCTCCTGCAACTCTTCTGTTCAGTCTCCTTTAAGTTGAATGCTGCCATTATCCTTGCCTTTAGTTCATCTTTGGTGTTACAAGGAGTTTTGTTCGTTTCTCGCTCTACTGCGCCCAACACATAATAATCAAGGGGATTGCAGTCAGGAGAGTTATGTTTTCAAGATGTAAGGGGTGATGTGGTTGCAGAAATTGCCTGACAGCCATGACTGGGTTCTCTTGCTTGTGTGGCATGGTACCAGACATAGTCTTTCAGCAGCCACCCTCTTGACCAGAGCAGCACTATTTGATGTAGGCCTTTGAGTTGAGTATGAGGCCCTCATCAACAAAATTGGGAGTTCTTTTCTGATCAGAACAATCAGTGAGTTTTCTGAGCTGCCGTACCTTCATAATTGCCATTTGACTCATCGTACTCTTCTGAATCCTCTGAAATGTTTGTGTTGGAGATTCTGGCACAAACACAAAACAGTACAGCATGCTGTTTCCAAATTTCTGGCAGAGTGAATTACGTTATGGCACTCTTTTTCTCATAGACAGTGCCCAACTGACTTTACTGTGTAGTCAACAAAATCAAAAACAACATGCATGCACAAAATTAAAGATGTAAAATGGCGACAATTTACCCATCGCATCCTGTAGTTGGCACATCCTTATTCCTGTCATACTCCATTTGTAAGGAAGAAGTTCCACTCAGGTAACTTCTTCCCCAGAAGTGTTGCACTGCGGAATGGATTCCCAAAAGCATGCTTCCCTGATCAATACAATTTTAATCTCTTCAAGATGAGGATCGGCCATTATGTATCTGACATATCCTAATAATATGCAACCCTTGATCCCCATTTATACACCCTTATAACATTCCCATTCAGTAAACCTCTACCTTGAGTGGCACTTAGGCGTTTATTGGATGAACAGTAGTGTTAAAAAAAAGTATGAATTGCTATATCTTCTTGGGAAAGATATCAGTGTCCTGTTGCCCTATACAGTTTTGAATTCAGAAGACCGTAGATCTTGTTATACTGCTCTGGAGGCAACTGGGTAAGTTGGAAAATCCTGTTTTACTAAATCTTAATGAATTCTACTTGGTTTATCTCAGGTCCAAATTTCCATAGATAATTCTCTAATTTCATTTTATGGATTCTTCTTATTTTTAATCAGTTCTTTCTTTTATTCTCATCAACACTTAATTAATTTCCTTGAAATTTTTCACAGTTTAATTGTGGTCATTTCATACTTCAAATTATCATTGGTCATTTCATACTTCAAATTATCATTGGGCATTTTCATGTCAAACCCTGTTCTATGCCTTCTTGCAGTATAACATTGAACCAGAGTTATAATCCTGTTGGTGTAACTGAATTAATCTCACAATCATACTTCAAACACCCAAATTCTGAAATAAATGGTGCAAGATCTGGTGCAGATGGTGGTGGATATTCTATGTAGTCAAACCCCAAATTCTGAAAAACATCCATTGTCTTTCCACTCCTTTGTGCAAGTGCATTTTATGGCAAAAAGAAGACAATCTTTTGCGCCTTGCTGTGCCTTTTCTTCAAACAAGAATATGGCTTTTCCTACCCCAGATCAACTCCTGATGGGTTAATGGTTATTGCTGAAAGTCTATCGAGCTTTAGATAAGAAAGGTGAATCTTGGGATGTTGCTACCATTTGTCCATGCATTGAATATTCCTGCCATATGTGGCCTGGTGCTTCTGCTATGTATTTAGAGATTTTTTATACAATCCAAAGAAGAATCTACCATTTTATCAGTCCTGAAATCTTGGTTGCGGTCACTTTCCCACTGCCATAACATATTCTCTATGCCTTTTCTATAAATATTTTCATGGTAATTGTTCGATGAGCTTTTCTCTTTGACCCCTAGACTTTAGGAATTTAAGTGCAGTACTAGATTGGCAGCTATGTCTCATCATTTTACAGTTGAAGTGGCTAAATGTAACTAATTTCTAGGCTAACACTTTCTTCATTCACACATCTCACTTGTGGAACTCTCTTCCAGCTTCTTGCTTTCCAGGCAAATCTGATCTTCAAAAATTTACATGTTATCTTCAATTGTTATCTTCTGTCTTCGTAATTCCTGTTCTTTTATTGTTCTTTCTCCTTAATGTTTTTCTTTTTCTCATCTTCTTTCCCACTCAGTATCCCCCCACTTTACATCTTAGTGGCTTTATTACCTTGTTTGGGGTGAATTGATTAAAAAAAACTTATTGAGTACAATCTTAGCAATATAAGCTACAAAGATGACACTGTTTTGATGGCAGACTCAGAAGGAAAACAGCAGGGTCTATTAAATAGAATAGTAAAGGAAAGTGGGAAGAAAGGACTAATCATCAAAAAAACAATACAGGGTCATTAGTACTAGATTGGCAGCAAGATCTCATCATTTTACAGTTAAAATAGCTAAGTGTAACCATAAGCGCTCTGCTAACAATTATTTCTATTGCACTTCTCGCTTGAGGAACTCTCTTCTGGCTTCTTGCTTTCCAGGCAACTCTGATCTTCAAAAATTTAAATGTAACATCAATTGCTATCTTCTTTCTTAATGCTTGTTCTTTTATTGTTCTCACTGCTTAATGTTTTTCTTTTTCTCATATTCTTTTACACTCAGTAACCTCTTATGTCTTAGTGGCTTCATTGCCTTGCTTAGAGTGAAATGATTAAAAAAAAACAAATGATCATCATTGCTTTTTTGTTAATAATGTTTGCTTGAAGCCTTTGGCCAATGACAATCCTTTTTCCCTTATTTGCAACGCTTTTCTTTAGTCAAATCATTACCAATGCATTTTACTTTCATTTTACTATCATGTGATAGCTTTATTCCTGCCGGTATTGTTTACATGAATTCGTGACCAAAAATCAATCTAATCCCTGTTGAAGACGCCTGCTAAAGCACATTGTGTTTCTTCAAAGTCCACAGTCAGCCTATGGTTTATACTGCAACTATGGTGATCGAATCTCAAGTAAAATTTCATGCAAGAGAGTACATAATCTGGTGTGATCACAAGTTGAACAAGGCCCGTGCACTCAAACCTTCTGTCACAATGACTTGTGACTTTCTGCTAGCAGAACTATCGACAGCTCTCACAAATGTTTGTCTACCCAGTTTCATTCACAAAGCTTGGGTTAACTCTTTAACAGTGTGGCATGCTGGGGTCGTCTTCCAAAGACGATGTTATCAAGGTTACCTTGACAAATCGACCATGGTAAGATTCGAACCAGAGTCTTGTGGTCGGAAATCTGTTGTTCTATGAACTCAAGGCTTAAATTAGGACGATCGAGTCACTCCATTATAATTAAAATACGCCCAATCATCCCTCGGCTTGCCTTGTCTGGGACTGACATGGTTTAATGGTTTCTTGGGGACTACCAACAGCAGCAACAACTAAAATGGATAGCACATGTAACTCGAAGAGAAAATAATGACATAATCAAGGTGCCAACATTCTACACCACTTCAAATAGAATGTCCGAAAGGGAACCCCATCAATACTGGAAAGAGAGATAAAAGCTCAGTCAGTTATGTACCATGCATGATACACGCTTAGGCGATCATGTATCTTTCGAAATATGACTGACGAGGCAGATGTTTCTCGCAGTAGGTTGCCATTTCTCTCTACGGTAGACCAGTTGCCATCCAAGTCTGTAGAACCCGGTCTGTCCTGCTATTTTCCTGTAGATGGGAGGGGAGAGGATTTATACCCTTTCCCAAGGGTATTAGCACGTAAATGAATGTAATGGATTTGACTGGAATTCGAACTCGACTCACCGATTCCTCAATCCGAGCCGCTATCTATTCTACCGTAAAAGAATAAGATGACTTTAAAAACCTGTTTTTATAAAAAGTGTTTTAAGTTTGATTTGATAAATTTCAAACGAAAACATTACTGGCTGCACAGTCAACGAATGCCAAATGTTTCCTAGTAGGGGGACGGCAAATATTACCATTACCTGGCAGCCTCAACGAACTTTCTTTTTTATACTATTCAGTTGAATTATAGGATGGGTCAAATTTTGATATTGGGCTATTTGTCAGCATTAGGGGCATCTGGTCTTCAAAGAAAGAATTTGGGGAACTTAAGTTTGATGTACGATTAATTTCTTACAATTAATGTAAAACCAAATCAGTTAAGGAACACGCGTGGAGTAATATCGCTGAAGATTGATGTGAAGTCTACGAACGAATGAACAGACGCTATTACTTCGTACAGTGTCATATCTGCGTAATAGATATAATACAAGCCTCAACATCGTAAATTTGACTTGCTTTACCAACTAGCCATATTCTTATAGCAAATAAAATAAAATAAATAAATAAATTAAAATAAATAAAATAACATTATTGATGGTACATGGAAGATATTCCATTTGATTTCAGTCAATAAAAAACAGGGAGTGGAAGAATCTTTTCCGGTACACAGCGTGTTAGATGATCATCCAAGAATATGTGAGCTGACGAGACCGGACAAACCACCTGTATTGATTATAGGTGTGATACATGAAGTCCCGCACAAGGTCATAACACCTGTTCAAGCAATATACCTCAAGGCGTTTACACACACTCTCTTTGTCTCTAGGGAAAATCTTTCTTTTTACTGAGATTATTGTTTTTCTTTAAACATTCTGGTTGCCCAGCAAATGTCATACATCAGGCATCAGGCTATAATTTCGTCAAAATTCTTAGACATGATGAGAATTTCATTATACATTAAAAATAAATCCTGAAACCGTATTTTGGATCGAAGCTATTTAATGTTTTTAAACTGTATTGTGTTTCTGAGCGGGTTATTTGAGAGAGTTGTTTACAAAGCGTAAAACAAACAGCTTTTTGAAAAAACAAACTTAAAGCTGGTTATAGACAAGCGTATGGTTGCAAGGCAGAAATACGACAACAGAAGAAATATATTTACGTGATTTATTTCAATAGGAACGTGTGGTCTGGGACAGCTACCTTGTGGTATAGTTCATAAGCCGGCTGCCGATCCGGGTTGATCTCTCATAGTAGTTCACACTAGTTGGCGTGGCGTTCCTCCTGCTGACTGCCCAGACTGACCGTGACAGATCTTTTCCCCGGCCTCCCGTTGACTGCTTTGTACTTCCCCCGGCTCGAAAAACGACGCGAGTATAATTAGGAGGGAAGCATTTTTATTGGTCGAAAAATAGAAGCACTTTGAAATATTATTTTATTTTTCGACCGGAAATCGTGCGTCAGGCCTATGCGTAAACGACGATAATGGTCATTTTGTGATGGGGCCTTGTCCCGTTCACATCCGACTCTCGCTCTTGAGTATGTTAGTTTATTTGCCTGCAAATCAGCCGAGATATGTCTGATTTTATTTCATAACAAGGCTCCCCCAGATCTTGGTCTGATTTACAGTGAGCGTTATTCGTGTATATTTGGGTGATTAATTCATGATAAAGTCTCTGAAGCGTGTGGGAAGTTGTCCTCGTGTTCTTCTTATTGGCATTTGTTTTGGTATGGAGTTATTTGCTGAATTATGTGTCCCAGAGGGATGTGGGGGAGAATGATCCTGGTGACTGTTACATGGTGGAGGCAGAGGGATTGTATTAGATAGATGTGTTGGACGTGGAGCCACTCGTCGAATATGTGCACGGTGAATCCAGATTGTATCACCGTTATCGTTTTGCACCTGGCACATCATATTGTTCGTTTTTATAATGGTGTAATTTCCTATCCAGGGCAGATGAGAAGATTGGGCAACAGTTGAGTGTGGCCGGTGAAGTAAAACCTTGTCGCCTAGTCCTTGTATGTGAGGCGATTTAAGTTAGTCTCAAGCTTGTGGTCAGCTTCGTCGTTGGCCAAGGTGACGTGGTGGTGAACCTGCTTTAGCAGGGCATTAATTTGCATTCCATATGCTCCAGGATCGTCACTTGCGATTTCTTTTCTGTGTAGTGTAGGTAAGCCGATGTTGGGGTGACGGCCAATAATGGCATAGTGCGGGGATACACCGGTGGCGCTGTTGGTCGTGGCATTCATGGACGAAACAACAGATTCTAGAACGTCTGTCCATTCACAGTTCCTGTCTTCGCATAACATATAAAGTGCGTTCTTCATCGTGCGATGTTGTCTCTCAATATTTCCTGAGCTTTGCGGGCGCCAAGGACAGTGAAGTTCTTGCGTGATTGACATCTGGTTACAGAATTGTCGATAGACTTCTCCAGTGAAGTGTGTGCCTCGATCAGAGGATACTATGCGTGGAATCTCTCTGTGTCGAAGAAAGAACTGGTACAATCCACGGGCAGCGTCGATAGCACGGTCTCTCGCGCATGGTATGGCTGTAAAGTGTCGGCTGAAGCTATCCAAGATGGTTAGGATGTAGCGTTTTCCCTTTGAGTTGGGCATTGTGACAAAGTCTATAAAGACGAGATCGAATGGTCTCTTTCCTCGTTTGCAGTGGCCAATGGGCCAGTGGGTACGTCTACCGTAGTTGCCCTTGCACTTAGCACACGTATCGCAAGAATCGACATAGGCCTTGATGTCACGGTTTTTGAATTCCCATCAGTAGCTGGAAAGGAGTACTCGCATACGGGTAACACCTGAGTGGTTGTTGCCCTCGTGTGCCTGGTAGAGGTATCTGGATCATAGTTTGTATGGTACAACCAATCTCGGAGAGTGTTTACTGTCTCTTATCATCAAAACGGAGGTGCCTGATTCTAGAAAAAAATGGTGCAAATGTTTTTTGAAAAGCGTAGCTCGGTGGTCGTCAGGATCGATATGGAGTTCGCTTGGAGTGGGTGACTGGAGGGCGCTGATGATCTTTGCCAGTGCGTCGTCCTTTTGTTGTTCATTTGCGATGCCGAGGTGGTTGCAGATTCTCTCAGTGGGGATGGTGGTGGTAGAGTGATAGGCGAAGAATGCGTTGGTGACGAGCTTGTGGGTGCGGGCGTTTTGTGGTGTGTGAGTTTTGGGAATGAGCTGTAAACCGTTAAACTCGCCGAGGCACCAAGATGGGATGTATACGCGGAGGTCTGAACCACTTATCTCGAATGTCCTGCCTGCCGGTGTAGGGTCGTTCGGGGCTTTCGTTTTCTTATGTCCGCAACCTCTGCTGAGCATGTCAGCCCATACATTTGATTCGCCTTCGACATATTCTAAAACGAATTTGTAACATGAAATTTCTTCTTGCCATCGTCGTATTTTGTCATTATTAAACTCTCATTGGTCCAGATATGTCAGCGATCTGTGGTCGGTGAAGATGACGAAGGGGCGGTTGCGAAGGAAATAATCAAATTTCAATATTGCCCACTTTACTGCATATGCCTCTCGTTCCGTCGTGGACCAGTTCTGTTCCGTGGAGTTGAATGTATGGGAAGCGACTGCTATGATATCTTTCTTCCCGTTGTCGGCTTCTTGCATTAAGATTGCTCCACATGCGACGTCACTGGCGTCGGTGGTGAGTGTGAAAAGTTTGGAGAAATCCAGAAACGAGATGACGGGTGGCGAAGAGAGATGGTCCTTGATTTTTTTGAAGGCTCTGTCGGCATTTTGCGTCCAGATGAACGGTTTATTAACCTTGTTGAGTTCGTGTATGGGACCCATAAGTTTTGAAAACATATCTGACCTGATTTGTTCGTGAAGACGTGTCTCTAGGAATTGTCTTTGTAATTCCTTTTTTGATGTTGGAGGTTTCATTTCCCTGATGGCACGAACGTATTCTGGATCAGCCTTGAAACCTTCGCTGTTTACTATGCGTCCGAGGAATTTTGCCTCTGATGCGAGGAAGGAACATTTATCTGAATTCAGCTTGAGTCCGAATTTTCGGAGGGCGGTAAAAAATTGTTCGAGGGAGAGCATGTACTCCTAAATGTCCTAGCGTGTCCCAGGTTGTCGTCGATATAGGAAGAAATGTTGTCACGGGATGTGACCGTGGCTAGGGCTTCTGCTATGCAACGGGAGAAGATTTATCCGGCAGATGTAAGGCCGAAGGCCAGGCGCGTGTATTGATAGCATTGGTCCTTCCATGTAAATGCTGTTTTGTATCGGTCTCGCTTGTCGATCTCAATTTGCCAGTAGCCGCTGCGTAGATCGAGGGAAGTGAAATATCTGTTGCCTTTGCTGATTTTGTTGAACAAGTGGTCGATCCTTGGCATTGGGTAAGGGTCAAGATCGACCAAGACCTTTTTGAGAGTTCTTTTAAAGTTAGCGACGACGCGAATCGATCCGTTTTTATTGCGTACGACAAATACAGGGCTATTGAAGCCTTTGGGGTCGCTGCAGTTTTCAATGATACCTTCATCGGCCATGCGCTTGATTTCGGTATCAACGTCTGCTTCCAAAGCCTGGGCGATTGGGTGTTATTTCTGGCTGCGAGACTGGCCGTTGGTTGGTATGCGGATGGGTCGGATGAATGTGCCTTTGCTGCTGCTTTCGGTGCCGATAACGTCAGCGTAGCGAATGAGTAAGTTTGCAGTGGGCTCTAGTTCGTCTCGGTTGGGGTGGTTTGGTAGCGACAGCCGCGTGCTATGCTTTAGCCAGGTTAGCTTTTGATCCAGTGTCTGGATGTTGGGCTGTAGTAGGCTGGTTTTGGATGACGTCGGTTTGGGCGCCATATGCTTTGTTTAGAGCCGTGATGAATCGGTTCACGTCGTGTCCAGGGTGAAAAGTTCTCTCTAGCTTCAATATGTCGCGTATAGTTTGTTGGCGCATCATTAAGCTGTAATCGCCGTTTGTTTGAGCGGTGGGAGGTGTTAAAGTAGTTGATTTTAGGGCAGTCAGCATGTAGTTTATGTCGGCTGGAATTTCTTGTATCGTGGCTTCGGAAGGCTGTGTTGGTCCCGTTTTCAAGTTGAATAGTAGTGATTTCTCTTCCTTGATGAGAGTAAATAGTTCGGCTCGGGTTAAGCTCGTGTAGTCGTCCATATTTCTCTTGCTGTACGCTTCTGACACCAGTGTTATAGACAAGCGTATGGTTGCAAGACAGAAATACAACAGCAGAAATATATTTACGTGATTTATTTCAATAGGAACGTATGGTTTGGGACAGCTACCTTGTGGTATAGTTCATAAGCCGGCTGCCGATCCGGGTTGATCTCTCAGTAGTTCACACTGGTTGGCGTGGCGTTCCTCCTGCTGACTGACCGTGACAGATCTCTTCCCCGGCCTCCCGTTGACTGCTTTGTACTTCCCCGTGTGATCCTTTTTATGGCTTTTTTTATGGCTTAACGGGCTCGAAAAACGACGCGAGTATAATTAGGAGCGAAACATTTTATTGGTCGAAAAATAGAAGCACTTTGAAATATTATTTTATTTTTCGACCGGAACTCGTGCGTCGGGCCTATGCGTAAACAACGATAATGGTCATTTTGTGACGGGGCCTTGTCCCGTTCACATCCGACTCTCGCTCTTGAGTATGTTAGTTTATTTGCCTGCAAATCAGCCGAGATATGTCTTATTTTATTTCATAGCTAGCTGTTGAGGCAAGAGGGCAAAAAACATACTTTTGTTTTTGTCTGAACTGTCAAAACAAGCAGAAATATTTATTTTTAGAGTTAGAAAGAAAAAAAATAAACAGCCGCCATGTTTGATGATGCAGATGCAGAGAATAAATTTGACCTGTTAACTTGGTGCCCACTATAGGTGGTATATGTACACAAATATTTCATTTAGTTTTCTATAAAAAATTCTGTATCTCGTCCTTTAAATTTAATCTTGGTACTTTATGACAGCCTTTCATTGTTTCTATTAATCTTATAGACTATGTCGAATTACATCCCGTTTTCTAAACTAATTAATTTTTGAGGAGCGTTAAATAATTGTTTTGACTCATTGCCAAAAAAACAAAAAAGATACCGTTGATAAGCTGTTAAAAGATAAAAATAAACAAATAAAAATGCTGACGAGAAAAAAATACCTAAAACAACAAATCTAAAATCGTTTTGATTAAAAGATTAACGAAGGGCACATTAATCAGTTGGGCAAAATCCCTGGTAATCATTTAAAGAAATCAATATTATAAAAAAAAATCCAACTCCATATACATTTTTTAGAACAAAAACACAGGCAAACGCGTACGTATACATGTCCATGTGTACAGTGTACTTTAGTAAACCAACATAGATATGCATATAGAAATGTCCACATACATACGCATTCGTAAATATTTGATTCACACACAAAAAGTATTTTGTTTACGATTTCCTTTATCCCAATTAATTGTTATCTATCTTCTTTGCTTTTAAAAATAGTAAATTGTGTGGTATTTTTATCGCATGGATGATTTACAGTTCTAAAAATAAAAGCAGCTTCTGTCATTCCTGGGGCACACGACGATTTGAAAAATCTGCTTCTCACAGGACAGAACAGAGGAAAACAGCGCGTAGCATACTTGATGGGCTTGAGTAAATGGATGGCAGAACAGGGTTTGCGAGAAATAAAAACACAAAACTTATTAAGAGTTACAAAGGACAGCAAGTTGTGGATGGCCATGATCGCCTATGTCCTGAAGAGACGGCGCATAAAAAAGCGATTCTGTGCGAGGGGCGTTGCGTTTCTCACTTTTGGTAGGGGTCCGATTATCTGAATTAAGTAAGCCCTTATTTCACTTGAATGACAGCTGCGATCGAACCCCTATCGAGTTGTGTTGTATTATTCTTATACAACTTTTAACAAATTATTTTTTTAAATTTTTTTACTGCATTTAGTTCTATGAAAAAACATTTTTCAGTTACAGAATTCAGTTATCGAATTCTGAAATTTGTTTTGAAGCAGATACAAGCGTTTAAATAAATCTCTCTTGATTTTGAGGTTAAAGTATTATTGTAAAAATACGAGTTCCACTCTCAGCTTTTTACTGACCGGTTAAGTAACCCCATATTGCATATCCATTCTCGTTCGCGTCAGTGTGGTCAAAGAGATGGGAGATTCCCACTGTACGTCCACAAAGAAATGAAAGGTAAACACGACGGCGAGAAATGAAGAATTGCAACTCTGTCTCTAATGTATTTCATTGTTTATTTAGGGATTCCCTTGCATTTTAACTCTTTCTGACCATCTACACGACGCGCAGCTTCAGAACCTTCTCTCAACCGAACACCGTGCGTCCGGTAACGGGCGACACGAAACTCCTTCCAATCGCGACTGTGACTGTTTATACAGTCAGTTATGTGCTACCATGCATCTTTCGATATATGACTGACGAGACAGATTTTTTTCCCCCAGCAGTTGGTTGCCATTTCTTTCTGCGGTAGACCAGTAGCTATTTACCCATAGCGTTATTTAAAAAGAAAAAAAAGAAAAAAAGATAATTTAATAAAAATAAATGGTAGACGAGGATTCATACCTTTTCCAAGGGGATTATCACGTAAGTGAAGGTAATGGCTTCGACTGGAATTCGAACTCGTCTCCCCGATTCCTCAATCCGAGCTATCCATTACTCCACCGTTACAGCGTTGTTAAAAAAAAGAGCAGATTTCGATAATTTAATAAAAAATAAATGGTAAGAGAAACACAATCAACACTTTACTGGATAGTAAAAGTTTAACGGAATGGTCCGTCGCGTGGTTCTTGTGCCATCCATTCCTATTTCCAGTCACACATGTAGGTGGATGAGGAGCTGGTAGGGGGAAGAGCTGACGTAGCAAAAGTTGTCCCAGGTATCACCTACCTACCTACCCACACGGGTGAAGTCCTGGATAAAGCATCTACATATAACATGGGAAACGGTTTCGCGTTCTTATTTCTTGACGTGGCGTTTGTCTTTCATCTTGTTACCTCATGAACACGCATCAGGTCAGATTTCAGGCCATACTGATGAAATCGAGAATCGAAATGCAACGTTGAGTAATCATTGGCCAGTCGGTGGAAACCTTGGGCGATTGTCGCGTTGTATGTTTACCTTAGAACGCGCATTCATCTAAATGATTCTCAGTTCTCAAGATAAGTTACACCTTCTATACATATTAACAAATATTCTGATGTTATAACTGGCTAATGTAGAATTTCCCAGCTACAGCCCTTTGCAACGTTACCCTAACGTTGTGAGAACGTTGGGTGATGAGCAGTTAATTTGGGGCCAGGAAAATAGTTGATTGCAAATTTCCAGTGTATACATACAACACAACCCTCACAAAAGTCTTGAAACGACTGGCCAATGATTACTTCACATTGCATTTCGATTCATAATCTCGTAGTTGCACACCGAAATCTGGGCAAGGGTCTGCTGCATGCTCACAAGGTAATAAGATGAAAGACAACCAGCACGTCGAGTAATGGTAACACGAACCCTGTTTCCCATATAAAATAGACGCTTCATTCATGGCTTCGGGTGAGTAGGTAGGTGACACTTTCTATGTGGATCTCTCACCCTTTACAAAATCCTCGCCATATCTACTCAACGGGACGAGGACTGAATTGGAATGGACCAGAACTGATTTCGATCCCAAGCATGGCTGTTAATATAGACCAGCACACTGATACACCCTATTTCCGGTTTTGTTGTTAATTGATCCCCAAAAAGTCCCCCTCCATTCATTTACTTCCCCTTCGGTCAAAGTGGATACCGCTTAGAAAACTAGACTGCAAAAGGAACAACCTGCTGCTTATAAAACAGAAATACTTAAGATTGAGACGAAAAAAACAAAACAAAAACACTTCTTCAATGTATCTGCAATATTCCAAGAACCTTCCGCATTAGCTGGGGCAAAACACAAAACAATCTGTCTTTGTATCCAAAGACGGGTGTGTGTAAACGTGGCTGTGTGTATGTCATTACTATATAAGTCGCAGTAAATCCATATTTTGGTTACACTAACTAGGATTAAAGGAAAAACCAAATGATTTACAGTAAGCTGTTGTAAACCTTTGAATGAAAATTATTAAAAAACGATGTAAGAACAACGAACAAACAAGCACACTTATCCGCACTACTGTATTTGATGGCATCCCTCCCGCCCCCAAATATATATATCTCATGTTTAATCAGCAAAGCTTATGTTTACCAACACGTTGCAGTCTAATAGTAACTGACCGAACTTTTACTACTGTAATCTTAAATTCAAATGGGAGAGTGCGGGCTTTTTTTATGATATGAAATCCAGTTGTTTGTCAGACAAATATTTAAAGATGGGATTCCCAAAGTGGGCACTACCGTGCCTCCTGGGGGCAGTGGAAAAATCCAAAGCGCGTCGAGGTAAAAAGAGGTTGGTAGTGCGCCGTTAGAAAAAATGAAGGTGGTATTAGAACCTAGTGATTTTTTTTCAAAATCTGTTTGATAAAAGCTAAGCCACTTACTCATCCGAAACACATATACTTTGTAAGGAATAAAATTAACATGTGTCCTGCAGAAATGTACGGTTTTATTTTATTTTGTTATCCGAAGTAAAAAGTTCGAACGTTTGTTTGTATTTTGCTGGCATCTAGACAAACCAGCCGGATCAGTCATGATATCTGAAGTGTCCATTTCTGTAGATGTGTACTTATAGCGATATAGACGCGGATGTTCGTCTGGAAACATTTAATCGCATCTAAGAAAAGCACAAATGCCAAACAGTACAGTATGCTGTTTCGAATTTTTTTGCGGAGTAAATTGCTTCATGGTGCTCTTTTTCTCCCAGACGGTGCCCAACTGACCCTCGACAAAAATCAAAAACAAACAATGCGCATGCGCAAAATAAAAAATAAAATGGCGTCAATTTACCCATCGCACTCTGTATATCAGTTGGGTTTACGGTCATATCATGTTGAAACATTGGTTCTCGTACGATCACCGAAGTTAAGCATCGTCGAGCCTGGTATGTACCTAGATGGGTGACCGCTTGGGAATATCAGGTGCTGTAGCCGTGGATGTACAGATGGATAACGGCTCGGAATTGGAAATTGAAGTGCCGAATTCCAATTCCAGTTTGTTTCGTTATATTCACTTACGTTCAAATTCCCTTGGGAAGGGTCTGAATTCACGTCTTTCCCGCTCCCCCCTAAGGGTTAATCAATATAAATTATATCAGGATGTGCGTTGTGGTGTAATGGATATCAGCTCGGAAAGAGAAATCTGAGAGCCGAGTTCGAATTCTAGTCGAGTTCGTTACATTCACTTAGGCACAAATATCTTTTAGAAAGGTACAAATCCATCTCTTCTCCAGCTATGGGTTGAACAGCAGGACAGTCTGTGTCCTATAGCCTTGGTTGGCAGCCAGTATACGACAGAAAGAAACGGCAACCTACTGCGGGAAGATCTGCCGAATCAGTCATAAATCGAAAGAGGCATGATCGCCCAATCACTTAACTGAATGAGTCATCAGTAAATCATTATTATCACCAAAGAATTGTTACAATTTAAATATAATTTATGGCCTTAAATTATGCGCAAAAGTTTGATAAACCGTAAAAAGCAACTAAAAAAAAAAATGATCTGTTGCAGTCAGTACCTGTTTATTAGCATCTTCAGCGCTAATTTTTTTTATTTACGCTGACGTGTGTAGGTTATTTCTCAAGAGTTAAATAGCAAGGCTGAAAACCAGGTACGAGTGAGATCAGTGTGTGAAGGACAAAATGAGGAAAGGACGCATATTTCAGGAAGGGAACCATTAATGAAGTAACGTTCTTTGGCGATGAACGATGAACACTAATTAAAAGAAATAAGACAACAAAACAAGGTTTAATTAAAAAAATATATATTTCTTTTTTATTCTCAATTCATTTTAGTTGAGAAAAATAAAACGTATCTGATAAATATGTACAGCATGAAAGTTCTCCAAAGAAAATTCCAAATAATTCATTTTGTCATAGATTAATATTTCACTCGTTTCATTTCTTCTCCTCCTACAAAAGACCCACGCCTCGCCGGATGTTCGCTTCACTTATTACACCACCTTCATTGGCATAAATAAAAATGACCATATCGTATACGAAGTAGGACTGATTGAGTAACTCTGAACAAATTACTCAGCATTTGGACCGTGATTTGGCGGATATTGCTTCCATCTCTCGAAATCACTCCGCCAGAAAATAAAGAGCCGTATTTTATATATATTCTCAGGAAGCCATTTTACGTCTTAAGTTTCCTGAAATTTGGACTAGCAATTTCTGTGTGTATGTATCTGCATTTTTGTGTGTGTGTGTGTGTAACATAAAGGGTGTTCCAATAACTTGGGTCGATTTTAAATGTGAATTCAGTTTAAGCGTCTAATGATTTTTTCTTTTTCTTTCAGATTTGGCGGACATTTGGGCGTTATTATTTTCTTCACCCATAATTGCCATGACTTAAATAACATGATCCAATAGAGAAATAAATAAATTTTCACGAATAACACTGATGACTTTGATCCGTCTTAATGAAACACCCTTATATATAATCCGTCTTAGTGAAACACCCTTTATATATATATATATATATATATATATATATATATATATATATATATATATACACACACAAAACAGTTTGTGTCATAATTGAACGCAATCTTCAGGATGGCCTGAATATTGCGTTCAAGTATGACATACATTTTTGTATATTTTCAGGCCTTCCCGAAGATTGAGCAAAAGCATTAAACAGACTGTTGCCGGTCTGTATTGAACTCAGTCTTCACTTTTATATGTACATGTTATATCATAGATATTGAGCACTTTTACGTATAAAGACTTAATACCTTATAACAATATTTTTATCATATATATATTGATTAATATTTTTCAACATTACACTAGGTGTGTGCAGAAGTTTCCAGCTAATACACAGTTTGAAATTGTGTATTCAGTCTCTAGTCTTAAAAAAACAAACACTCTCACGTATCTAATATATATATACAGTTAAGTATTTAGTGTTGAGATACATACGTTTGGAAGATAGTAATTCCTTAAATTTTCAAAGAGTTTAAAAGTCGAAACCGAAAATTATAAAACTGAAAATTTAAGGAAACACTTGAACGGAACGAAATATTTTTAACACAACATATGTGTAGCGGGATTTCCTCAAATAAAAAAATAAATAACATTAAGCCTCTTGTGGCCTGCGCTATTGACCACTACATACATGTAGTGGTCGATAGCGCAGGAGGCTGCCGAGAGCCCTTCTTGGTGCTACACATTTTTTCAGGCGATCTAAGTGGCGGAAAGGAAGCATCTACGTAAAATTATATCTCATTCCAACCATCAATCCAATTTTTGCATGCACCAGCCGTGGCAAAATCTTTCTCGTGCGCGGGTCTTGTCAATCTCCGGCAATCCCTGTTCTATGTCAACATTTTTTTATTTAATAATGTGAACACAGAAACCAACACTGCATAGCGAAACTCAATTTCACACCTTAAGTAATTTTTAAACCATTTCGGATATATATATATATATATATATATATATATATATATATATATATATGCAAATATATAGAAAAATATGAATACTAATTTAACGGCGTAACAATAATGCCAACAACTCTCTGTCGTTGAAACAGATCAGACGATATGCGTCAATCTGATGTCATCATTCCCTTGAAAATAGACACCTCGACCCTACCCTGTCTTAAACTCTTTCCGAAAGTAACTAATATGTTGATACAACATTTTGACCCTTACGTCCCTTATTAAAATAATTGCTTTCGCCGTTTCCATGCAATTAATATTACGAATGCATATGCTTATAAAGCTCCGTAAATTTCAAGATTAGTTATTCCAAAATTCGCTTGAAGATGAAACAGAGCTGGTTTTTAGCTTCTGTTTTTGGAACACAAGAACTCTTATGTAGCGATTGAATCATATTTTTAAAAAATAATTATAACACACACACACACACACACACACACACACACACACACACACACACACACACACACACACACACATATATATATATATATATATATATAAAATTGATAGAAATATAAATTTGTCATTTAGCTGATTGATATTAACTTCAGAATCCCGACTTCAGAGTTTCGTAAACGAGCCTTCCAGAAATCACTCCGTCCACTCGTCAGGCGGTATCAGCAATTTATTTATATATATGTATATATATATTTCTAGATTGCACTTTTCATTGGTGCAAGGTTATATATATAACTGTATATATATTTATATTTTTATAACTTTAAAGGTTATTGTTGGTGGCTACACGTCTTTGAGTAGGTGCTTAATTTAAATATTAAATAGTGTATTTATTTATTTTCACCTGCCGGGCAGAAATTTCGAGGAATTTTATTAAAGAATAAAAGAAAATTTCTCACCGAAGAGCGCAAATTTCTTTTTAATAAGATTTTTCGAAATTTCGAGCCGGTAGGCGAAAGTAAATGAATATACTGTTTAATGTATAAACGAAGCACATACTCAGATACAAGTATCCACTGGTAATAACGTTTAAATTGATAAAAATGTGTCAGATGAATAAAAATCCATTCTAATATATATATATATATATATACGATTAATACAAATATAAAATTTATCACTTAGGTGATTGATATTACCTGCAGCATCCCGACACTACAGTTTCGTAAACGTATCCTCCAGCAATCGTTCCGTCCACTCATCAGGTGATATTAGCAATATGTATATTAGATGAAATCGTAAGGATGTTGGAGGTTTTTAAAGGTATTTTCTACGTATATTTCTTTTTCAGGTAAATATTATTAACGGCTGTTAATTCCTAGTGCGCTTAAATAAAATCCTGTAATTATTCCATATTTTATTTTGTTGCAGTGGTGAAAATAGAGGTTTATGTCCATTCTTGTGAGTAGACCTTCAATTAAAAGTCTCCAGAAAATCTACCAACAAGAATGAGATCATATACTATTATTCTCACCATTGCAGTAGAATATATACACCAACGTCCGACACCCATTGCGAAACGGAACAAAAGTGATTGATTTTGTTAGAAGACCGCTAAGACAAAACCCCTTTATGTGTATATATGTGCGTATGTGTGTGTGCGTGCATGTATGCATATACACATTATTGATAAGATATTTTTATATTGTACTCGGTGTGTGCAACAGTTTCCAGCTAAAAATCGGTTTTCAATCATATGTTCAGTCTGGACGCATTTTCATCTACCGGCCTTATTAGAGAAATCCTTTTAAAGACAAAATGCGCCCTTTGGAAGGAGTCCAACCTGCGTCGGGAGAAACTGCCCTTAGATTCGGCGTGTGCTGTAGACCAACACGGTCACGTAGTGTCTGGCTGATAGTGTCTTTAAGCGCAAATTTATTCAAAGGTTCTCGAAACATTCATATCTGCTCCGTTTCGTATCCTAACGAAAATAAATGAACATATTGTTTAATAAATAGACGGAGCGTCTACTCAAATATGGGCATCCACTAAAAAAAAATAACGTTTAGGTGATAAAATCTGTTTGGATTAATAAATAAAAATAAACATTACTTCATTAGAAATTGCTTTGTTTACGTTAAGATATGAAACTAAACAGATATGTATGTTTCGAGAATCTTAAAGGCACTATTCAGCTTTGCTCGGTCGGTAAATCGATTTATAAACTTCTAAACGACTCATCAAAATGCACTTTGAAGCAAAATCAAAGAAGCGTTATTTGGTTGCCATTTGGTGCGTGTGTGTACGAAAGGATACCCAAAGATTTGAACAGCACGCGCGAACCAAAGGTAGTACGGATTTTTGCCCCTACTTTTTATGAGCAGGTACTCTTTTCGTGCCATTGTACAAACAGCAGGCAAAAAAAGAACAACCGTGACGTAACCAAAACATTGAGCTAACTAAATTTGCCCGTGATTATTCCCCGAACATTGAATAAAAGTTTGAGGAATAACGTCGCGTTCAGCAAATATTTTAGAACACGTCTTTAAGCGGGTCGTAAACGGAAGGCGACATAACGTAATGGACATGTGTCCCGCGCTAAACTGAAGCTCACTTATTTCGCTTCCAGACGTATCTAGGGTATTAAAGTGGCTACTTCCGATCACACACAGAGGAATAAAAAGGCACGTCGTGCTCGAGTACCTAGTTGCAGATCACAGCGACTCGGTGATATCCAGCCTTTTGAAAGAAGCCAAGGGAACAAGAGGAACGACTGTGGCTTTTTGTTGACCCCGCGGAAATACTCTCGAAAATGTCCAAGTTTATCTTATCTGTAATGGTTTAGGGGGTCGTAAGCAACGTGGGCCATAATATGTCGTACCATTATATATATATATATATATATATATGTATGCATGTGTTTATATGTTTGTGTGTGTGTTAGTAGCGTATAATGTTTGTGTGTGTGTTATTAACATGTTTTATGAAACAAATACAGATATATTTTGTAATTATCAAAAATAATTTTTCATATTTTGTCTATTTCCAACAAATATAAAAATAGTCAAAAACGCCTTAATTACCAATTAAAGTCACATTCCATAATAATAACGAATATAGATGATATATAGAAGTTATTACCTGAGGCCTGCGGACTTAAGCTTTTAACAAAACTGATCCCTGATTGCATGTTGAATACACGGATAAGAAAATAACAAGCATGCCTTTCGAAAAATATTAAATAAATGAAAAATAAGAAAATGGAATCAATCTGGTTACATAATATCCAGAAGATATTACCTGAGGTCTGCAGACATAGATGTTTAGCAAAACTGATCCCCGATTGCGTGCTGAACAAAATAATAAACATGTCTTTCACAAAATAAATAAATAAATAAATTTTTAAAAATAATTGTCTTAAAAAAAATAAAAAAATGGCATCGATCCGACGCATTTTTTCAAAGTTATTTCAATTTGAAAAATTTCTGAGCTCTCATCCTTGTAAGTGAAGTTTTAATGTTCGTGAGTAGATCCTGAAACATGATGTCTTCTTCTCTTTTGTTGTTGGAGTTGCCCAGTGAAGTGTGAAAATGTTCAGCGAACTCTTCACCGGAACCGAGGGAAGTGGCCCTCTCAGAGTCATCTACAGACGTCTCCATGATATGCTTAAACAAAGCCTCAAAATAGACTGTAGCTATCATCTTCTGCAGCGCGAACTGTATGTCGCGGGCCACATCCGAGTGCCTGTCGCGTAAATATGCATACATCTTTTCGGGATCTTTCACCTTTTCAAACTCCAGAGGTTTCCGCTGTCGCTTCCGCCAGTCGTCCTCGTGAACGATTTGGAGCGACAGTTTCAATATATCAATGCACTCAGTCGGGAAACCGAGTAAGTCCAGCGTCTCCGATAGTAGTTTTCGAGTTTTTTCGTCGTTACGCAGGCTGAATAGTGAGTACTCGCTATTAGTTCCCGGGTCTTTCTCCAGCATTTGGTTGCTAATCGTAGTGAAAAATGAAATGAGGTACTCCATTAATAGTATCGATTCCAAACTGCCTTCTTTTAGGATTATTAGCAGACTGGTCAGCTGGTCAAGTTCGCGTAATTTTTCCGTGTAAGTGTCCATGTTTTCCTCTATATCGTTGAAACGCTCGCTTAGCTTTTCAAATTTCCGTTCAAGTTTGGAGACCACGTATTCGAGCCGGTCGAGTCTTTGGGGTACTTTCGTATACTTAAAATAAGTAAAGCTACCAGAATTAGCCATTCCTTCGTGAATTGTATAGCCATTGCAGATGTCATTGAGAACAGAGAAGTCAATAAAATGTTGGCTGGTTAGCACGAGCGTCATAAATCTTGATTTGGGGCGAAGTTGAAGACGAAATAAAAAATCTGGTATCAGTTGAGAAAAACAAGGCAAGATGGTATGGAAAAAGCAGATGTTGGTTTATAAAAGAAGCTGTTGAAAAAGATAAACGATTTATGGCTTGCTGATTTCTATATTGCAAGTGCAGATACAGGTGCAACCTTTTTTTCATCTGTTTGCCTTTAAATGCACGCAGAAATAAAAGAATAAATATCGTCTGCTTGTGTGAAAAATTATTCCATAGTAAATCGCTGCGATATTTATTTTGTACTTGAAATGTAGGAAAAATGTTTGCGTTTTTTCCTTAAATGATATGTTATTTCTTTTTTGGTGCTTGTTTTGAGATTAGAAAGTCTGACAATTTGCAGAAAATAAAATAAAAAAAAATCGTTTTTAACTTTTTAGATATTTGATTTATTTTTTTCAAACAGACACTCGTGTGTATCGTTGAGTTTTATTTTTTAGGTCAGTATTTTGAAATCATCGAGAAACAAATTTCATGTGTAAGCGAGAAAAATATTTTGCAAATTCTCGAATAAAACTAAAATGAAAATGTCCTTGAATTTTTATTATCCTTAAGATTATGAATTCGTTAAAGCATCCGCAAATGAAGCACGATTTAATACATAATTAAAAAATAATAAAGAAAATTCAACACCCACCACTCTCTCTTTTTTTGTTCCTGGTTGTTTTTCTCCTAGTGTATATCGATGTTGCAGAAAGCAAAGCCGTGATATATCTACCGGTCTCTTGGCTTCCGGAGTTGTTTTTTATATAGCGATTATTAATCTAAGTCTTTCTCAAGGTTGTTTTCAGAAGTCCGTAAGCCGTTGTTGTTAACATTTGAACACGGGGAAAATCAACTCAATCATATCACACAATAATACTCATCAGCGTAAATCCTTTTGTTTTGGGTGGGCCAGACTGACTGGGGCATTCCGTTTGGAAAATTCAGGTGAGAAAATCCGTGATACTCAAGAAAAATTCTGACGTATTCTCTCTCTCTCTCATTTTTTCTTTTTAGTTCAAAATTTAAAATTAAATCGTGAATATATGTTAATAAGATGCCTAAAATTGATTCTATACATTTTGATCTCTGATTAGCGACATTATTTCTACGTTTCTTTACCTCATTTCGTACGAATAGGTCATGTCAATATGTCATTGTAGACAAATAATTCTCATAATTTTATGTTACACACCTTCCACTCACCACTAAGCGTGGTGCCTTTGTTTGTATGTGAGAATGTGTGAGGTGTGTGTGTGTGAGCGTGTGTGTGTCTGAGCGTAGGAATTTAATAAGTGCAGTCCTCTGGGTTAATAGTCTTAACAGGCCTTCGTGGGATTAATTTTAATAAATACATCTTTCACGTGCTTTCTTCTTTTCTTTATATATATATATATATATATATATATATATATATATATATATATATATATATATATGTATCGGGCCGGTGCAAGGGTCTCGCCCCCAACCACATCTGTGATACGGAGTCCCTACTCTACAAAATCTGAATTTTCATAAGGTATTATTCATATAAAATACAAATTTTATTGTAACCTAATTATGTACAGTAATGGATCGTATGCAATATAGCTAAACAGTTCAACTAAAAAAAAAAAGGAAAATAAATACAGTGTATCTAAATACTAATTAACGACATGTCATAACAATAGATTATTCCATCTTCTTAAATAAATCAATATTTTTTTGCGGCAATTTTTAACATGCACTTGAGATTTTTCTTGTTAAAAAGTTGAAGAATTTTAACACATTCAACATTATGGATAAAAAAACAGTGAATTTTATATAGTGTTTTTTTTTATATAGTGAATTTTATATAGTGTTTTTTTTTTATATAGTGAATTTTATATAGTGTTTTTTATGAGAAAAACAAATTCACGTATTTGAACCCCACCCCCCAAAAAAGGAAACCAGAATTACTTCAAAATCTGCGAAAATTTTAAATCCTTTAATAGTTAGTTGTGCTTAGTTCACTTTGTAAAGTATATAAATGTAGGTAGAAAAATGCAAATATTGATAAGATAAGCTTGCTCTACAACAGTCGTGGTTTCAATGGTAGTACGAACCGACACTGTGTGTGACTGTGTGTGTGTGTGTGTGTGACTGTGTGTGTGTGTGTGTGTGTGTGTATGAAGAAATATACTCTTAAGGTGTGCTATATTTATGGGATAGAGTGCTCAATATCAGAGATAGAGTGTGTGTAAATATAAAAGTGAACACTGGAGTCAACACTTAGAGGTGACAGGCTGTTTCCTGCTAGACGCAATCGTCAGGCCACAAGTGTTGTTTTTTTCTCGGCTATTTATATATATGGGTCAGTGGTGCATTGTGGGTAGTCTATTTTGGCGGTTATTTTGCGGGAAGTCCACTGACCCGTATATATAAATAGCCGAGAAAAAAAAACAACACTCGAGGCCTGACGATTGCGTCTAGCATGAAACAGCCTGTCGCCTCTAAGTGTTGACTTCAATGTTCACTTTTATATTATATATATATATATATATATATATATAGTAATCCACAGACATGTGACTAGACATCCGATATATATATATATATATATATATATATATATATATATATAGTAATCCACAGACATGTGACTAGACATCCGATATATATATATATATATATATATATATATAAGAGAGAGAGAGAGAGAGAGAGAGAGAGAGAGAGAGGTGGCAGGGTGGAGTAGTGGATAGTGGCTCGGATTAATGAATTGGAGAGCCGAGTTCGATTTCTAGTCGAATCCATTACATTCTCTTACGTGCTAATACTCCCTCTAGCTATGGGTAAATAGCAGGACAGACTGGGTTCTGTAGCCTTGGATGGCAACTTTTCCTTCTAGGAGAAGTATAACTCTGAATTCAGAACCTGGTCATTTGGAGACCTTGTGGCACGTAGTGAACTAGGTCTCTGTAATCGGCCCTTCAAAAAGTGTGGTTTGTTCTGCACAATCATGTGTGCTGGTATCTGGCTGTCGGTTCCTAGCTGCTTGACCCTCATACATCGAATACATCGGGAGAGTCCACCATATATATATATATATATATATATATATATATATTGCGTATATATTGGCACCATGTTTTCATTATGACATATCTCATTAAAGAATTTAGAGAAGTTCTGTTTACTTATTTTTAATAGGACCCTCTCGTAATTACGGACAAGTTTCTTAGTATCCTTATTAAAGGAAGAAAGAAAATTACTATGTTGATGCGCATTCATTTAATTCCGAGAACTTTCGACATTAGCACAATGTTGTCATCAGGTCTTGTTTTTTTCTAAGACAAAAATAGTTGCGTTCATCATTTTTCTATTTTTCTCTGAAAGTTAAATATTTTACGTGCGAAGGGAAAAACACTAATACTTTTCTCATCCGGCGTGCTTTGAACGCTAGGCTGCGGAGAGTTTTCACAGTTTGTTTTAATGAACATTCACTAGTTCAAAAACATATTTACTCAATTTCGTATCCGAAACGTAAACAAAGCAATTTCTAAAGAATTAATGGATTTTATTATTTAAAACAACATACTTTTATTACTTCAATATATATATATTTTTTTTTTCAGGCGAGTTCGTGCTGAAAAGTTCTCGGCTCGACCGACTAAATCACCAAACAAAAAATAATCGTGTAAGTAAAGTAAGTTCGTGTATAAGTTTAAAGAGATGATTACTTTGTTAATCCTTATTAATACGAGAAAATATGTAAGCAGAAATATGCGTCTGTAAACTGTCCATCTTATCTTCTTAGCGGATTTACTTTATCCCCGACATCATTTCCTCCATAAATCTCTTTTTCATCCATTTTTTTATCGCGTCTTTCGTGTCACATTTTCTCCATCGTTTGGGATTTATAGTGCAAATTTACGTTTATTTTATTTGTATTTTTCTATTTGCCTTTCCAAATTTTTCTTCGTTCGGTCATTATTGCTTAATATTTAAAAAATTTATATTTTTTTTATATATATATAATAATTGTATTTTTATATATATATATATATAATAAGAAAGAACAGTAAGATTTACAATCCAGTGTTCCTAGTAATTATTTTTATTTTTAAAAAACAGTGATCGATACAGAACAGTAGAGCATTATATTATAATTATTTTCTATTTAAAAAATATGGTTCCATCATTACACAGGAATTCAAAAAAGAAACATAGTAATTCCTGTGCAGCGATGGAACCATATTTTTAAAATACAAAATAATTATAATATATATATATATATATATATATATATATATATATAAACCACTAAAACTGTTTTATATATATATATATATATATATATATATATATATATATATATATATATATATATATATATATATATATATATATATATATATATAAATAAAACAACTGAAAAGTTTCAAATTAAAAAAAAATGAATGTTTTTTGTGAAAGTATTTATTTATATTTTTATATATATATATATTTGATATTTCAGATCGACCCGGATCTTTCATAAGAAATAACCGTTTTTAGAAGTTTGTTTACAAGTCGCGTCCGTCGCGAGACGTGGACGTCACGTGATATGGAATGCAACTGTGTTTATATATATATATATATATATATATATATATAAACACAGTTGCATATCTTCGGTCGTCTGTCTTATCAACCCCGGTGAGGACTGAGTTTATGTCTATACAGTGAAAGAAGGTCTGGAAATAGAATGCATTTGCATTAATCATATATATATATATATATATATATATATATGTATCAAATATGTATCCAATTTTCCAAGTCCTCTTTCCTCATTTTGATTGTGATTGTGAAAGTAGTAATGATTTTCTGTACTAATTTTCTAACTATTTCTCGATGGCGAAGTGTCCAACTTCGTGTCTTTGATTTCCTATCCATCTGGCCTTATTTCGATTTAGTCTTTCGCCAAAAGGAGACACGCTGGAGTAATGGATAGCGGCGCAGACTGAGGAATCGAATTCCAGTCGAATCCATTACATTCACTTACGTGCTAATACCCTTGGGAAAGGTATCAATGCTTTTCTTCTTTCTACTAGCTAAGAAATTTTTTTTTGTTAAGAAATTCGTTGCATTCTATGTTTGAATTTCTGGGATGAGGAGTTATCATTATTTACACTATTTACATTCAGACTGTTGTCCTCATCTTTGTTGTTATTATTACAAAGTTTCGGCCGTTGTGTCCTCCGGCTTTCTTCATGTGTGTACCAATCTGGGTAACCTACAGGGAATACTGAACACTTTATTTAATCTACGGGCGTAGACTGTTAACGTTCCACTGAACTTGTCTAAAGATATCTCGTCTACTTCTTATATTTAATATTGAGTTGTTACTGCTCACCCCTGTTTCCAACGAATTCAAGGGCACACTGTCGGGCCCAGGGATTGAATTCCCGTTTACTCAGTTATGTGTCATGCGTGATACACGCTTAGACGATCAGGTAGCGAAAGGTACATGACTGACGAAGTAGCATTTTTTCCCGCAGTAGATTGCCATTTCTTTCTGCGGTAGACCTGTTGCCATCCAAGGCTATAGAACCCGATCTGTCCTGCTATTTACCCATAGCTGGTAGGGAGAAGAAGAGGATTCATACAATTGCCAAGGGTATTAGCACGTAAGTGAATGTTATAGATCTGACTGGAATTCGAACTCAGCTCCCCGATTCATCAATCCGAGCCGCTGCCCACCGTCATCAAATTAACGTATCAACGCTTTAATTACGTGGGAAAATATTCTAGGAATTCATCGAATTTCAATTTCACCCATTTAAATGCCATCACATTTACTACATGGGATTATATATATATATATATATATATATATATATATATATATATATATATATATATATATATATATATATATATATAACGCGCACACACAGACACACAGTGCTGTTCGATAAAAGTGACTCACCTGTTTTTTTTACTTAAACATTTTTTCGCCTATTGTTTTTGGGGTCAAATTAATTTTGAATCTTACTAATATAAAGACCCCTTCCCGACCACCTAGTAAAAAAGTTTACTCACCCTAAGGTATTCTATTGATAATTATAATTTTGGATATAAATGAGAGTTAGGGAAAAACCTTGTGCAAAAAAAGTGACTCACTTATTTCCTGCAACTAGTAATCAATAGAAACATAACCGAACAGCTTTAAATAAAGAATAATTTATTTATAATAGGTAATATAGTTCGAAATATTTAATAATCTATGTGTCCTCCTTTATTTTGAATAACCTTTTCAACCCTTTTTGGCATTGACTTGATTAGGTTCTGGCAAATCTCATCTCAAAGCATTGAATTCCATTCGGATATGAAATTCACAATCAAATCCTCTTTGTTGCTCAACTGTTTTCTCGAGAGCCTGTACTTTATAATACTCCATAAGTTTTCTATGGGGTTGAGGTCAGGAGATTGGGGCGGTCATATCCTAACACTCACCTGCTTCTCATCAAAGTATTCCTTCATCAATTTTGATTTGTGACAGGGAGCATTATCCTGCATAAAAATGAGCTTGGTGGGGTCCATTTGCACCCTTTCAGCAGAAGGGAGCAGACAAGTCTCTAAAATTCTCTTGTACTGCTCGTTCCTGAGTGTCTTTTCAATAGGTTTTAAGAAACCAGTTCCATGAAAAGAAAAGAATCCCCAGAACATTATACTGAACGGATGCTTGACAGTACTTACTGCTAAATTCAAAGAGTTTTCAAAGCTTCTTCTTCGGATTTTAGATCGCTTTTCCTTTGAATTTAGCTCAACTTTCGTTTCATCGGAGAAGAGAACATTTAGTAAAGAAAATCAGGTGAGTCACTTTTATCGAACATCACTGTATATATATACTTAATCATATGCAATAAATGTGATAACATTAATATTGGTGTAAAAATCCCCTGACAACTGGACAGAACGATTACCAAACGGTTCGTCTATAAAAGTCCAGAGTCGAGGTGCTGAATATAATATCAATGAAGCTAAACGACAAATTTAAATTTATTTATTTTTAATCCGGCATCATTATTACTTCAAACAAACACACACACACACACACACACACACACACACACACACACACACACACACACACACACACACACACACACACACAAAAATTAATTGTACTTATTAATTATTATTTGAGTAGATTGATTTGTTAGTAGAGTAGACATCTAACATCTGCGAGGCGATAATTATGTCAAGAAGTGTGGGTTCAAATTTTGGCTCATGTGTCGTCGTATAGTTTATGTGAGGCGCCCCCACCCCAAAAACAACTGTTGATCTTTTAAATAACTTAAAAAAATAAAAAAAGCAAATATATAAGTAGTTTCGATATAAAATCTTTATATACAAATGTTCCCGTAAAGAAATGCTTAAATTTACTATACACACACACACAGACACACACACACACATATATATATATATATATATATATATATATATATATATATATATATATATATACGTTTCCAGTCTTGGGCTGAGGATAGCTGGCACATAGCAGTGCTAGTTTAAAATAGACTATACTCACATGAGGTAATTTTGGATATTTTGCTGTAAAAATATACGCTCTGTTATAACAAATACATTGAGCTCTCTCTGTCTGGATTATATACCAACGAATCTATTACCTGTACTAACTATCTATCTATCTATCTATCTCTATATATATTATATGTATGTATGTATATATATATATATATATATATATATATATATATATATATATATATATATATATATATGTATATATATATATTGAGATAGAGAGAGAGAGAGAGGGGGAGGAAGAGAGAGAGGGATGCAAATGTCGGTATACAGTAATGAAAAACAAAACGTGAAAACGTTTTGTATTGATCATACAAAAATATCAATAATAAACATGTCAATAATAAACATATGAATCCCACAAATGTTCAAACTGTTTGTCCCCGTCATTCACACACACCTCTTTACTTGCAAAACATTTATTATTATTAATTAAAAAATAAAAATGTGATAAATGTATTATAATGAAAATAAAAATATTAAAAATGATTTTAATGAATGAAATGAATTCTATTATTAAATGAATCCAAGAACCACTATTATAATACTGGTAATATTAGTATATTACTTACTGTATACCTACTTTTGCATCACATACACATCTATCTATCTATCTATCTATTTATAAGTGGACATTGAAGTCAACACCAAGCGGCGACAGTCTGTTTCATGCTTCTACGCAATCGTCATGACGATTGCGTGGAAGCATGAAACTGTCCACCTTAATGTTTACATACTCTCTATCCCTGATATTAAGTACTTTAACCCATAAATATAGCATACATTTAAAATTGATTTTATCACACACACACACACACACACACACACACACACACACACATAAATGTAAAAGAGCAAAAAGAATATATATTTAAACGTTCATGGCATTAAATTAAAAAGGGCTCAGTACAAGTGTAGATATTTATTATAAGCTGTTGTTCCAATGTAACAGTTTATAATATATATATATATATATATATATATATACATATATATATATATATATAACCAAGTCTAGGATTGGTGTATACGGAATAAATTCCAATTACCAACAATTATTATTCTTAAAAGGGTGCTCAATACAGAGTAGAGCATATATAATTGTATATTTAAAAATTATAACATAAATGTTATTAAAATCACTACAAAAATAGCCATTTTGTTTCAACACCTCCGGTGTCTTATCAAGTGATGATACCGGAGGTGTTGAAACAAAATAGCTATTTTTGTAGTGATTTTAATAACATATTTATGTTATAATTTTTAAATATACAATTATATATATATGTGTGTGTGTGTGAAAGATATGATATATTAATCTGTATATCAAACAAATAGTGGATAATCAAATGACAAATTAGGAACTCTTATGTGACACGTTTTCCTCACAAAATGACTGCTATTACAATGTCGGATAATTAAAATCATTACTGATAAAAATAAAATCAAAGTCAATAAAAGCTGAAATGAGATCTAGACATCCTGGATATTGAAATATTGAAATTTAAAGCTGAACCTCCCCGTATCTTTAAGTTTTACGATGTAAGTTGT
The DNA here is from genome assembly GCA_964036315.1 of Acanthosepion esculentum. Lineage (NCBI taxonomy): Eukaryota > Metazoa > Mollusca > Cephalopoda > Sepiida > Sepiidae > Acanthosepion > Acanthosepion esculentum. The sequence goes on along the minus strand of OZ038489.1, from coordinate 46,508,817 downwards.
ACCCGGTGTTTCTTGTACCACCACGATATGTTTAAAATTTAATCTTAATGCATTATGTAAATATTAATATTTAGTCTTAAGCTTTCCAAGTCAAGTCAGTCGTTATCTATCCTCCTTATCCTCATAACCTTCACCTCTTACCACCTTCCTTTTACATTCATATAAAACATCTCAATAACCCTTTACCTCTCAAGTTTTGTATTGGGTGAACTTTAGTGGAAAAAAAAATGCAAGATTCTTTACATCGATAAAATTATATAGACATTATATATATATATATATATATATATATATATATATATATATATATATATATTAAAGACATTTTTGATATGTTTAACGTTCTTTTTATAGATAAAAGTATTTTAAGTAAAAATTTTATCTATAAAAAGAACGTTAAACATATCAAAAATATCTTTAATAAATTGTCGGACTATGTCCAATTCAAATATATATATATATATATATATATATATATATATATATATGTAGAAATATAGTCTTAAAGTGTGCTATATTTATGGGATAAAGTGCTCAATATAAGAGATAGAGCGTGTGTAAATATAAAAGTGAACATAGAAGTTAACACTTAGAGGCGACAGTTTGTTTCATGGTAGTGCAATCGTCAGGCAACATATATGTACAAAGATATATATGTATAAAGATACGGGGAGGCTCAGCTTTAAATTTCTATATATATATATATATATATATATATATATATATGATATGTATATATATGTATATATGTATATATATATGTATACAGTGTAACCCGAATATAAGGGAGTTGTCGGGACCGGGGAAGAAGTCTCTTATAACCGGGTTTGGTCTATTATATA
>OZ038489.1:46497975-46502975 GCA_964036315.1 Acanthosepion esculentum | reverse complement strand
AGAAATAGAGAGAGAAACGAGAAATAGAGAGAGAGAAACGAGAAATAGAGAGAGAAACGAGAAATAGAGAGAGAAACAGAGAAATAGAGAGAGACGAAGAAAGAAAAGCACAGTAAGAGAACAAGTGAAGGAATTTTAAGAGTGGGTATAAAAAGGAAAAATGAAAAGATAGGAAAAGACAAAAAATACCCCCCGCCAAAAAAAAACCCCGGCAAAACGTAAGAGAGACAAGGGGATAGATAGATAGATAGATAGATAGATAGATAGATGGCGTATAAGTAATATTCTATACATTTTTACTTTTGAAATTTTTCTCAAAAATACTTTGGGCAGTTCTTTTTCACTTATCTGCTCAAAGAAAGCCCCTGAAGCCATAAAGGAAAGAATGAAGCCCAAAGGATTCGAATTGGAATTGGATATCGGTTTTAAGCCGTTCCTTTTACGCCTCTTACACTCCGTATTCCATTTCCAATTCCGGAAAATCCATTAACCTCACACTCGTCACTGGTTGTCAGGTAAATGGAAACGAAAGAGGACGATGATATTATCCCGACTTCCTCTCAAACCGACAAAATAGTCGTTAACGAGCGTAATGGAGAATCACTTCCGATCGTAATATTAACATCGACAACTAGTGCAACAACTCCATTTGAAGATCTAGCGGCAATGGAAAATGCGTACAGAAATATGCAACAAAATTTCCTTCTACTTTCTCCATTTTCCAGTCGTTTGGGCCTGGTTTCATTGACATGTGGTTTGAAGTGTTTAAGAGAATAAAAAAAATAGGCGAAAGAAAACTGAGAATAATGAAATAAAAGAATTACAAATTGTCGTCTGCCTTCCTTCATATTCAAAGGATAAAACTGATCCAATTAAGTGGACAAGTGAATTAGAACTTTAGTGTTCCAATCGTAAGATTTTTAAAATCATTTCACTACAAGCTAGGCAATAAAGCCACAGACGCAACGGGTTACTGAGTGTGAGTAAATATGAGAAAAAGAAAGCACTATTAAGGAGAGAACAATAAAAGAACAGGAATTAAAATGACAGAAGATCACGATTGACAGTGGATTTAAATTTTTAAAAATCAAAGTCGACTGGAAAGAAGCCGGAGGAGATTACCATAAGCGAGAAGTACGATAGAACAAACAGTTAGCATAGAACTTACGGTTATATCTATCCATTTCAACTGTAAGATTATGAGACCTTGCTGCTAATCAAGTCATATACTTACATTCATAAAGTCTAGGTACCAAAAACGAAAACTCATCAGAACAATTACCATGAAAATATTTATAGAAAAAGCACGGGTAAGCTACGTTGCGGCGGTTAGAAAGTGACTGAAGCCGGGATGCCAGGTCAGGACCGATAACATTGCAGATTTCTTTGTATTTTATCAAGAATCTCTCAATACATAGAAGAGGCACCAGATCAGATGTGACAGCAATATTCAATGCATGGACGAATGGTAGACTTATGTGTATTTTTATATTATTTCATTTATGTAAGATAGATTCTGTCGTGAAAGATTGTCTAGCACGACACAGAGAACCAACTATTCTAGCAGCAGATCTAGCGGTTGATTCGATATAATCTTTCCAGTTCCGCATTTCGCCATGATCCATGTGTTACCTTTTTGACAATATCCGCCGGTCTAGGGAGACGATGCCAATGCGCAGCACGGTTGGGAAATGACTGAAACAATCCCACCGGTTACTCCAAACGTTGTGAGCGAAATTGGATGGACGGAACTGTTGTGGTAGCAAGCAATCGTGACAGAAGGTTCGAGCGTATTGGCCTTGTCGATAAAGCTGGATTATACGTTCTGTTCCAGAAACTGTAACTAAGGCCCAGCCAGCATAGTTACAGTAGGTATTTACTAGTACGCGCATGCCGTACAAGATACGACACAAGGTCGAGTTTCACGTGGGAGTTGAATTACAAGACACATAAGAAAATTCAGCCATGTTTCCTTGCCGAAATTGTGTGTAGTGATCCGAGTGCTTTAGTTCATCGTTCATAATTTTCAAAGAAAGCAATTAGGAGTCGAGAGATAGCTTGTGAAGAAGTTATGCTTTCCACACACACACACACACACACACACACACACACACACACCTCATTTGTATTTATTATTAAAAAGTGTGTATTACGTCTATTAGCCTTCGGATTCGGAACACACACATACACACACAGACATGGAAACGCTTACTTAGTAAAACATTCCATAACTACAATGGATAAATTTAAAATTTTTATATAACTATAACAAAGCGCGTGGGTTTAAAAATCACCATCACAACGAAATGCAGATTTTATCGCAGTTACAATGAGTTTGTCTTTGTAATTTACCCCTGAAGATGATCTTAAAAAAGGTCGAAAGTACTTGAGTCAAAAAAACTATGGCACCTTCCTTGATGAATTTCATCTTAACATCAAGAAACTGATTAAACAACTGGAATGGAGCAGTATAAAAATAAGTAGACACAATATGTCTATATTATTCAATGAAATATGTCTGAATATATATACATACATATACATATATATATATAGTGGCCCGATGATTGCATCTAGCATGAAACAGACTGTCGCCTCTAAGTGTTGACTTCTATGTTCACTTTTATATTTACACACGCTCTATCTCTGATATTGAGCAATTTATCCCATAAATATAGCACACTTTAAGACTATATTTCTTATATATATATATATATATATATATATATATATATAATACCGGGTGTAACAGCAAAATTATCCAAATCGTGTAACGGCATAATTGCCCATCCCACAAAATGTTTAATATCTAAAAAAACACTAAACTAATTGAGTTTCTTTTATCCAGTTCTTCAGATAAAATGATTAGCAATCTTGACAGCATTTGTCGTAAGAATCACTGAAAAATCCTTTGAGTTATTCAGCTAGAAAGAGAATAGGTTAAAATCGTTTTGTGTCAGACCCACTGTCTTTCCAACTGAGGAATGGTGAGAGGAAATAAACCTTCAGTAATGGTACCAACATTCATATTCTGGATTCCATCTTCAAAGTACATTCAAGAACCATCAAGAGAACGGTGAATAAGAGGAAAACGGGACCAGATGTTCACAACAAGAAGAGGGATCATCATTTCAACTTAGAGCTAAAGAGATCAATTAGAAAAGATCCAACTCACCCATAAGACGTTTGCTACGCGAGAGTAGAGTTTCAGCTGTGACAGTCCAAAGAGCAGTGAAAAAAGACTTGAAAATGAAATCGTGAAATAAGTTGGCAAATGATCCAGGAATTTTATATATATATATATATATATATATATATATATATATATATATATATATATATATATTTCAATCCTTCATGAATTTCTGACCCTTAGTAATGATTAATTAATGATGAACATGTCATTTTCGTTTATGATCGATTTCATCACGATTCTTCATTTAAGCTTGGAGAGTAATTATACATCCTTATTGCTTAAAGTAGAGTCCGATAGTGTTATAAAAACCTCGAAGAATTTCAGTAAGAAATATTTAACCATTTCTAATATACAACGGTTCAAAGCTTATTCTAGCAATTGGACAATTTTGCTGCTACAGGTTTTGGGGACACTTTTTCTGTTACACTCGGTATATATATTGTCATTTAGCTGATTGATGTTACTTTCAGCATCCCGACTCCAGAGTTTCCTAGACGGATTTTTCAGTGGCCACCCTGTATTAATATCGATTAAGCACTTCAGATTAGGAATTTCAATTTTATTTTAAAATTTGAAAAAATCGCGTGGTATGAGCATGCTTTGTTTTGGGTTCTATAGGGGAAAACACGTGTTGGTAATGACACGTTTCGTCTATAGAAGCGGTTTTCATGATAGAAAAGATTCATTTGGAGGCAGAATCTTTCTTTATTAGGGAAGAGGCAGCGGTTCGCTATCCCAAGAAAGGAGTTCCAGGAATGCTTTCGTTAATGAAAACGACGCTGGATAAAATGTGTGGCTTCGAATGGGGACTACTCCGAAGGATATTAAATGCCAAATTGATATGTGTTATAATTTTCGTTTTATGGCACCAGTCCCGATACCTTTTGATCAAACCTCGTGTGAACATATAATTTTCGTTTACGGTCGATTTCATCACGATTCTTCTATTAAGCTTGGAGAGTAATCATATATTCTTATTGCTTAAAGTAGAGTCCGATAGTGTTATAAAAACCTCGAAGAATTCCAGTAAGAAATCTTTAACCATTTTTAACATACAACGGTTCAAAGCTTATTCTAACAATTGGACAATTTTGCTGTTACAGGTTTTGGGGACATTTTTTCTGTTACACCCGGTATTTATATATACGAGGGTCATTCAATAAATAAGTTGAATTTTTAGGTATAAGGACTTCTAATACAGAAAGGAGCTTACTCTTTTTTTTTGTTTTACTTCTTTTTCACATGGATTTAATTTCTTTTGCAGATTAAAAAAAAAGAAAAATTGAGAGTTTTGGCGATTGACAAAGATGGCCGACCAAGAAGCATGCTCCAGGATTGAACAGCGGTTAGTTATCAAGTTTTTGGTTGCTGAAGGGTGCAAACAAGTTGAAATTCATAGGGGAATGTCAACTGTGTATGGTGCCACATGTTTCAGCCAAAAAAAATGTCTACAAGTGGGCTAAATTGTTTAAAGAAGGACGGAGCAGTGTTGAGGATGAAGACATGCATGGGAGGCCTACAGAAGTGAGGTCTCCTGAGGTGATCGAATCAGTCAATGACCTCATTCAGTCTGACGGAAGGGTGACAGTGGATGACATTGCAAGGACTTTGAGCTTATCTGTTGGGACAAACGCAGAGGTCATCAGTCAGAAGGAGTCATCTTGCATCATGACAACGCAAGGCCTCACACAGCAGCCCAAACGGTGCAGGCCATCAACGAGCTGGGCTGGGAACTGCTCCCTCATCACCCTTACAGCCCAGACCTTGCCCCTTCAGACTTTCACCTGTTTGGTCCCTTGTAAGC
>OZ038489.1:46480475-46492975 GCA_964036315.1 Acanthosepion esculentum | reverse complement strand
CAAGAGATCTTTTTTTATTATTTGCGTGGTATTATTTCATTTGGATTTGACAGAGATGTTGGCAACATGATTATACAATGTAACCCGGATATAAGAGACCCGGATATAAGAGAAACCCGGATATAAGAGATATTTTATCTGGTCCCAAATTAGAGCCTGTGTTAATGTATATATAATAGACCAAACCCCGGATATAAGAGACTTATTATCCGGTCCCGACAACTCTCTTATATCAGGTTTACACTGTATGTTCAATTGTGAGTGGTAGTTGACATTTGTTGCATGATGGGAGAAGTTTCATTTTTTTGTAGGTGTGTGTGTGTTTGTGTGTGTGTGTGTGTGTGTGTGTGTGTGTGAGTGAGATGTGTATGTCTAGGACCCTTCATGAGATCGCTAAAAACAGAGCATAGCATGATGAAAAAGACGCCAAACTTGACGAAAACAAAATGTTAGCGTCTAAATGTTTATGTTATCATTAAGAGTGTAGCGGACCGTGGGGGTGAAGATGTGAAGAGATATCAGAAAAGGTTAAAATTTCCTGCTAGCCGGTCCAACTACATGAGAATGTTGGGGTTTAATTAAGTCCAAAGAAGACAAAGAAAACAAACAAGACCGATACATATATATAAGCAAATATATATTAATAACGAGTTACACAAAGACATGGACAGTTACATAGAGTTTGTATGGAGAAATTATGTGCGTGTGTTGTAAGTGTTCGTACGTACGTGTATTGTTCTTAGCGTGTTCCCAGAATTTGGGAAACGCTGTATCTGTGAGAGGTCACATATTGGCCTAAGTGAAAAAGAGAGAGATTTTACCTCACCTCCGTGCGAGGTAGCGGCCCAAGGCCTGAGTCGAAAAAGAGAGAGAGGCGAAGGGTCAGCCAGTATTTATAGCCAGGGGAGAGAGACCCCTGTTGAAGGATTAAGGAAACTGAGGGGGAGCTAACTCCGACAAGAGGAAAGATCAAAGTATTTTTTAATTATTTCTTAAAATTTTTCATTCTTTTAGAACATTCTAAATTTTGATTAAAAAAACATTGTTTCTATTTGAATCACCAGAACTAGCAAAATAACATATATAATTTTTTTTCCTGTATGACTGACATTAATTTGGAAAATCTTGCAAAAATTAAAATAATTGTCGGATTTTAATGAAACCTTGAGAAACTTCACAAATGATGGAACTTATAAATATGTTTTCCTTTTTTAAAGTCATAGCAAAAATATTTTTTTTGATATGTATTACCCCACCCCCATAACTAATTGCACGAAAACTCTATAATTTAAATTTTGGGAAGATTAGTGATTATATTAGTTAAAAGCACAAGGCTTTGAGGAAACCAAATCATGTTTTTTTAGTTGGACCACCTTTATCTGAATTCATCTATGAATTGTAACATACAAAACTCAATAAAACAAAAATATTATTTAATTTTAAAAGCTTTTAATTGCTTTTATTTATTTTAATTAACATGGACAATATTGTCTGAAAGCAAAAAGATATTTCGATGAAAAATGAATTTTTAAAACAATTATTTGTTATTTCTGAAATATTTTATTATTTTTACATTAAATGTTGTTAATTCTTCTAAAATTAGGGAAAAAGTTTGTAAAATGTAACGAATGTTGTTATTAAGTATATATATATTTATAGATTATAATTTCCAAAGCTTTTTACAAACTAACAAACACCAGTATACAAAAAAAATATAATTTGTGTCAATAATAAGACTGTAAATCAAATTTACGGAAGACCGGAAGTATCGTGCGTGCAATAAAAAAAGACGTCACGTGGATTGAGTTTCTGTCTAGTATTTAACTTAAATACTGAATTTTTAATACAGTTATTTGTTATTTCTTTAATTATAATAGATTTTTATATATAAGTTGTTAAAATATTATAAAATTAGTTAAAAGCCACTTTCAGTTTCGTAAATGTCCTTTTGAGATAGATTTATTTTTGCGAAACACGTGTGGAGAAGTTAATTTGATTTTTCAATTTCAGCTGAGAAGGGTACCTACAAGTATCAGTATCATCTTATGAAATTTAAATTTGTATTTTATGTATACTTCTGGTAAAATTTAATAAGAAAGGTACCTATAAATTAATTAGATACCTTTCTTATGAAATTTAATTTCACTCTCAACAGTCTTATTTTAATTTCTTTATAATATATTTTCCATAAAGCATCCTAAACGTAAAAGTGAAAGCTAAGTACAAAAAAAATTAGAGCGCTGAAAGTTTTCCTTAAAAATAACGAGGTAAATAATTTTTTCACTTAAATCTAAATAGTTTCATTTCTCTCCTTCCGTAGAAGGAATTATCCTCACGTAAGCTATCAATACGTCATGAAAATGTTTTTCGTCACTTGTCAAGTGACGCGAAATGTTACGACCTGCTTTGTTTTATTTTCAAACATCTTTTCGGCGCAGAAAATAACTTAAGCTTGTTTCAAAATATTTTAAATAAACATTATAATTTCAGATTTTCTTAAAATAAGTTTTGAAAAAATTTTAATTGATTTTTAAAAGAATTTCAAACTGAGATTTTCAGTTTTTTATAAAATGGAAAAAAATGGTTGACATGATTGATTATCTGTCAATTTGGCTGACTAAAAAAACAAGATTTTTAACGAAAATTTTGGACGTGCTAGGAACGATTAAAAAATGTAAAAAAATACCCCCAAAATATTTTGATCTTTCCTCTTAATAATAGCATAAACATTTACACGATAAATTTTTGTTTACGTCAAGTTTGGCGCCTTTTTCTTGATGCTATACTCTTTTTAGCGGTCTCATGATGTATGTCCTATTTGGAGTTTGGATAAAACTATTTCCTCCCGTCTTATTTTCCTGAAACCTGCGAGCCATTCTCCTTTAGCTGGTTGAATACCATATAGTTTTTAGTTTTTGAATCCCGTATTGCTTGCCATTTTTTAAAAATATGTTTTTATATTGTGGTGTATATATATGTTTTGTGCCATTTATTGTGGTGTATATATATGTTTTGTGCCATTTATTGTGGTGTATACATATGTTTTGTGCCATTTATTGTGGTGTATATATGTTTTGTGCCATTTATTGCCATGCTGAAATTCCAACTTTTTGAAGCGTTTGGCCTTGTGATTTGCTTATAGTTCTCGCAAACGCAGGGCGAACTGCAAACTGGATTCTTGTATATCTCCACTAATTAGGTATACGTAAGTTTTAAAAGGATTTAAAATTTACTATTTCCAGTAGTCAAAATACTCTTTGGTGTATTTCAAACAGAGATTATATTGATCGGAATCGATTTTTTTTCCAGCAAAAATGATAAAAACCAGCCATTTTGATAGAATTTTAAACAAAAGTTTAATCTCGGTTTTAAAAATCTTGCAAAAATAAAATATATATTTCTGAAACGTTATTTGAGGAATATTTAGCCAATTTAAAGTTAAATTAACCTGACTTGAAACAAATATTACTTACGTTTAGCATAAAATGTTGTATACAAGCATTTCTTAGCCATTGGGTCTTGTGTTTCTGACGTGTTAATCGATTTATTGACAGTCGATTGAATGCCGAACATGTTCATAGTTAAGTATGGTGGTGCAGATGATAAAGTTTATAGGGGTGGGGGCGTAACCGTTAAAACACATGACCTTTTAATCATAGATTTATCGGCTTGTTCATCCATACTTCACAAATTAAAATTAAACCCAGGACATTGATTGTCTTTTACGCGGGTAACGAAAAAATGATTAAAATATAAGTATTAAAATACATAGATAAATAAAAAGAGTTAACATATATACTCGTCCGATTTTTGAAGACCTAATTTTGAAGCTAATTTGAGCACAGTAAATGGATTTATAGTTTGGTCATCGGTGTAGTAAAAATAAATAACAAAAATTTAAAATAATACATACCGTATTTGCCGGTCTGTTGGACGCGGATTAAAAAAAATGCACCAAAAAAAAAAAAAATAATTACCCTGCGTCCAATGCAGCAGTATCATGTATGTGTGGGACAGGAAAACTTTGAAAAAAGTGCGGTTCGCTAGGAATCAGTGAACGCATAGAGCTCTGCAACTAGGATTCCTGGAAGTGAACAAACATGATATCAATAAAAAATATCCCTGAAAAATTCACCCAGGAAAAAGAAATTAAGAAACTTATGGAACTGCACCATGATTTGTCTTGGGATTGATAGTGGAGTGGTTTCCCGTTGCCTTCTCCACGGTGGTTTATTGAGACACCACCTCTAGTTAGCTGGCAGTTGCCTCAGAGAGGTCTTGTTTTTCGTCCTACTGGCTTGCTAACGGACCGCCTGACTCGGAACTTGGAGTGGGGTTGTCGTTTCAGTCGCTGACATTTCGACTGGAATACTTACCGATAATGTGTGGGGACAGAAAAAAAATGGGGGAGATAGCAGAGGGAAAGAACTTGTTGAGAGCTGCAAGGGATAGAGGGAAGTGGAGAGCCATGATCGCCTACGACCTGAAAGAACATGCACATAACAAGAAAGAAAGAATGGAATTGCACAATATTTCGCTTGTTTCGTATAAATACCACATTTTGCAGAAATATTGGCTTTCACTGGCATATTGGTGTTTGCTTTGTTTTTGTTGATATACAGGCAGTGGAAGTGGCTTTTATGGCATGAATGGTATGGGACTTCATTCACCAACAAGTACCATATTTCTGTTTTCTTTTTTTGCCCATTACCATATGTACCAGTGTTCACTGATACCGGTAGATTTCTTTGTAGCTATTATGAATTTATTGTGTATGCAGATGTTACTCCGTGTAAACCGACTTAAACAATTTTCAATAAATGCCTGATGAAAGCTACTAAAATTCTTCTTTTCCCAGAAATGTCCTGGTAATAAAACCTTACCTCACTTCTACGAGGGTCATTCAATAAATAAGGTGAATTTTTCGGTATAAGGACCTCTAATACAGATAGAAGCTTACTTTTTTTTCAACGTAGTCTCCCAGCACTGTCACACACTTTTCCCATCTGTGCACAAGCTTCCGTATTCCCTCAGCGTAAAATTCTTTGGACTGATGTCTCAGCCAGTCGCTCACAACACTTTTGACTTCATCGTCACTTTTAAACTTCGTGCCTCTCGTGAACGCTTTCAAGGGACCAAACAGGTGAAAGTCTGAAGGGGCAAGGTCTGGGCTGTAAGGGGGATGAGGGAGCAGTTCCCAGCTTGTTGATGGTCTGCACCGTTTGGGCTGCTGTGTGAGGCCTTGCGTTGTCCTGATGAAAGATGACTCCTTCTGACTGATGACCCCTGCGTTTGTCCCAACAGATAAGCTCAAAGTCCTTGCAATGTCATCCACTGTCACCCTTCTGTCAGACTGAATGATTTCATTGACTGATTCGATCACCTCAGGAAACCTCACTTCTGTAGGCCTCCCAGGCCTGTCTTCATCCTCAACACTGCTCCGTCCTTCTTTAAACAATTTACCCCAATTGTAGACATTTTTTTGGCTGAAACATGTGGCACCATACACAGTTGATATTCTCCCATGAATTTCAACTGGTTTGCACCCTTCAGCAACCACAAACTTGATAACTGACCGCTGTTCAATCCTGGAGCCTGCTTCTTGGTCGGCCATCTTTGTTAATCGCCAACACTCTTTAAGTTTTTTTTAATCTGCAAAAGGAATTAAATCCATGTGAAAAAGAAGTAAAACAAAAATAATAAAAAAAAGAATAAGCTTCTATCTGTATTAGAAGTCCTTATACCGAAAAATTCACCTTATTTATTGAATGACCCTCGTATTAAGAAAAAATACCACTAGTATAATTCGTGCTAATATTGTAAGTGTTTCTTCATGGTTAGTGAGAATGTCACATAAAATTATGCTTTTTATTTTTAGTTTTTTGGTTGTGATGTGTGCATTCCTTCCACCCCTAAATATTCCATAATAAAAATCTGGGTGCGTCCAATCAGGGTGCGTGCAATACTCCCACTATTTCAAAAACAATTTAATGATTAAAATTAGAAATACTTATTTAATAAAAATGCAATATTGTTTTATGAATATATTTTCTTTAAGTTTTATAGATACAAGTGACCAATTTCCAGTTCGCCTTTCGTTTACGAGAACTATAAACAAATCACAAGGACAAACGTTTAAAAAATTTGGAATTTGGCTCCAGAAATAAATATTTATACGTATCAAGTTGTATGCTGCATGCTCAAGAGTAAGAATTCTTAAGAATTTATTTTTCCCTGTTTAAAAGGAAAAAGGAATAAAAAAAAGGAAATTTTCTTAAAAAATATTGTTTACTATGAAGTTCTATAAAACAAAAGGTACTTGATGTAGACCTACGTGTTGAGCCTGAGGCCCTGTGGGAAGATGAATGGAGGTTTAACGTCGCCATCACTAATGATCATTCCAAACACCTTCGTAATCACCATTAGACTCATCCAACTCTTTCCGAATCCTCTGCACTCTCCTCAGACTGACGCCCAAACATTCTGAAATGTTCGTATTGGAGCCTCTGGCACGAATGCCAAGTAGTACAGCATGTCGTTTCCAAATTTATGGCGGAGTGAATTGCGTCATGGCGGTACTCTTTTTCTCATAGACGGTGCCCAACTGACTGCATTATACTGTGTATTTGACAAAATCACAAACAACGCGCATGCACGAAATTAAAAATATAAAATGGTAACAATTTACCTATTGCATCCTGTATATGTATATAAAGTGTTTATGTCTTTCTACGTATATATATATATATATATATATATATATATATATATATATATATATATATATATATATATATATGGTGGACTTTCCCGTAGTATTCGTCGTATGCGGGTCAAGCAGCTCAGTTCTGAGGAACCGATAGCCAGACAACAGCACCTATGATTTGATTATAGTGGTGAAGGATTTGTGCAGAACCAACTGTTTAAGCAGAAATAACTCCAAGACTCGTGTGTATTAATATACGTGTTTTATTGCTGCCATCTTATCAGGAACTGCCTCACAATTAAAGCCCCTTAAGGCATTACAGATATTGGGCCGCTTATGTATATAAGTCAACCAACATCCCCCATACATACAAAAGTCTGAAGTGTTTATTTTATGCGAGTTGCCATTCACCATATCGGTTGGGTGTCCTGCTTGCAGTGACTCTATTCAGACGTGGTTGTCTTTCAGTTTTGTCTGGTTGCTGCTGTTTGGTGTTTTCCTTGCTGCCACTGTTGGTAATATCTTGTTTGCGGTTTGTTTCCATCATGTTGCTATGTTTCGGTCTAGTTGTGAGTCTTAGGTGTCTCCTATTTCTCACTAGTCTTTCTCTATTTTCCAGTTCGATCATGTATCATCGGTATTTAAACTTTTCTGTGACAACTACCTTTTTCCAATATTGGTTCTTGCCATATGGCTGCACAGTCACCTGGTCGCCCTTTCTTAATTCTATCAGGTCATGGGCATTTTTGTCATAGTATTTCTTTTGATGTTGTTTTGCCCTTCGTATTTTAGTTTTTGTTTCTTCCGCATTAAATGGGGATAGAAATTTCTTCATCGTAAGCAGTACACTTCTCAATTGTCTTCCAAAGAAGAATGCTTCGAATGCTCTTTGTTGAACCTCCGCCCATTGGAAAATCTGGTCCTTCCGTGTTAGCCTGTTTAAAGGTTCAAATTTTGTCGTCAGTGAGTGATCAAATTTCGAGAGGTATTTAACCATTCCTATGAAGCGCCTTAGATGATGCAGATCGCGAGGTGCTGGGAATTCTGTGATTGCCCGTATTTTTTCTTCATCGGGATTCAAGCCTGTGTTAGTCAGTGTATGACCCATGTAGGTAACTTCCTCTGTGAGGAATTTGCATTTGTCAAGGTTAATTTTAATGTTTCTTTCTCTGCATCTCTGCAAATATGCTCGCAAATTCTGGTTGCGGTTATTGATGGCTTGGTCTGAGTTGTTTCCAAATCCCTCAACCAGACAGTCATCTTGGATGATGCTAACCCCGTTTATCCCTTGGAATTGTTCGATCATTTTTGTTTGGAATGCCTTGCTGGCTGGTGTGATACCCATAGGTAATCTTTTGTATCGATAATTTCCCTGAGGCGTGCCGAAGGCGGTCAGTTCTCTTGCCTTGTCGTTCAGCTTGCAATGCCAGTATCCACTTCTTACGTCCAATTTGCTAAATTTTATTGCGTTTTTATTTGCAAACCTGTGAGTGATGGATTCCAAGCTTGGTACCTGGCAGTGGTAGTTGTTAATCAGTGCCTTGTTTAATGGTTTGTGGTCTAAACATATCCGAAGTTTTCCGCTGTGTTTTCTCTCAATCACATAGCTGTTGAGCCATGATCTAGGTCCTTCCAGTTTCTCAATTATATTGTCCCTCATCATTTTTTCTAGTTCCTGTTTAAATTGTTTTCCCAGTGCAAATGGGACACATCTTATGGGTTGTTGTATAGGAACTGTGCCTGGCTCTATTTGGAGTGTTAATTCACCTTCAAATTCACCAATTCTCTCTTCAAAAACGTCTGGGTATTCTAGTAAAATCCCTTTGATAGAATCATCAATATCTAATTTTCTGATGTCTTTCAGGGCTTGTTCTTTGAGGACATTGCATTCTACAGCTGAAACTGTCGAGTCAAACTGATCTAGGTTGAACCGTATTAAATTTAGCTTTTGGCAAAGACTACAGCTTAAAATTGGTTGTACCTTCACATTCACAACCATGACTGAGGCTGTCACTTTTCTTCTGTTGACAGGGTTGATAAGTTCTACCCTCATTGTTCCTTCGGTTCTAACCCTTTTCCCTCCGTATACTGAAATATCAAGTTTCTTACCTTTTTTTTAGTAAGTGCTCCATTTTGTTGTCCTTAACGAATGTTGCAGTAATTACATTTACAGTTGCTCCGGAATCTATCATGAATTTAATGGGCTTCCCGTTTAATTTTAAATTCGCATGAACCTTATGAGTTGTCTCCCCTTCAACGTGAAAACATTCATTAACTTTTTGCTGACTGTAGTTACCCCTGCAAATTCTTGATGTGGCAAAATGTTTTTTTCTTTTGCATCTAAAACATTCCTGACCATAAGCTGGACAGTTTCTTATTCCTTTTACATGTCTTCTCTGACAATAAATGCAATCATATTGGGGTTTTTTCTCTTCCAGTCGCATTGATATCTTTCTCGTATGTGTCGTCTTCGACATTTAATTTGTCGTATTTTTCAATTTTTTGCGACTGGATTTTACTTTGTTCTGCAGCTCTGCATCGGTCATGACACTGTGTCAGGGTTAAATCTGGTTCCCTCAGGAGAATTTCTCGCGTTTTTTTTTATGGTATATTCCTTTATTATTTGTAATTTTATCATATCGTTCTCAGTGACGTTATTCCATTCACAATCTTCAGAACTCGATTTCAAATTTAACAAATAGTCCTCAAAGCTTTCATTTTCACTTTGTTCTCTCCGTAGAAATTCCACTCTGTCTACAGTCAACGTTTTCATGGGTTTGCAGTAGTCCCTAAATGCTTCGATAACCATTTCGAGTTTTTTTCCGTCGTCATTTTCAATCGTTTCTCCTTTCGCATCCTTAATTGTTAGGGTTTTGTATATTTGTTGGTCCTTTATTCCTAAAAGGTAAATAAATAAACTCCTTTTCTTCTTTTCAATATTTGCAGCTTTAGAGGTACTATCTCTACCTTCCCCTGCAAATTTCTGAAATTAAAAAAAAAACAAAAAACGTTCACTTCTTCAAGCCACTCGTTAAAGGCATAGTGCAAATTTCTTACTGTCCAGTCAAAACTTTGGGGTGGGTTGACTGACATCATTTTTTTGTTATTTTAAACAAAGTAGTACTCACTCAGTTTATCGTCCAGTTCGTCACTCTGACACCATGTTATGCTGAAATAACTCCAAGACTCGTGTGTATTAATATACGTGTTTTATTGCTGCCATCTTATCAGAAACTGCCTCACAATTAAAGCCCCTTAAGGCATTACAGATATTGGGCCGCTTATGTATATAAGTCAACCAACACCAGCCACACTTTTTGAAAGGATGAATACAGAGATCTGGTGCACTACGTGCCACAAAGTCCCCAAACAACCCTCAGCAGGTTTTGAATTCAGAGTTGTCCTTCTCCTAGACCAGTTGCCATCCAAGGCTATAGAACCCAGTCTGTCCTGCTATTTACCGATAGCTGGAGGGAGAAGAGGATTTATACCGCTTAATATATATATATATATATATTATATATATATATATATATATATATATATATATATATATATATATGTATATATACGCATACACCAATTCACACTCTTTAGTGCAGTTAAATATAAGGGTAGATTGCAGTGTCTAAGCCTGGATCGTATCTAGTATAGGTGAAAATAACACTGAATTCAAAATAAATAAACGGGAAACCTCTATCTTTTCCAGTAAATTAAGGCCATTCACAAATAATAAAAAAGGAATCTGTGGAAAGTCGTGTTTGGCAACCACTCGGCTATCTTTCACATTAAGTAATGGCAGGTCACAGTTTATAAAGAAAAGGCATTATTGGAGAGTCCTGGTTGAAAAACATTCCTCTATTTTTCTTCAAAAGTCATGGCAATTCACAGATAATATGGAAAAGGAATCTGTGGAGAGCCATGATCAGAGACCACTCTACTATCTTTCTCAAGGTGTTATGACAGTTCACAGTTAATAAAGAACAGGCATTATTAGAGAGTCCTGGTCGAAAGACATTACACTATCTTTCTTCAAGAGTCATAGCAATTCACAGATAATAATGAAAAGGAATCCACTCCCAAGGAATCTGTGTAGAATTATGATCACCTACGTCCAGAAGGGACATGGAATTAAAAAAACAATTAAAAACGGCTTTTATAACCACAGCATAAGGTTTGTAAACGCTAATTGTGATTGTTATCTTAACCGTTTAGGAAACAGGAAACATTCGCTGTTCATAGACCGAACAGTAAACGTTATTCTCTGTTGAAATTCATAAAATCTTTCTCTTAAACAATTGTTCAGGAAAAACCTTTCTCAAGTCCAGTAGCTGTTATCGCTCTTTCTAGTATCGATGGGGGTTTCTTTCTTACCCTTTTGTTTAAGTTAGTGTGGAAAGACAACATCTTGATTATGTCATTATATTCACTTCTAATTATATGTTTACCTTTTATATGGCAATAATAACAACGTATTATTAACTGACGTAAACATCCTAATAAACGTTTTGACAAAGAAAACAAATTAAAAAAAAAATGTAATTAATTATTTAACTAATCCATTTCATTATTGAAGATAAATACGTTGGTAAATCCCCACTTCGACGATAAGTAGTTTTTTTTTTGCGAGAGTGAAATCATTCAGTAACTCACAACGTATTTCTCTCTGCGCATCTGGGACGTAAACATTTTCAAGGCGAAACGTTCGCTGTGTGTATGCATGTGTGTGTGCATGTATGCATGTGTGTGTATGAATGAGTGTGTACGTAAATGCGCGCGTGTGTCTGTGTGTCGTGAGCGATTGTTCCTGGCTTAATACCCGAGGCAACTGGGTAGAGGCTGTATGTGTGAGTTTATATTTGTCTGTGTGTGTGTGTGTCTATGTGTGTAGTACGCACGTGTGTATGTGTATGTTGTGTGTCTATGCGTATCTATGTGTGTGTGTGTGTGTGTGTGACCGAGAGCGTTTGTTCCTGGCTTCAGATCTCAGGTAACTGATTGGGGGCTGTATGTGTATGTTAATGTGTATCTATGTGCTTGTGTGTGTCTGCATGTGCGTGATCGTGAGCGTTTGTTCTCGGTTTAAGATCCGAGGGAAATGGGTGGTGTCTGTATGTGTGCATTTATGTGTATCTACATGCATGTGTGTGTATGTCTGCATGTAGTATACGTATGTATATGCGCGCGCACACGTGTGTGTGTGTGTGTGTGTGAAAGTGAGCGTTTGTTCCTGGCTTAAGATCATTCGGGCTGTATGTTTGCGTGTGTGTGTATGTGTGTGTGTAGTATGTATGCGTATATGCGCACGCGTGTATGTGTGATCGTGGGCGTTTATTCCTGACTTAAGATCCCAGGCAACTGTATAGGCTGTATAGTTATTATTACCAATTACTGAAGATAGATATTTTTCTCTTTTTTAGTAAGAGAGAGAGAGAGAGAGAGAGAGAGAGAGAGAGAGAGAGAGGGGGGAAAGTGAGAGAGTGAGGGAGTGAGAGAGAAAGTGTGAGAGAGAGAGAAAAAGAGAGAGATGGTACTGTAATATTAGTTGATAGTAAACGCATTGAAGTTTCTTCAAACAAGAAAGTATAATAATGAATGATATAAATAATTTCGAAAACTTTTATTTTCACATGTTTCCTTCATCAAAGAACACCACCAGAAAAAATCTGATGACGCTGTTTCCAAAATAAGGTTTTTGTCTCATATATTTACCATTCCGTATGATTCTTATCCCAAATTTAAATCAATAAATATATAAATGATTACATGCAATTAACAACAACATTTTTTTATT
>OZ038489.1:46448914-46466414 GCA_964036315.1 Acanthosepion esculentum | reverse complement strand
GGCTGCCGATCTCGAAAAGGACCTCCAATCTGTGGTTTACTGGGGCAGGAAATGGCTTGTAAACTTTAATGCCTCCAAAACGAAACTACTCTCCTTTACCCACCACAGAGAACCCTCCCTGCCTTCCATCAGAATGGCTGATGCCCAACTCCTCAAGAGCATCTCATTACATCTGGTTGGTCTCACACTGCCCGCTGACATGAGGTGGAACAAATACATTGCATCAATAGCTTCATCCACCGCAAGGAAAGTTGGTTCTCTATGTCGTACCAGAAAGTTTTTCTCGCCTGAGTCCATCCTTCAAATCTATAAATCAACCATCCGTCCTTGCATGGGATATTGCTGTCATATATGGTCTGGTGCCCCTGCTGTAAGTCTCGAGGCCCTCGACAAAATTCAGAGAAGAATATACAATGTGATAGGTTCTGATCTGGCATCTAATCTACAGTCGCTTTCTCACAGACGTGCTGTGGCTTCCCTCTGCCTCTTCTACAAGTATTTTTACGGCAACTGTGCCGATGAGCTACTTTTGCTGGTTCCTAATCTACATGAATTTAAGCGAGCTACTAGGCTGGCATCTCGGTCCCACCCTTTCACTGTTGAAACGGTTAAATGTAATCGTTTTTTCTACTCAAACAGCTTCTTCTCTCGCACTTCTCGTCTGTGGAACTCCCCCATTTGCTTGCTTCCCCGATAACTATAATCTTCAAATATTCAAGTGTAATGTCAATCGACATCTGATACCTTGATCTTGTTCCTCATCCTTCTCTTTTTCCTTTCCCCAAACACGCCTCGTTACTTTTGTTCTCAATCCTCTGTAACCCCTTGCGTGCTAGTGGCCCCTTGCTTGGGGTGAACTGCATTAATATATATATATATATATATATATATATATATATATAATTGGCCGGGTCTATTACAGTCAGTTATGTGCCATGCGTGATACACGCTTAGGCAATCATGTATTTTTCGATACAAGACTGACGAGGCAAATTTTTTTCCCGAAGTAGGTTGCCATTTATTTCTACGGTAGACCAGTTGCCTACCAAGGCTACAGAACCCGGTCCGAAGAAGAAGAGGATTCATACCTTTCCTAGAGGTATTAGCACATAAATGAATGTAATGGATTCGACTTAAATTCGAACTCGGCTCTCCGATTCCTCAATCCGTGCCGCTATCTATTACTTCAACGTGCCTCCACTAATTAATGCCCTTGAAAAAGGTATGAATCGATCTTCTTCCAGTTATGGGTTAAATAACAGGTTAGGCTTGACAACGGCCGAAACGTTGTGAATATAGCCTAACAATGAAAAAAACAAAACAAAACAAAAAACATTTATTTTATACAAAAATACAATTTTCAGCATCATCTCATCCCTTGACAACGCACTTAATGTAGGGATAAATGATAATTATTAATGATTAATTATTATTTTCATTGTAAAATGATTACTCAGCTCATTATACAATTAAAATTCCAGAAAAAAAAAGTGTTAAGATGATCTGAACTTCTTAACTAACAAGGAACGTTCTGTTGGACTCGTTGTATTTTGGATGGGTGAGGCGGGAGGGGGGCACGTGACGTTTTGGCGACTTTAATGTAGTTAAAATCAACTATTTTCCTGACTTCAAACTGACCGTTCACCCCACAAAGTTGACACGTGTACCAAAAACTTGGCGAGCCGAGTTAAAGGGAAATAACTGAGATATCCGCAAGAGGTATGGCACGTGGAACTAGAACAATCTACCCCGGTGAACGAAAAATAAAGGGTTCGGTTCGAAATTTCAATCACCTGAAGTAGGCCAGATCGTACAACCGCCGAAAAGTTGTGAATATGACAGCGAAGATGAGGATAACAGTTCGAATTGTTTTTTTTACGTCTTATCAACCGTTTGTGAATTATTTAAAGCCGAAACGCATTTTGAATTGTAAGAATGATTCTTCATTTTTTTGCGAATGAATATTGAATTAGCAATTATTTTGCGAGTAACAACGATTTATCAAAGAACAAGTCCTGCTATTTAACCCATAGCTTTGGGGGAAAGGAGAAGGATTCATACCTTTCGCAAGAGTATTTACCCGTAAGTGGACGTAACGAAACCGATTGGGTGGATTAAGGTTAGCTTTAGATTGACTATTGTAAACAAGATGAGGGAAACATCTGTCTTCTCTTTTCGTTCAATAATAAACGTTACATTAATTCTTAATCTCTATTAAAGAGGAGGAGTTTATAAAAGCTGATTATTATTCAAGTAAGTATTCATATATCCATCCGTATAATTTCGTTAAAGCGATTTTGAAATTTGATGCATCATTTGTGTGTATAAATATTAAACAAATAGATAGATTTGTTGCGGGAGAATGTACGTTGGTGTATGAGTTGGGAAACACGTGTCTCCTGGAATGCTTATCACACAGCAAAAATGGCAGACTTGCATGTGTGTCCGGGTAATAAAATACAAAGGAAAAAATAATATATATATATATATATATATATATATATATATATATATATATATATATATATATATATACACACAAACAAACGATAATGTATTATTAAAAAAGACAAAAAGTTACATTGTTGCAAACAACAAAGACAATATTTTATGGTTTGGTTTGTTTTTCGGCATATCAATCTCAATGGGTTATTTAATACCGACAAGATTGTTATTGCTGGTAATTTTTTTTTCTTCAAAAATGTTTGAAGGTAATAATTTTTTTCAAAAATGTATTGCTGGTAATAATATATTGCTGGTAATAATTTTTCCTTCAAAAATTTATTGCTGGTAATTTTCTTTTACAAAAACGAATTGCTGGTATTAAAACCTATTTTTACACTTCCATAGTGTTTTGACCCCAGTTTGGAGTTAACTATATACCCATAGCTGGGACCCTAACAGGTGCTACCACCCCGGGTCAGGGCGGACCTGGGATCACCAACATTAAGAGGTGGTTCCACGTTCTTCAAAGACTCCTGATCAGAGGCCTTGCTGCTGGATATAGTTTATCGTCTTACCCAGGACGCGATATTTTATGTATGTGACAAAACAATGAACATAGTTAAAAACATTTAAAGTCTAGTAAATTGTTCGTGTATCTAAAATGTGTGTAGAAGTCCCACAGAAAATGAAGTAAAATTTTAAATGAACATACAACAACCTGTTCTCTCATTTTGTTTTTATTCAAACGGTGACCCAAGGAATCTTTCCCCAATAAATGGTGGCCCCGACGTGATGTTTTTTTCTCCTGAACATAAAGAAGCACACAGGACTTTGGAGCCTACAGAAGACCATAAAAACAAACATTCATTTAACTCGACAGAAGGACTGACAGCAGTAAAGAGACACGAGTCAACCTCAGTGTCTTGTCTTTCTCATTAAAGCAACAACGGACTCCCTTTTGCCTTGTCTCCCAACTCCATTTTCTCTCTTCTTCACTGAAAGACTATTCATGTTCATTTCCTTACAGTCAAAGAGAAGAACTTTCTAACTTTCTGTAGCAGCGACTTACCTCGGCGATCCAAAGGGGCCAGAGTTGCGTGTATGTTTTGTAAGGGAATGTGGAGACGGCGAATCAACGAGCTTCGGACGGACGGTGAATTGGACAGCACTTCGTGCTGATAGAGGTGGTGGTGTAGCTTGTAGCCATTTTTATTGGCTGGTTCTGGTTCTTATTGTCTGGGTCAAGTGTATAAAAACATTTAACACTCGTTTAACTGGTGTTCAGTTTGGGAACAGTGCTCTAAACTGTTCTACCGAGGCTGTGATTGTTCGCATCTCCTGTCGAACTCCCTGCCTTGGGCAGGTAGGAACCCGGACACGCCTGTACCGACAGGCATATTTTCGTCCGGGGAGGTAGGGCCAGAACCCGTTTATGCGGGCTCTAAGGGAATATTTTTGGCCGTGCTTACGTGCTCGGAGAACCCACGGTAAACTCGGCCTTGTGCCACATACATCCCCCGTGGGTGGGAGGGGGATGCTGTTAAATATTAACAGGTGTTCAGTTTGGGAATAGTGATTTAAACTGTTCTACTGAGGCTGTGACTGTTCACAGCTCCCGTCGAACTCTCAGCCTTGGGCAGAGAGGAACCCGGACGAGGCTGTGCCGAAAGGCAGAAATTCGTCCGGGGAGGTAGACAGACCCTGAACTCGTTTATGCGGGTTCTAAGGACATATTTTTGGCCGACCCTACGGGCTCGGAGAACCCACGGTAAACTCGGCTTTGTGCTACATACATCCGTCGTGTTCAGTTTTGGAACAGTGATTTAAACTGTTCTACTGAGGCTGTTCGCAGCTCCAGTCGAACTCTTCTTTTGGCAGAGAGGAACCCGGACGAGGCTGTGCGTTTATGCGGGTTCTACGGGATTTTTGGTCGAGCCTACGGGCTAGGATGACCCACGTTAAACTCGGCCTTGTGCCACATATATCCTTTGTGTGTGTGTGTGTGTGGGGGGGTGCTGTTAAATATCAACAAGTGTTGAATTTTCCGTTCGGGACGGTGAATGGCGAATAGGAGAACGAGGCAAGAAGTCGATTTGTTTTGCAGACTCCTACTACCTTTCTTTGCCTGTGTTTGCTTCCAACCAATTTTTGCAACACTTTCGTTTCATAACTAATTACAGTTAAAATTTGCGTATCCTACATTTAAATAAATATCTTTTTTATTTGAACACGCAGCAATCTTTTTTCTCATTTTTTTTTATTCAAATAGTGACCCAAGGAATCTTTCCCCAACAGATTTCCTTTTTAAATTTATAAGATCATTTCCAGTGCAAGGAAACTAACAAACACGGATAATTATATACAAAGGCGCATCAATAAATCCGTAGCCTTAAAAATGAACATTCATTGTGCAAAATAAACGCCTTTTGTTGATTACACTGCGAACAAACAGATGTACTTACCTACTAACAATATAAATAGATTCGTACGCCTATATATACATAATGAACTATTTACACTATATTATATTTTTATTACGTCAAACGTTATTTTTATTGGATACCCGTGTTTGAGTAGACGCTCCGTTTATTTTAAACAGTATCTATTTCATCTGTCAGTGTGCGTGCTCGAGAAAACTTAATAAAGGAAATGCGCCCTCCGGCAGGATTCGCAGGAGAACCATGTTTTCTCGTAAACGCAGACCGGTAGACGCATAAATGGAAAAGCTTACTACAATTCAGTGTGTATAAGCGTTACCAATTTTTGTAAATACGGACGTCCATACACAACATTATCAGAAAATAAGAGCAATAACTATAGTTAAATTTTAACCCAAAGTGCCTAAAATTCAATAAAACATTAGATTACGGAAAATATTTTCCTAAATTGTTAAGATTATTGAGTAGTTAAAAGTTATAAATATGCACGCACATTATATTTCTCATGTAATTTTTACAGAGATGTCTACCGTAGAAAAATAAGATAAAATTCCTCCTATCAATCAAGATGTCAGCCTGTCAATACCTTAAATAAACATTTACCTCCGTATTATCAAATGCATTTCTACGATATTTCAAACTATAAGTAAGTAATATTTGTTTTAAATCAGGTTAATTAAACTTTAAATCAGCTAATATTGTTCAAATAAAGATTCATGAAAGTATATTTTATTTTGGAAGAATTTTAATAAAGAGTATTAATTATATTGTGCTACACAGATGGTTAAAAATGGCGCTAAAATCAACGAGTTTTAGCGATTTTAAAAGAAAAACTACTTCCAGTCAATTTAATTTAGTTTTGAAATACAGCAAAGTATTTTGTTTATTGGAAATATAAAATTTAATCTATTAGTTTGAAACTAAAACTAAAATAAAAGCATTTCAAGAAAGATTTTTAATCTTTAAAAATTCATTTTACACCTTAGGTATCACATTTCTTTGGAAGTGTTTTTACGCACACACACACACACACACACACACATATGCGTGCAGGAGTAAGTAAAATACGAGATTCATTTTAATGTAGGTACCTCCAAAAATTCTCTAAAAAAAGATATATGATAAAATTAAAAAAAGGCATAAAACAATAAAAACAAATTTTTATCGTTAAATTTTTGTTATATTAAAAGGTAAGATCAAAGGAATGTTTTATCATTTTTTTTATCCCTTTTCGAACATAGGGAATTTTGGTTAAAAATTTTGTTTTCTGACATTAATGCGGAACCTTTGTACGGGAAACGTGACCGCCTTTTTTGCAGTTAAAACTCATTGATTTATAAATTATTGCAAAATTAAATAATTGTCGGATCTTAATCAAACTATTCAGAAACGAAGGAAATTATTTCTGAAGCGTTTTTTTTTTTTTTTTTTTTAGAAATTCTTGTTAAAGATACCTGTTTTTTTTATTTTACTTCTGTTGACCCCCACTTATTTGATTTTATGAAATTTCGAGAATTTTTTGTATCGCTTAATGTTAATATTTTTTGTACGCACAAATCATCGGAGAATTTATTTTTTTATTTCTGAATCGTAAAATAAAAAAAAATGAAACAAAACTAAGAAATTATTTAATTAGAAAAAAACTTTTAATTTTTTTTATAAATAAGATATACCATAGACACGATTATCTTAAATTTTTTTTCGATGAATTATGAACCCTTAGAAGAATTGTTTTATCTTTAAAAATTTAATTAGGACAATTTCTAAAGTTTTAAATCGTTTAAAATTCTGTATTAATTTGTGGCGGTTAGGTTGTAGTGAACAAAACAAGATCTAGAATTAAAATTCAAAGGCTAAGCACTGACTCATTTTGTTAGAAATTAAAAAGACTCGAATTTACAAACTTTGCTTAACACACACGCAAAAGCGAATCCAAAACAAAACTCGTGAAATTTCACACCTTGATGCGAAATGATTTTCGGCCAATAGAAAACTAGGAAACTTTTAAAAAACAAAATTAAAATAATCTTCAATTCTCAGAAACAAATTCTTTCACGGATCTTTTCGCGAGCCGCGCGGTCGGCGGCAAAGACAGCTGAAAATTTGCTCGGCGTCCAATGGAAAGGCCCGAGTCATATCCGGGAGTGAATTCTCAAATGACCTTTTCAAGCCCCACAAACAAAATAAAAGACGGGCAAATTCGCTTCTCACCAGAAAGGAGGAGAGAGAGCGTATTAACAAGTCCATTGACAACGTCAAGCGAGCGTTATTATTATCTCTACATTTTCCCCTCACTTTTATACTTGATAACGAACGGAACATTTTAAGACTGAGCGATTACTTCAAAGACATTCATACCCTTCGATAACGCTCATATATACATCCACACATACGTTCCTGCCTACGTACACATTAACTCATTCTTGCAAGGACTACTACGAACACTTTGACGACCTTGTATCAACCAAAATACATTAATTTTATCTGTAAATACCTTAATTGATTTATATTTATACAAATTTGTTGTTTCACTTTACAATTTGATTTTCTTGTTTTATACCCCTCTTATGGTGGTCTAACTAACAAGGCCAAATCAAACTAATCTGTTTCCACACCCATACATACACTTCACTATAACTGATAACCCACTATAAGGTAATATTGTTATTAAGTAAAAACTGTTTATTATAAATGCAAAAGCTTACTAAAATTCAGCAACCCTCAGTATTTTAAAAAGAATTTTGAATTTCCTTTAATGTATATATAAACGTAAAATGTGTTAACTATCGTTAATTTTAAGAAAAGTTATTTATTTGTAATTGTCTAACATTTCCTCAACAAGCATTTTCGTATATGACCGAAAGTACCCAAAATTCAATAACATATTAGCATGTTTAAATATTTTAAGTTTAAGATTACTGGTTAGTTAGAAATAATAGTTTAACGTTTACGTTGTATTCGTCATGTAATTCCTTTTAAATTATGTTTATTTAAATCTCCCAAACATCAAATAATCAAAAAATCAATCTACGCGTAAAAAAAAACAAACAAAAAAACACCCACCTCCGACTTAAAAAAAGATCATTTTTTTTGCAATATTTTGAACTAAAAGTAATATTTGTTTCAATTCATATTAATTAAACTTTAAACCAACTAATTTTTCTCAAATAACTTTTCAGAATAGTATATTTTATTTTTGAAAGATTACTTTTAATAAAGAGAATTATGGTGTGTTGACAGATCTATTAATATGGTCGAATTTATAGATTTTACTGATAAGCAGAAATAAAATATTAAATTTAATCTATTAGTTTGAAATTCAAACTAAAATTAAAGCTTCAAGAAAGATTTTTCATTTTTTTAAATGCATTTTAAACAAGGTACTATTTTTCTTGGGGGTACCGACTTTATGAATCAAATTTAATCCGAGGCAATTTTCGATTAAAAGACATCACTAACCGCCACATAGATTTCCGTGATTCAAACAACTGCAAAATTCATAAAATCTGCACTAACAATTTACTGCGAATAAACTCAAAGGGAAATAAGTAGGTAAATGTAATAGCAATGGATTTTGCAGAGTTATTTCCCTTAGACAAGTAATTTGGGTTACATTTTTCTTTTCGGTTCGCTAGAAATTAAAAGCTTTTATTACAAACAGGCCTTTTTTTTCTTAACAAGAAAGATGATGATGATATTTAGTTCGTCGATTTTGTTTAGCGGCATATCGATCTCTATGGGTTATTTAAAGCCAAAATCTAAATATTTTTAACACAATTTTATGGCTTCAACTAAATATACTTTAATGCAAATTACATATGTTGTTGATTATTTTACAATAAAATGCATTGTTGATAATTCTACTATAAAATGTATTTACTATATAAAATATATATTGAGGTTATATTTACTATAAAAATGTATTTTTTATACTTTCATAGTGTTTTGCTTTTGTTTGGTGGTTCACTATTTGCCCATAGCTGGGACCCTAACAGATGCTATCACCCCAGATCAGGGTGGACCTATAAACGTCAGAAATTAAGAGATGGTCCCACGCTCCTCAAAATCTCTAATTTCCTGATCAGAGGTTTTGCTCTCGGATGTAGGTGGGGTGATATTGATGCCTAAAAGAAAAAAAAATCAAAACAAAAATGGATATACATGTATATTTTATATCTGAGTAAATTTACCTCGAGGTCCTTACAAAATCTCATTTTCTTCGGCAGATCATCTATTATCACAATGTGGGATATTTAATAACGAAAGTGATGGGAATATAAACAAAAAGAAAATAAACTAAATGAAATCGGCTAGACCAGGGGTGGGCAATCTTTTCGAGAGTGCGTGCCAAAACCGGCCAAAGCTCTGACACAAAATGTTTCCACGTGCCAATAAACATTTTTGAAACTTCAAAACTAACAGCAACTAAGTTGGAACTGGGCCTACCTGAATAAAGTCCATAAAAGTATCAGCCTGTTTTTTGTCTTGCTTAGCTTAGTTCACAAGAAATTCATTCTCTTTTTTTCCCTCTTCAGTTTTATTGCTTAAGTTCTTATGAACACTTTCAAAATGTCGCTTATCAGAAGAAGTCCTAAAAAACGATTGTTTCGGAACAGAAAATGCATAAGGCCTTGTTTCCTTTATTAATCATACGACATCTTTCAGTCCAGTATTCTTTAAAATCACCAGATAGAAACTGTGGTTGTGTTTACTTCCTTTTTTATGGAAGAGCGCACATTACTGGTGAACCGGAAGTTATCCGGGATTGGGTCATAGATTGCCAAGAGGAGTCGTAGTGTGTGGACGAGAGGATGGAAAAAAATTGTAGCTAACGGAAGGTACACAAGTGGATATCCAATCACCGTAGAGAGGGGGTATGATGTTGAAAGACCCGAAACCCCTAATAAACCTCGGCTAGATGATGTGTGCCAAAGCATCTAATAGATGTATTTTAGGAAACGAAATTCTCTAATATCTTCTTCATTTGAATGACATCGTTTCTTAGCTAATGATCGTGACAGTCTGTAAAGTGGTGGGGGGAATAAAAATACATGAGATAATGATATACATGAAAGAGGAAAAGAATAAAAGGAAATTTAATGAATAAGTTTCGCGTGCCAGAAACAAGTCATCGGTGTGCCAAGTTTGGCACGCATGCCAATGGTTGCCAACGACCCCTGGGCTAGACTATATACCAAATATATATATATATATATATATATATATATATATATTTAAAAAAATTAAATTTAAATTTAAAATTCTCAACGTCCCCTGGCCTCCATGCGACTGATTAATCACATCAACATAAACATCCCTTTAGTCCGATGAAATCCTGAAGGATGAAATAAGTCACAGGAAAACATTTTCTAATTTGCCATTTTTTTTTTTCATAAAATTGTTCTTGATATATAAAAAGCGTATATACCGTTCTCCCATATCTATGTATGTGTTTATATGTATCAAATGAAAACTACAATTTCCCGATGACCAAGTCGACGTCCCATGCATTCAATGATGTATTTTGGAAGCAATAAGAGGTACTTGTCAGGAACTAGCTCTTTTCTAAATAATATACTATAGATTATCGGGGGCTGCACAGTCCCGGAAACAAGGGGCAATTCATAGTTTAGGCTGAGCTATAGTTAGAACTACATTCATGCTTTTCCGAGAAAAACTACCCCATTTGAATGTTCTGTTTTAAATTTTTGTGCTTTTAATCTTAAGGGGTTACTCCTACATATTTAATAGACTCTGTCAGATTATTATTACTAGTTTTAACCCATTTTCTATTTGAAATTTCTGATGAATCTTAATTCTTCAGTTAATGATTGAATAAGCTCATGGCGAGTTCTATGACAATAAAATATCCGTAGAAATTCCTCTATCACATCATTAAATATTTAAATATGAATGCTGGTCGTTATTTTAAGAAGTGGGTACAAATGAACAGATTTGTGGGATTTGAAATAGACAACTTTTTCCATTTCATTGAAACATCCGTTAAACACGTCTCTCTTTCTTTCTTTCTTTCTCAGTTGCTTTCATTTTTCCTTCCTTCCTATTCTTTCTTTTTTGCTCTCTTTCTTTCTTATAAGCGTCTCTTTATTTCTTTTATGAATTTTTCTATTTCTGTTTTGTGTGTTGAGATATCCTTTCTTTCTTTCTTTCTTCCTCTAGTCAACCATATATGGTTTTAGTTTCCTCATATTCTTTCTCTGTGGCATCTGTCTTTTTTTTCTAAGCGATAAAATTATCTATTATTTATGAGGTATTGACAGGAGCCTGATTTAGGGGGTTCCGGACAGTCCTTTGTAAGTCACACTATCTAATCAACATTTGCATTTTTTCTACCTACATTTTAAAATTAAAATAAGCACAATTAATTATGTCTGTTAGAGGATGTTAGAGGATGAAATGTTTTGCCGGATTTTGACGTTATTGGGGTCTTTTCTTTCCGTTCAAATCCGCGAATTTATTTTGCTCATACTGCGTCTCGAAAAAGAAAACTACATAAATTCACTATTTTTTATTCATATTGTTGAATCTGTTAAAATTCTTCAACATTCTAACAAGAAAATCTCAAGTTGATGTTAAAAATTTCTGCAAAACATTGTTGGTTTATTTAAGATGGAATAATCTATTATGACATGTCTCTAATTATTTAAGATGGAATGATCTATTATGACAGGTCTCCAATTTGTATTTAGATATATTGTATTTATTTTCTACTTGAATTGTTCACCTATATTGTATATGATCTATTATTGTACATAATTAAGTTACAATAAAATTTGTATTTTATATGAATACTACCTTATGAAAATTGAGATGTAGTAAAGTGGGTTGTATCATAGATTCGCGGACTGTATTATAGATTGTGAGGCGGGGGCACTAGACTCTTGGACCGGTCCCTGTGTTTACCAGGCTTTGAATATTGCTGCCACATATGGTCTGGTGCTCTTGCTATATACTTAAACATTCTTGATAAAATCTAATGAAGAAACTTCTTTTTTTTATTAAATTAAGGTGCGTTTGAAGAAAAAAAAATGTAAAGTTTTTTGACATTTTCGAATGTGAACATTTAAAAAAAATAATGTTATTTTTTCATTTTACCAACTGTTAAATTATTTTTGGTATGGATATTCAAAAAGGAAATAATTCTGAATTACAACTTTTGAGTACTTTTCCATGTTGGAAGAGTATATATAATTCAATAATTATTAAATTCAGAATAATTACTCACCCCCCACCACACATTGTGTGCAACTAGATATTTTATGACATCAAACAAGTACGAAAAAAAATCAATGTATTTGTTATATACCGTACCTATGAACACTCATGCTTATAAATACGTTGGAAACTAATGTAAGTGGGGGTAATATGCTAAGTAGTCCACCACTAGCAGTGGTTTACCTACTTCACGCCGCTGGCGAGTATTGTATTTTGTTGAAGTTATAAAGATTACCATTTCATTTCCAACCTCCGTTTTGGTTATTCCTCATTCAGTAGCCCTTCCTAAGTTACAACAGTATTAAACTCAAAAATATCATTTAATTAAAAGGAAAATAATTCTAATGTAGTATAAAAAAAATAAAATTATTAATTCTACTAAGTTTCATAAAATTGAATAGAATAAATAAATTATGTTCTTGAACTATTGGCTATATAAGGTCAAAGACAATTTATTTTTAAACATAAAAGTCAATGTCTAGATATGTGTGTCGTATGTATTTAATTTTGAATTTTGGCGCGCTTTTAAGTTAGAGGTGTGATTATACAGTTTTTATTTTTGACCTATTATCCCACAGGCGACCGTATATAAATAAACATTATAATCATTAAGTTTCATAATATGCACAATATTTTTTTTATCTTTATAATAATAAACGCATTGGATTAATAAATGCTTCTTCTTTCGGGCATCCCTCGTACATACACTACAGTTCAAAAGTTTGGGGTGAACCCTGGTAAGTTTTTAAATTGACCCCAGAAGTAATTGTTTTGTACTTTAAATAAGAGACAATTGCTATACATAGTTAAAAAAAAAGTGAGAGATTATTTTTTTTATTAGAAATTTTATTATGGCAAAAAAAGCAAAAAAAAAAAAGCATTTTACAATTAAATTTTGCTCTCGTCAAAATATCCTCCTTTAGTCTTGATTACTGCAAATTTTTGGCATTCGTTGCAAAAACCTCTCAAGGTATAAGTTGGATAATTGATTCTATTCATTTTTTCAATGACTTTAAGAACTCTTTTTCATTTTTTTCGCTCGACTGTCATCCCAAGCTAATTCTGGGGGTGGCTTCAAATTTTTTAACTGTAGTGTATAATTATTAAATTACGTTCGTCCAGTCACATCCATTACATTCACTTCCGTGCTAATAAACTTGGAAAAGGTATGAATCCTCTTATCCCCCCCCCAAGATATGGGTAAATAGCGAGACAGACCGGGTTCTATAGCCTTGGACAGCAACTGGTCTACCGCAGAAATAAATGGCAACTACAGCGAAAAAAAAAAATCTGGCTCGTCAGTCATATATCGAAAGATACATGATCGCCTAAGCGTGTAATCACTCATGGCACATAACTGACTGATTATTATCTCACGGAAAGGGAACGCAGTGCGTACGGCCATATCACGTTGTAATACCGGTTTTCGTACGATCACCTAAGTTAAGCAACGTCGAGCCTGGTCAGTACCTTGATGGGTGACTGCATGGGAATACCATGCGCTGTAAGTTTGGATGTGAGAGTGGCTCGGAATTGTTAATCGGAGTTCAAATTCCCGCTGGGTTCGTTATATTCACTTACGCACAAATTCTATTGGGAAACATATGAATTCACCTCTTCTCCCTCAAGCTATGGGTCAGTTAGTAAACTTGTGGAAATCGAATTAGTCAAAGAAAAAAATTTAATCAGACTTTCATTTATTGGTTTTGCAAAGGTTTTTATTCCATCCATAAGTGAATGTGTAGATGGTTAACAGAAAGTAGCTTGGTATACGAAATCGGAGAGCCGAGTTCGAATTCCGACCGAGTTCATTGCATTCACTACTTACGCGCCAATACCCTTGGGAAAAGTATGAATCCAGCTTTCTGCACCGAGTTAATGATAAAGCAAGTTAATAAAACTTGTATATATATATATATTTATATATATATATATATATATTTATATGAAGAAATATAGTATATAAAGTGTGCTATATTTATGGGATAAAGTGCTCAATATCAGAGATAGAGCGTGTGTAAATATAAAAGTGAACATAGAAGTCAACACTTAGAGGCGACAGTCTGTTTCAGTCTGTTTCATGCTAGTGCAATCGTCAGGCTGCCTGACGATTGCACTAGCATGAAACAGACTGTCGCCCCTAAGTGTTGACTTCTATGTTCACTTTTATATATATATATATATATATATATATATATATGTATATGTGTGTGTGTGTGTGTGTGAGAGAGAGAGAGAATTTTAAAATCGAAAACTGAAAGCGAATACCTTGTAAAATATCCTCATGAAAAATATACAATGCAGATAACCAAGCCCCAGAAAAAACATTAAATGAACAAAAATTAAATACCGTATTTTCCGGCGTACAAGACGCACTTTTTTTCATAAAAATAAAAATAAAAATACGTGTGCATCTTTCAAGACGGATGTAAAGCAACACTTCACTAATTTGGACGTGGATTTGTATGTTGAGTCATTACACTATAATTATAGCTATATATCTAATTCAGCCTTTTAGATGATGTAACCTCAGTACTTAGCTGTTACAAGTATTCCCAAGACTGTAAATCTTCCTGGAGCCGAGCCACAAGCTTAAACATGCTCTGTTTACTAGCGGGAGCCTTTCTGCTCTTGACTAGTATGTCAACCAAAAACAGGCGAGTGATTAATGTAAACAATACGTGGCACCAGTAGTGGTGAATGTGTTGTTGTATGAGAATTACCTTTTTTTTTTCTTAGAAATTTCTTTCTAATATTAGGGTGCGTCTTCCAAGCAGAAAAATACGGTAAATAAAAAAAAACAAATTAAGTAAATAATAAGAAAACTACGAATTCACAGGTAAACACAAGTAAATGTAATAATAATAATCAACAGCAAATAATTAAGTAACCAATAATAAATAATGAGTAAAAAGTTAGCAAATAACACAATAAAAAAGCTACAAATTCCGATCTACAATTATTCCTACTGAATAACCTCTAGCATAATTTGAAATATAACTGTTACCACCTACTAAATAACTGTTAGAATAAGCTAATAGACCTTATTACCGATAATGCCACACTGACGAGCATATATAAAAAGTCAAGCCAGAACACAACACACAGGGCCTAAAGATTGTGTTCAAGCATGAAACAGACTGTCGCCGCCTGATGTTGACCACAGTGTCAATTTATATATATATACTGATGAGCTGTGATACAGCGAAACAGTCTGTCTGTGGATGGCAGTATATATGCTCCTGAAAAAATTATTTTGGTTGAGCTCTCTGGGGAGGAAATGTGGGTTTGTAAACATTGACTGTTATGGCTCATAATGCAAGACTCTTCAGTAAATCGAATCGAGTTCTCTCAGTCACCGTGTGTTTATCTAAAAATAAATACGCTTAAATTCACCTTCATTCCTGTCGTGCGGCAACGGCTTAGTGGTAGAATCCCCGACTGACGCCAATTCAGTCGGATTTCGATCCAAGCTAGAGGCAACCACACTGATGAGCTGTGATACAGCGAAACAATTTGTCTGTGGATGACAATATATATATATATATATATATATATATATATATATATATATATATATATATATATATATATACATATATATATATATATATAGTTGTAGGGATATAAGTTTGTGACAAACTCATATCCATACAACAAAATATGTTAGCTCTATCACTGATATTGAGTACTTTCCAATAAGTACCGCGCATATATAATATATATAGAAAATACGCACACACACATGCGCATATATATATATATATGAATAATTTATATATATATATATATATATATATATATATATATATATGAATAAAAACAAAAGGGTTTCGTCCTCTGGACTTTTACAAGTAAGTGTTTTATTTTGCAACAAGTATTTATAAACAAAATTAAGAAAGTGTTAGTTTTTCAAAATTTTTAAATTTAAGAAATGTTCATAAATATTCATTAACTTTTCCTTTTGTAATTATTCATATTTTCCTTTTACAGTTTTATTTTGATTTATATCTGAAATTTTACGCACACATACACACACACATATATACATATATATATATATATATATATATATATATATATATATATATATATATATATATATATATATTCTCATCCAAGCAATACGGCTTTCGTTTCTCCAGATCAACTGCGGAAAGAGTCTACCGTGCTTTAGATAAAAACGGTGAATCCCGGGATGTAGCTTTGGACATCTCGAAAGACTTTGACAGGGTGTGTCATTCAGAACGGTATCTCCGGGCACGTTCCTATCAAATCGTGAAATTAATGTTGTCCTTAATGGCTACTCGTCCACATCCTTTCGTACTAACGTCCGTATCCCCCAGGGCTCCATCCTTGGTCATACGCTGTTTTTAATCTTCAATAACGACCTTCCCGATGACATCAGCTCTCAACTTGGCATCTACGCTGACGACACTATCATTTACTCTTGCCTCGATTGTAAGGCTGATCAGTCAGACAAACTCAAAATGTCTGCCGATGTACGAAACGACCTCAAGACCGTCGATAACTGGGGGGAAAGATGGCTTGTCAATTTTAACGCTTCCAAAACTAAATTTTCTCCATTAATCATCTAAGAGACCCCTCTCTGCTTTCCATCAGCATGGCTGATGCTATCCTCGTTGCGCTTTCTCCGGCTAACATTCTCAGCTGACATGAGGTGGAAAGACAACATTGAATCCATCACCAGATCAGCTGCTAAGAAAGTCGGTTCACTGTGTCGAGCGAGACAATTTTTCTCCCCGGAAACTATCTTGCATAACTATAAGTCTACTATTGGTCAATACTTAGAATATTTCTGCCATATTCGGTCTGTTGTTCACGTTATTTTCCTGGAACTTCTCGATAAGATCCAAAGAAGAATCAGCAATATTATTGGTCCTGATCTGGCGGCTCGGCTCGGCTTCAGTCACTTTCCCACTACCATAAGGTTGCCTCTCTGTGCCTTTTTTATAAATACTTTCATGGTAATTGTTTGGATGAGCTCTTCGCTATGGTACCTGGACTGTATGAATTTAAGTGCAGTACTAGACTGATGGCGAGATCTCACCAATTTACAATTGAGTTCGCTAGATGTAGCCGTAACTTTTATGCTGACATTTACTTATCCAGCACTTCTCGCTTGTGGAACTCCCTTTGGGTTCCATGCCTTCAAACCAACTTTAATCTGCAAAAAATTAAATGGAATGTCAATCGCTATCTACTGTCCTCCTGATTACTCATTTCTTTCTCCTCATAACTAATGTTTCTGTTCCTAATTCCTCCACACCCTATAACCCCTTGCGTGCTAGTGGCTGTACTGCCTTGCTTGGGGTGATACCGATTAAAATACACACACACACAAATACACACACACACAC
>OZ038489.1:46428914-46438914 GCA_964036315.1 Acanthosepion esculentum | reverse complement strand
TGTTATTATTGAAATTATTATTACTATTATGAATGCAAAAGGCACTGGCATTAGGAATTTAAACCTTATCGTCTGCTTTAGCATTTTGAGTCATCCATTATATTATTATTATTATGTTTTGTAAGGCATACATAACTTCGATTTATTTTCAGGCATTTATTATCTATTGCTATAAACGAAGTGGCAGCGAGTGTGTTTAAATCACCAGCATTTTCTTTTTAACTGCAGCATTGCTGTGACAAGATCAATACTTTCTCGAAGCTTCTTATTTTATGTACCGTGTCTCTTTAGGGCGAGGGCGATGATAGCTCTCGACGACTTCTTATCTCTTGTAGCTCTTAGTACGGCTTGTCCTGTTGGCATCCGCGTCCTGGGTATAACGATAAACTACATTCAACAAGCAAGGTCTCAGATCAGGTGGTTTTGAGGAGCGTGAAACCACCTCTTAATTGCTGGTGTCCACAGGTTTACCCTGACCCGGAGTGGTAGCATCTGTTAGGGTCCCAGCTATGGGCAAATAGTTAACCCCCCCCAAACTGGGGTGAAAACACTATAAAAGTGTAAAAAGTAGGCTTTGATACCAGAAATACTTTGTAAAAAATTATTATCAGCAATAAATTTTTGAACAAAAATTATTACCAGCAATACATTCTTGGAAAAAAATATTACCAGACATACATTTTTTAAAAAACTTACCAGCAATACACTTTTGACCCCCCCCTCCAAAAAAATAAAAACCCAGCAATAAAAATCATGTCGGCATTAAATAACCCATTGAGGTTGATCTACCGTAAAACAAACCAAACCAAACCAAACTAAGCCGAAATACTGGGGATTATCTTTTTCTTTCTTTATTTCTGTTTTCTTTCTTTTTTCGGTTTTCTTTCTTCTTTTTTTCTTTCTTTCTTTCATTCACTTTTTTTCTTTTCTTCCCCTTTTCTTTCAATTCTTTCCCCTTCTTATACACATTTTATTCTCCTATACATTTTCCTTTTTTATTTCTCTTTTCTTTTTTTTCCTCATCCTTTTTCTCCACTTATACTATCCTTCTTTCTTTCCTTAGCATCTCTTCGTCTTTTTCTTCTAATACTAAGAAACTGGACATGCAGGTAGCATAAAGGGTTCGAAGAAAAAAGTATTACTAGTAATATATTTTTAGAAAAAATATTACCAGTAATAAAAATCTTTGAGGTTGATATGCCGTGAAACAAAACAATCCAAACCAAACCAAACCTGTTGGCATAATATCCCACTCATCTCGTTCCGCTATTTGTTCACACTGCCTTGCCTTCCTCTCTTTTGCTTTCGATATGTCCTGTGAGGGTCAAATTCTCCAAGCCCCCATTCCTTATAATGTGCCCAATTAGTTTCGCCTATTTCTGATTCTGAGTATGTGTTCTTTTTGTTTCCATTTTCCTTAAGACTTCTTTGTTGCATACGCGCTATCAATGGTATTCTCAATATCCTTCTGTAGAACCGTATTTCTGTTGCTTCAAGTCTCTTCTTCACCTGTGAGGAGATTGTCTAGCATTCACAGTCATATACGAATATTGATATGACGTTGTAGCTCAGCAATCTTTCATTTGTTTCTAACGGCATTTTCCTGCTTCTTAATACTTTGTTTAACTTTTGAAAGGCATCTTCCGCTGTTCAAAGGCACCTTCGGATTTCGGTGTCGCATTTTCCATCCCCTGTTAAAACACTTCTCAGATATTTAAACGTCATTCCTCGAATCGATAAATCTTTTTCTCGTGTTTTTTTAGGAATTTTCTAAGTCCGCCAATTATTACGCATATAAACGGTACCACATGTTTCTTCAGTTCTCAAGTGGAATTCTTGTATTTTGATATTTTTCGTTCTATTTTTAAATCTATGATGTGCAAACTTTCTTTGTCAATTTCCCAACAACCAAATCTCAGAAGATATGACACCTATTTTATTTCGAGTGCCCTTTGCATTCATGTTGTTTCGATATGATTAATGGTTATGGAATAAGGAAACATTCGGCATTCATTGACCGAGCAGCCAGTGTTACTCGAGTTACGCTTTTCTTTATTCCTTGGTCATCATTGACCGAGCAGCCAGTGTTACTCGAGTTACGCTTTTCTTTATTCCTTGGTCATCATTGACCGAGCAGCCAGTGTTACTCGAGTTACGCTTTTCTTTATTCCTTGGTCATCATTGACCGAATAGACAGTGTTACTCGAGTTACGCTTTTCTTTATTCCTTGGTCATCATTGAACGAACAGCCAGTGTTACTCGAGGTACGCTTTTCTTTATTCCTTGGTCATCATTGAACGAACAGCCAGTGTTACTCGAGTTACGCTTTTCTTTATTCCTTGGTCATCATTGACCGAGCAGCCAGTGTTACTCGAGGTACGCTTTTCTTTATTCCTTGGTCATCATTGAACGAACAGCCAGTGTTACTCGAGTTACGCTTTTCTTTATTCCTTGGTCATCATTGACCGAGCAGCCAGTGTTACTCGAGTTACGCTTTTCTTTATTCCTTGGTCATCATTGAACGAACAGCCAGTGTTACTCGAGTTACGCTTATCTTTATTCCCTGGTCATCATTGACCGAGCAGCCAGTGTTACTCGAGTTACGCTTTTCTTTATTCCTTGGTCATCATTGAACGAACAGCCAGTGTTACTCGAGTTATGCTTTTCTTTATTCCTTGGTCATAGGACCGAGATCAATGTGTAGTATTTATTCTTGGCATCTCTAATAGTAATAGTTATTAGGCGTTTCGGCATTCTGTGATCAAGCAGCCAGCCCTATTTTCGGTTGAAATTTATAAATCTTTTTATTAAAACAATTTTTCAGGAAAATAAGTCTCTTATTTCTGCTAACTGTTATTGCTCTTTCCAGTATCAATGGAGGTTTCCTTCTTAACCATTTTTTTGGAAGTAGTGAGCAATGTTAACATTTTGATTATGTGATTATTTTTTCTTCGAGTTACATTTTAGTT
The DNA here is from genome assembly GCA_964036315.1 of Acanthosepion esculentum. NCBI lineage: Eukaryota > Metazoa > Mollusca > Cephalopoda > Sepiida > Sepiidae > Acanthosepion > Acanthosepion esculentum. The sequence continues at coordinate 46,435,945 of OZ038489.1, read as the reverse complement.
GTTGCTGTTGTTGAAAGTCTTCAAGTGAAGTGGTTTCTGTTATTTAGTACAGTTCTTCCTTTGCGACACCGTAGCGCCGGTCCAGGATGTTTGAAGAAAGACGGACCTCCTCGCTATGACCAACATTTCTGAACGATTTTCGGCCCATGCATGGCATGGTTTTATTATTATTTACTCATTGAGTAATCACACCAAGAGTAGCTGATGGTCTACAGGGAAAATTAAGCGAAACAGTTCTCTTCAATAGTTTAGCACTCTTCGCAGTATTCCAGTTGTTTTAATTAATCCCGACGCCTCCAAGATCCCAGCTTCCCCCCTAATTTTTCGATTATTATTATTATTATTATTATTATTATTATTATTATTATTATTATTTTATATCCTTTGATTGCTGGTGTGTATACATTTCTTTCCGGCTTCCGCCCAGAGACCTAAGGTTAGAAATGGCATCATGACATTTTCCATTGACCAATTAAAAAAAAACCCCCAAAAAACCCAAAAAACCCAGGCATATTTTACATAGATAAAGCCCTTCGTAAGGTTGGGCTGTACTCGTGAGAATATTTCTTTTTTATTTCTTTAGGGTATGGTTTAACAGGAATCCCTTCAATTAGTCTACTGGAATCTTTTCCAACCAATCCGAGGGCTCTAACTATACAGAGATTGTTGATGTTCCCATGTGCCACATTTTTGAGATTTCGATTTCAAGGTCCTTGTATTTTGATAGCTTTTTGAAGATCTTTAAATATACATTGCAGTCTGCAGGGACTGCCATATCAATAAGGAGGCAATTTTTTGTTTGCGGTCTCTAATAACAATGTCTGGGCGGTTAGCTTTGATTGTTCTGTCTGTGTGTATTGTGTAGTCCCATAAAATTGTAACAGGTTCTATCTCCGTAACCGGGTCTGGGTGGTGTTTATACCATTTTTTTAAAGTTTCCCTTCCCGTAGAAGTTGCAGATTTTCCAGAGTTGCAGATTATTATTATTATTATTATTATTATTATTATTATTATTATTATTATTATTATTATTATTATTTCCTTTGATCTCTGTTGCATACACATTTCCTACCGTGTGCCAGCCAGAGAATTAAGGTCAGAAATAGTTTTATGACATTTTCCACTGATCACTTTTACAAAAAGATTCATCATTGTTAATGAAAAATGTATGACATTTTGTACATACCAGATACCGGTGGTAGTCGTTGGAGACTGAATAACAAGTTTTCTGAAATCATAAGCTCCTTCTTCATATCCTCTTTTCATCTTCCTCTTCTTCTTCATCTTCTTCTTCTTCTGTTATTATTATTATTATTATTATTATTATTATTATTATTATTATTATTATTATTATTATTATTATTATTTCTTTTGATTTCTGTTGTATACAGATTTCCTTCCGTGTCCCAACCAGAGACCTAAGGTCAGAAATAGCTTCATGGAATTTTCCACTGATCATTTTTATACCCCTCAAAGCAAAACCTAAGGTCACACATTTTATAGAGTTAAAGCTCTTCGTAATATGTAAACCGTAATTGTGAGTACAATGTTTTGTATTTCCTTAAGGCATGTGATACCAGGGATCCCTTCAGGTCTATCAGGACCTTTCCAATCAATCCGCGGTCTCTTACTAGAAATGGAATTATTGATGTTCCCATGGGCCACATTTTTTAAATTTCCACTTCAAAATTCTCGTATTTTGATAGTTTATTTAAGATCTTCAAAAATACATTACAATCTGCAGGAACTACCATGTCAATAAGAAAGCACATTCTGTTTGTGTGGTCTTTGGGCGATTAGCTTTGATTGTTCTGTGTGAAGGAGATTTCTTGACATCATTTCTGCATTTGGTCCATTGCATTTGCTTTCTTTTTTAGGTCCTTTGCCACGGCAGTAGCTGTATTATGATTTACTTTAATTTCTTCACCCACTTGAAATTCTATTTTTAATTTTTTGGCTTCCTTTATTACTGAATAAAGTTTCTTATTTCTTTCGTGTTCTTTGACACAGATCCAGTCTTCTGTGCTTTCCATGTAACGTTGAAGCTGGGTTGTTGTAATTTTGTAAGTCAGTTCTGGTTGAACTAATCCTCTGCCTCCTTCGGATCTGGACACATATACATTACAAAGAGCTTTTTTATGTAAAATATGTGTGATTTTAGTTTCTTTTTTTTCTTACGAAAAATGATCAGTGGATGATGCATGTGTTGGCAAGTGAGAAGCTTTCTCATTTTGACATCTATTCGCTTAATATCACTTAAGGATGTTGAAACTGTATTGCACCATAAGGTCCGCCAAAGAGTTTATGGCTGTTTTGTGAATTCAACTCGGTATTTAACACCATTTATGTTGTATTTTTTCTTACATTCTCCTTCATTTGCATATGCTGTATTCCATTTCCTTCGCTGACTCCTAGATATGTATAGACTTCTCGTACCAGTTCCCTAATCTTTGTAAGAAAATCTAGATCTAATTCTCCCTTTTTTGAATATTACTTTTGTACATTTATCTGATCCAAAATCCATACCGATGCCATAAATATTTTACAGTTTTCAGTATATCCTTCATCCCATTGTCGTCTTTGGAAAAACATTTGAGACCATCCATGTAGAATAGGTAATTAAATAGTTTCTTACTTACTTTGTATCCATGGTTATTATTGTTTAGTTCATGCGAATGGGGGGGGGGGGGTTAAGGAAAGACAGAATAGAATGGGCGTCAAGGAGTTTTATTGAAAGTTTCGTCCTCGGATATTCAAGGTGTGATTTAGGTATAATGTCCCATTTAGGTATAAAGTCCCATTTATGAAATGTATTATTACCGAGGAGACTTCGTGCATTTCCAAAGTTTTAAGGATCCAAGACTTCTATAACTTCTTTTCCAATTTCTCCGTAAAGCTTCTTGAGGTCCGTTTGAAATATCTTATTTTGTTGATATGACTTACGACGCTTTTCATATCGTATTTTTCTCTGTGTTTTTAATTGCAGTTTCTTTTTAAGTATATTTCCTGACTGGTAGAATTTCATTTACTGCTTTAAATTTCTATTTCTACTTGATCTTGCTTTTCCGTGTTGAAACATTTGGATTCCTTGAAATCTCCTCTAGTATCGATAATTCTGTTTTCCTCAATTTCTTGCTTTCTTTTGCCTTCCAAGTGGTCTCTTTTTGTCTGTTGTTTGATCTTTTCTTTATCTCGCCATTAAGTTTCTCAGTAGCTGCTAAAACTGCTGCATATGTAACATTACTTACTTCTGTGATGTTTTCTTGTGGTTAGTTCAATGTTTGCAATGCAGCGCTATATGTTTGCCCAATATGTTTATCCAACTTTACCATATAAATTTTTGGAAGCTGGTTTCTTTCTGACATTTGTGTGCGATTTACTTTGCTGATTATTTGAATGACGTAATTTTTCGCTTCGGTGATTTCAACTCTGTTGTTTTCAAGGAATTCTGCTCTGATGTCGTTTGATTAATCTTCAACAATGAGAGAATCTGAATCAGTGCAACTGTTTATGTCGCAGTGAGATTCTTTCGCTTTATTCCCTGAATCATTTTTCGTATCTCATTTATTTTACTTTGGACCTCATCATCTGTCATATTATCTATTTCCACTCTTGCCTCATATTTGTTTGGGTTATGCCTGATTTTTTATTTTTATTTTAAGTTTTACTTGATCTAGTTCTGCATTTGAGAGTCTTATTTCTCATAATACCCCCGTGGACACTGGCAAGCATATTTTCAATTGCAAGCCAGTATCCATTACATCACCAGCACGTTCAAGCTTACAGCACCTGGTATTCCCAAGCGGTCACCCATCTATTCAGACACGACGTTGCTTAACTTCGGTGTTTCAACGTGATGTGGCCGTAAGCCTCAAATGGTATTAGGTACTTTTAGTTTTAATTAGACCCCCCCAAATAAAACAACAGAAAACGAACAAACACTTTACACAGTATTACACATATTATTATGACGACGACGAATATGTAGTTGCTAGCCGCACCTAGCCCAGGTCAAATTCTGTAGATGTTTCAGTCTGTGCGGATCACTTTTTAATTCAGGTTTTTGGTCATGCATGCAAATTAGCGATAGTTTTTAAAGCCTAGAATCACGCATGCGCTTTGCCTAAATTGCAAATGGCGGCTCCCACCGGGCAGGCGAGACGTTGTATCCCCTTAGCTACTGGTAGGTTGGAATTCCTTGGTCCTATTTCACCACTGTATATGTATATATATATATAATTTAAAATATTGTCAGAATTTGCGTATTTGTAGTTATTAATTCTAATTTGAAAGACAATGAGCAGCAAAATACTGAAATACTATATGTGGTCAACAGTTACATAACATAATGACATAAGTGACATGGCGGGATTATTATTATTATTATTATTCCATTTTCGCTTAGAAAATTACTATATAAATTAGCAGGTCCCTTTTTTAAAAAATCTTTTATAACTATATCTGGTCTATTTACGTCAATTTTCCTGTCTGTGGGGAACGCCACAGTGTAGCCACTCGATCAGCATTTGTGACGTCATTCGGGTGCTTGAACTACCATAGTTCGAACAGACATGACAATGAATATATTGGCTTAGATTATTATTATTAGTATTATTATTATTATTATTATTATTATTATCATTATTATTATTATTATTATCATTATCATTATTATTATTATTATTATTATTATTATTATCATCATTATTATTATTATTATTATTATCATCATCATTATTATTATTATTATTATTATCATTATTATTATTATTATTATCATTATCATTATTATTATTATTATTATCATTATTATTATTATTATTATCATCATTATTATTATTATTATTATTATTATCATCATTATTATTATTATTATCATTATTATTATCATCATTATTATTATTATTATCATTATTATTATTATTATTATTATTATCATCATTATTATTATTATTATTATTATTATCATTATTATTATTATTATTATCATCATTATTATTATCATCATTATTATTATTATTATTATTATTATTATCATCATCATTATTATTATTATTATTATCATCATCATTATTATTATTATTATTATTATTATTATTATTTTCTTTGATATCTGGCGTTTACACATTTCTTTCCGGGTCCCGCCCTGGGACCTAAGGTTAGAAATGGCACCATGACACTTTCCACTGAAAAAAAAAATATTACATAGATAAAGCCCTTCGTAAAGTGTGGGTTGTACTTGTCAGAACAATTTTTTGTATCTCTTTGAGGTATGGACTTCCAGGGATCCCTTCAATTAGTCTACTGGAATCTTTTCCAACCAGTCCAAGGGCTCCAACTACAACAGGGATTGTTGATGTTCCCATGTGCCACATTTTTGAGATTTCGATTTCAAGCTCCTTGTATTTTGACAGCTTTTCGAATATCTTCAAAGATACATTGCAGTCTGCAGGGACTGCCATATCAATAAGGTGGCACTTATTTTGTTTCTGGTCTTTAATAACAATGTCTGGGCAGTTGGCTTTGATTGTTCTGTCAGTGTGTATTGTGCAGTACCATAGAATTGTAACAGGTTCTATCTCCGTAATCGGGTCTGGGTGGTGTTCGTACCAGTTTCTTTCAGTTTCCTTCCCGTAGGAGTTGCAAATTTTCCAGTGCAGATATTGGATTATTATTATTATTATTATTATTATTATTATTATTATTATTATTATTATTATTCATAATAATAATGATAAATAAATTATCTGTCTATATTTCTGAGATGAGGTATTGTAACTATTTACACTATTTGCATCGTTCAGACTGTTGTTCACATCTTCATTACCATATAAATTAATAAATTAATTCAGCAAACTTAACTGTTTTTTCACTTGTTTAAATAATTCGGCCCAGTTTTAAGGTAATCTAACAATTTCGATCAATTTATAATTCCCTAAACATTTTTTTTCAACACAGTTCCACTGTTTTATAGCAATGTGAAATGTCAGATGACAACAATGGTTACTGCGATCGCTACAGGAAATAAAATTGTAACTAACGTTGTCGGGCCTAAAATTATGGAATTCTATCAACATTTTCTTGGAATTATTTACTGTATAATCATTTTAAAAATAGTAATTTTCAGAAGCCAAGGTTACATTCATTTTACATATTTAAATGTAAACACTGACTTTCTGGCAAGGCAGATATAAATTCTTTCTATGCAAACACATCTTTATCGACTGAAAAATTGCATATATATATATATATATATATATATATATATATATATATATATATATGTGTGTGTGTGTGTGTGTGTGTATATTTATGGTAATTTAAAAAAAATTGAATTAAGAATAAATGATATATGAAATATTTCTTATAATCTGCTTTTAAAAATCATTATACAAATTAAATAATACCGCTTATGTAGTAAACACTATTTTTTAGTTGTATAAATTTGACAAAGAAGTATTAATTTTTCCTTAAACCAGTTACTCAAAAATATATACTATGATATTTACCACGTGAACTACGATGAAAATAAAATGAGAAAGATATGGTACATAATTTTGTTTTTGCGCAGGGGTTCCTCGAGGCGTAATTTATTTTAAGGGTTACGCAAGGGTGAAGAGGTTGAGAAACGCTGGACTAGACAGAAGATTTTCTCACAGTAGGTTGTCGTTTCTTTCTGCGGTAGACTGGTTGCTACCCAAGTCAAAAGTCTTTCCGGCTATTCAACCCATAGCTGGATAGAGGAGTGGTGGCTTCATAACATTCCCAGGGGGATTTACGCGTAAGTAAAATGTAACGAATCCGACTAGAATTTGAACTCGTTTCTCCGAGTTCTCATTCTGTAACCATGACACCACAAATTACTTACTATATCTATTTTGGTTATAAAAACAGATTCCTTATATTAGTTCTCTTTTACGTTTTGGTGTAATTATTTCTTCATCTTTTCTGCGTTTCGTTGTTACTTTATCCGAGAGTCCATTTTCATCTAATTGTCTAATCAAGTCATTCCCAGGTGAAAATTGTGCTCG
>OZ038489.1:46376414-46418914 GCA_964036315.1 Acanthosepion esculentum | reverse complement strand
AAAAGAAGAGGTATTACCTCTTGAATGTCGTGGTTCCAGCAGTGAAAATGAAATTGAATTAAAACTGATTAAAAATCTGGTTAAAAAAAACGAATCTGGCGAGAGAAATAAAAAAAACCCAAACAACTTATGAATTTCAAAAGAGACAGCTGTACCCAACATAACTGGAGACTGAGACAGTCCCCCTAAATCTGGAAGAAATGTAAAATTTTTTTAATCATTTCACCCCGAGCTAGGCGATAATGCTACTAAGACGCAAGGGCTTACTGAAAGTGAAAGAGAATGGGAAAACTCTGTGAGAAGAAACCGGAAATTCAGTCTTAAATTGGAGATAAAGGATGAACTTTTACTCCTGTTCAAAAGACGGGGAAGGAGTGTGAACCGAGCGATAGGCGAATCTTTCTACTCCTATTAAATAATTAAGACCACACCGGCGACAGAATTATTAAAATTAACCAAAATACTAAGAGTACTGGTGAATCGAGGAGATTTGCTGTCGCTTGATCTCCATTGAAAGTCACTGATTAGCGCCGGAGTAAAAACAGACTGGACTGAGAAATATGGACCAAGAAACGCATGACCATGTATAAAGCCTTGCGCACTACGGGTGACGTTGATAACCCAACGCACGAGTCCCGTGATCCATTCGGGTCGCTGTAACACGTGAACTGCAACGGGGGTGGGGGGGTTGTAACCGCCTGACAGAACCCATATTTCTTCAAGCGGGTTCAGAATTCAGAGTTGTTCTTCTCCTAGATTGGTTGTCACTCAAAGTCTAGAGAATCCAGCATGCTTTTTCTATTTTACCCATAGTTGGGAAGAGAAGAGGTGGAGTCATACTTTCTCCGAGGGCATTTGTCCGAAAATGAACGCAACAACCTAGCGGCTCGTTTGTCCGCTGCGTTTGCTGAACTCAACGATTCCACTGTCTGTGTCGATATTCCATTGTACTACTCGCCCATTCGTAACATTAATTGACTATATATAAAAATAGTTTGATAGAAAAAAATAATCTTGTAATAATATGCACAATCTCGAATCTGTTACGAAACAAAAAAAAAATATACCAATTCTATGGGACTTCTGAATTCAAACAGAAGACCGAGTTCAAATCGGAGGACAAGATCCAGTTATCGTAAACAAAGAAAAGAAGATCTGTCAGATCGCGAATGAGAGTAATAAAAGATTAGTTAAATTTAAAAAATTAAAGCAAAAAGCAAATGGGTTAAATAGTAAGATTTTTATTCTGAAAAAATATAAATGGAATATTCACACTCAAAAAAAAAAAAAATACAAAAATTTATTCTTACAATCCAAGCAAAAATAATATAAAGTTATGAAAAAAAATTTTGTAAAACTAAACAAAAATAAAAAAAACCCCGAAAAAAGACAACTGCATTAATGCTTCAAGAGACAAAGAAAAACTAATGTCAATCGTGTATGTATTTATAATGTTTCGCAGTCGATATCTGAATCGAGAAACCAAATTCTTAATATTGTCCCAGAACAATTAAGTCAAGTACAAGATAGGTGGGACAAATAATAAGTATAAAATATGTGGCGATAGAAATATAAGAGAATGCAGCAATTTGGTTAAGAAGTAGTACAGAAATCACTCTGATTGGGTAAGAAAGGTGATCCCTTGGCAAATTGTTATATACACAGAATCTGTCTTTGTGAATCTAATTTCATTACTTCTATTTAATGGCTTTATTGAAGAGCAAATAACACGTACCCTAAATATTCCAGTACTTTCGTAATTATTCTAATTCTTCCGATTCCCACTTTTACTCATCATTTTTGTAAAGTAATTCTGGACCGTTTGGAGATCGCTTATAATGATGGGTATAAGTGCAACCCTTTTTTATCCAACACTGTTCAGACGATCTAATCACGCCTTTTTATTGATGGATTTGTTAACGCGGGGTTTCAGCCGATCCATTCTCCAATATACACGAGTAAGGACTGATAGACACACACACACATATATAAAGACACATTTCTTTCTTAGACTCATTGTTATTAATTTTAACATTTAAAATAACAAGAACGTCAAATCAAATGCGTGGATCCACTAAAAATAAGATTTATATTAATAAAGAATATATATATATATATATATATATATATATATAACCGAATGGGTAAATATACGTAGGTATACGAACGAGCGATCGTATACAAAAACATATAAACACTCTATAGCGTAAGAAAATCATTGCTCAATGTAAAGTAACAGAGCTATTTTAAAATTATACTAAAATTATTTTATTATTTTTTTATTTCTAATAATATTCCACCCCAACAATAATATATCTCGTGCAATCCAGGAAAATTAAAAAAAAAACCGACGTCAACCCAACACGTAAATAGAAATGAAAATAAATATTATAATTCCAGCAGTTGAGAATTGCTTCGGCATGAAGCTCCGAGTTGTGCAATTAATGTAAGATGATATATATATATATATATATATATATATATATATATATATAGTGCGAAATTCCGAAAATGCATATATATATATATATATATATATATATATATATATATATATATATATATATATATATATATATATATATATATATATAAATCGAATCGAACCCTCTCAGTCACTGTGTGTTTATCTAAAAATAAATACGCTTAAATTCACCTTCATACCTGTCGTGCGCCAACGGCTTAGAATCCACGACTGATGCCAATTCAGTCGGGTTTCGATCCTAGTTAGAGGTAACTGGACGTCTAGTCACACTGATGAGATGTGAAACAGCGAAACAGTCTGTCTGTGGATTACTATATATATATATATATATATATATATATATATATATATATATATATATATATATATATATATTTCGGAAGTATTAATGGACATTTTTTATTTTCTTACTTGTAACACTTAGACCAATATTAAAATCCCAAAAGTGTAGAGTAAATTCTTGGGTGAGTGAACCGACCAGTACTAACCCCCAACCTCTAAGCCCTATCTTTACCCAACCCTTTCTCTCAGCTTCTCTCCTCACTACCAAACTAAAGTATCCGCCCGGTGTAATTTCTCCATTCGTGGAGCTGGTTGTCGTTCTGATGAGATGAATATCTCGGTGTTCATGAAATAAAAATTATAAACGAAATGGATAATTAAAGTTTCCATCTTCTTGTTATCATTATAATGCTCTGTAGTCTACATTGAGCTCTCCCTGGATTTATATCCTCCTCGGAATTATCCCTTCCAGTCACAAACTGGTAAAACGTATATATATATATATATATATATATATATATATATATATATATATATATCAGAGAGATAGAGATAGATAAAACCCCTTTCTATGGTGTGAGCTGTGCTTGTAAGAAAAAATTATTTCCTGAAGATAAGCTTACCTATCACCCGGTTCACACACCTCCTCGGTCTATCGAACAGGATTAGGGGTTTATCTCTTGTTCCTTGTTTAGGATTAGGTCTCTGGTTCCTTCTAAAGTCTACTTCTAACGTCCTTGCCAGAATTCTAAATTTTTTTCATTACCACACTTCTTGCCCTTTCTTACGCTAATAGAACTCCACACAGTAAGCCTCTACATTGAGTGGCTCTCTGGCATTGTATTGTGTGAATATTAATAAAAAAAAACGACATGAGCTGGCAGGGATCCTTTCAACGAGCCTACCAGAAGCTTTCCTAAACAATTCCAACTGGAATTATTTATGTCTTCATGTACCACATTCTTGAAATTTCTTCTTCACAAGACAAAACATCTACATGTTAACACCTCTAATCAATTCCGATTAAGATCCATGAGACCCATAGCAGGTCAATTACTGTTATAAGCAATAACAAAAGACGGTTATAGAATTCTCATCCTCAACGGCTTGGTCAGAATCATTGTGAAGTATTGGCGGTAACTTTTAGTTAAAAACCATTTCGTGCTTTACTTAGATAAATTGCTACATTAATTGCTATAAAAATAATTCGGTAAATCGTTTTGATTGTTAAAGAAAGCAATTAAAGAGAAAAGAGTGAAAAGAAATACTTGAAGATGAAGAAGGGGAAACGAGTTATAGAAAGATAGGGGATTTAAAAGAAATTCACACACAGACACACACACAGACATACACACACACATACATATATATATATGTATATATATATATATATATATATATATATATATATATATATATATATATATATATATATATATATATATGAGTTAAGCAAGAACGATAAGAAAGACGAAATGAGATAATCACAGAAAAGGAAAAAAAGACAAAAATAAAGTTTGCAGAAGGAAAGAAAATGAAATTAGAAAAAAACACACGGAGGAACAGAAAGAAAAAAAAGAAAAAAGAAAAGAATAATATGAAGAGGTGAGAGTATAAATGTACTTTCTCCCTCCTAGTATTATCCATTCTGTCTCTTTTTTTTCTTCCTTTTTTTCCCTTTCTTTCTTATTACGTTTCCTCTTTCTTTCCTTCTTTCCTTTCCATTACTCCAACCTACTATACGGTATATACTTTCAACCTACTATTTGAAGATACGGGAAAAAGAAAATAGCAAAAAAAGATTGGGAAATAAAGAAACAGAAAATGGGGGAGAATGAAAAGAAAGAAGTGTAGATTGGACGAGAAAGAAAACGCAGAAAGAAAAGGAAAAGAGAGAAAGGAAGGAAAATGAGAAAGGAAGACGAAAAAATAAAAAATAAAGAAGTAGAGACATAAATAAATGAAAGAATAAAGAAACGAAAATAATAGTAAAAGAAAACAAACGCACATAAAAGAAAATGAAAGAGTTAGGTGAAAACAAAAGAAGGAATGAAAAACGAAAGAAAGAATTGGAAAAGAAAGAACACATGATAAAAACGGAATATCAAGAAAGGAAAAGAAAGAAAAATGGAGTGAAAATAAATAGATCAAAAGATGAGAGTATATAAAATGAAAGAGCGTTGATAAAGAATGAAGAGGAAAAAATCATTAAATAAATGAAAAACAAAAAACACGAAAAGAAAACTAAAAAAATATGAGAAAAAGAAAGAAAAGTGGAAGAACTGAATAAGAAAAAGAAAGGAAAAAGAATTCAAAACAGAAATAAACAATGAAAGAAGACGAAGTAAAGAAATTGTAAAGCGAAAATTGGATAGAAAAAGAAAAGAAAGAAAGAATGAAATGGGAACGGGGAAGGGAAAGAAGGTAAGGAACAGAAAACTTGGAAAGAGGAGAAAAGAAAAATGAAAAAAAAAAAAAACGAATGAAGAAGGGAAAACAGAAGAAGGGAAATAAAAACGGGGAAAAAAAAGAAAAGAAAGACAGAAAAAGAAATCAAAGAAAACACGAGAAAGGAAATTTCCAAAAAAGAAAGAAAGGAAAAAGGGAAGAGAAAGGAAAGATGCAAAAAAAGAAAGAAAGAAAACGAGTAAGGAAAGAAGATACAAGAAAAGAAGGAAAAGGGAAAATAAGAGAAATGACAAAAAATAGAGAAATGAATGGAAAAATGAAAAAGAAATGGAGAATTTTTTTATTTACACAATTGCCACAAAAAGAAAGGAAACGAAGAACAAAAAAGACGACAAAAAAAGAGAAAAATAACAAAAAGTATAATGACTACAAGAGGATCAGTTTGGCCAAAAGCCAAAATCTTACTTCATTCTCTCGATGAAAAATTTACTTTAAATAAAAACCACTGATTTCTCAGAGAAGACCATTTAGATAATGAACTTGATTCAACTCCCGTCCACGATGCCATACACTTTGTTATTGTACGAGTCTATAAATTACTGGTCAATTATCTTCGGTAATTAGAACCAATCGAATCGAGCATAAGCAATAATCATCTGCTATAAATATTTAAGCGGCGGGGAAGGGGTTAAACTGCTGCTCATTCAAAACAAACCAAGTCGAATGCATCAGAGTTAGCGTGTTCGTTTTACAACCCTTTTATAGCGCGTTCGATTCTTACTGGACGACATATAAATTTATCAATACACAAATCAGGCATATCTAACGCAATGTTTTATATATTGATACGATTTGTATACACACCAAATATTTGCATATATATATATAAAAATATGTATTTAATTTCCGTACCAAATATTTATATGATCTGCCAGTTATGTGCCATGCGTGATACACGCTTAGGCGATCATGTATCTTTCGATACATGACTGACGAGGCAGATTTTTCCCGCAGTAGGTTGCCTATTCTGCGACAGTTGCCATCCAAGGCTATAGAACCCCCCTGCTACTTACCCAGAAGAGGAGTGGGGAGAAGAAAAGGATTCATACCTTTCTCAAGAGTATTAGCCCGTATGTGAATGATGCGATTTGATTGGAATTCGAACTCGGGTCTCTGATTCCACAATCCGAGCCGCTATCCATTACTCCACCGTGCCTCCATATGATCGGTAATATGCATCCAATATTGGTATGATTTGCATATTCATAGAATCTCTATTTAATTTAATTTGCATACCAAGGCTCGATATGATTTGCATACTGATCCAATATGATTTGAATACCAAATAATCGATCTGCATATTTATTGAATATTTATATAATTTGCATTCCAAGTATTTGATTTGCATACTCATCAAATAATTGTGATTAGCATACCAAATGATTTGCATGCGTATCAAATATTTGTTTGACTTCAATACTTATCAAATATCTATATTATATGCATGCTTACAAAATATCTATGATTTGTATACTCATAAAACTCATTACGGTGGAGTAATGGATAGCGGCTCTGATTGAGGAATCGGAGTGCAGAGTTCGAATTCCAGTTGAATCCATTACGTTCACTTATGTGCTAATACTCTAGGGAAAGGCATGAATCCTGTTATGGATAAATAGCAGACCAGGTTCTAGAGCCTTGGAACTGGTCTACCGCAGAAAGAAATGGCAACCTACTGCTGGAAAAAATCTGTCTCGTTAGTCATGTATCGAAAGATACATGATAGCCTAAGCGTGTATCACGCATGGCATATAAATGACTGACTGATACTCATAAAATATCTATTTAATTTGCATACTAATCAAATTCGATCAAAAATGATTTGCATACTGATCAATTACGATTTAAATACCAAATATTCGATTTACATATTCATCGAATATTTATATAATTTGCATACCAAGTGTTTGATTTGCATACTCATCAAATAACTGTGATTTGCATACCAAATGTGCATCAAATATTTACTTGATTTTAATACTTATCATATATCTATATTATTTGCATGCTCACCAACATATTTATGATTTGTATACTCATAAAATATCTATTTAATTTGCGTACCAAATATTTATATAATTTGCACACTAATCAAATATAATTTGCATACTCATCAAATAACTGTGATTTACATACCAATTGATTTTCAGGCTTATCTAATATCCACATTATTTGTATATTCAATAATTATTTATGGTTTGTATACTCATTTATATGATTTGGGGCATCTCTGCATGGTGTAATGGTTAGCAAGCTTGTCTTGCTAGATCAGTTACGACTGAAAAGTGTTTAGATCTTCACTAGGTGCCCCATAATTTCGGCCTTGTGCCATATCTAACTTAGGCTTAGAAAATAACCCGTCATTTATATGATTTGCATGCTCATCAAATATTTCCGCACTCATTAAATATTGTTTTCTATCCTAACCAAATATTTTTCATATTGGCGTACTATACATGGATTGCATACACACAAAATATTTAATTCGCACATTCAATAAGCATATACATGATTTGCATAACGAATGTGATTTGCATACTCATCAAATATGATTTGCATACCATTTAATGTTTGCATTTTCATTAAATATTTTTTAATTTGCATACACATCAAATATTTGCATATCAAGTATGATTTGCATATTCATAAAATCTTCTTATGCTTCCATATACATCATATATTTATTTAACTTACATACTCAACAAGAATTAAAGTTGCATATGTTTTTCTTTTTGTTAATGCACTTATTTCAGTAGTAAATCATCTGTCTTTTCTATAGATATTTTTTATTGCATCTGCTCTGACGAGTTTTTTTGCCCTGATTCCCCGACTACATGAATTTATGCGTGCTACTAGATTGGCATCTAGGTCCCACTATTTTTTACTGTCGAAATAGCTAAATGGAATCGCCAACAGTTTCTTTTCTCGCACTTCCCGCCTGTGGAACTCCCTTCCTTTTACTTGCTTCCCTGATAAATATAATCTCTATATACAATCTACAATCGTAATATTATTAAGTAAAAAACAAACAAAAAACGGAACACTTTCCCTGGTGTATCGCTATGAGGTATTTTTTAATTAATTACGAACTGTTATGCAGGTGAAGCAGGGTCGGCGCTTAATACCCACGACCCCTCAACGATCAGGAAGGCAAGCTTGATTGGGGAGTCCCGGCAGTGCTTTGTAACCCTCGCTATCTTATCAACATTAGCAACATTGGATTTAAGCGTGCTGCTACATTGGCATCTAGGTTCCACCCTCTTACTGTTGAAATAGCTAAATGCAACCGGCACATTTACTCCAACAGTTTCTTTTTTAGCACTTTCCATCTGCGGAACTCCATTCTTATTTCTTGTTTCTCTGTTAAATATAATCTTCATCACACACGCGCGTACATAGTTATTTGGGCACTTCCACGTGCGGAGTAATTGTTAGCAAGCATGTATCGCTAGATCAATTACGACTGAATAGTGAGTTCGATCCTCATTAGGTGCCCTCATACTTTCGGCCTTGTGCAACATCTTGGCTACGCTTAGAAAATCGCCATATATATATATATATATATATATATATATATATATATATATATATATATATATAAAGTGGTCTGTTTTTCCTTTAAATTATTAGCTCTAGATTTACATTGAGCTCTCAGGATTTCATCCTTTTTGGCACTACCTATACGCATTACCAAATTCTTCTCAGCCTATATATATATATATATATATATATATATATATATATATATATATATAAGTGTGGTTGGTTCTGCACAAACCCTTGACCACTATAATCAAATCATATGTATTGGTATCTGGCTGTCGGTTCCTTGGTACTGTGCTGCTTGACCCTCATACATCGAATACGACATGAGAGTCCAATATATAATATATATATATATATATGTGTGTGTGTATGTGTGTGCGTGTGTGTATTAGATTGAGTCATAAAGAATTTACTTTTTTGTTATAATAATAATAATAATAATAATAATAATAATAATTATATATTGTAATAATAATCAAAATTTTTACATTTTTTGTCTTTGGTCAGTAAGTGAGATTTACGAATTGCTTCTGTTTAGAAAGTAAAGGTAACAACTTCAAACTTTGTTTTATGACCTGGATCTCTATGTTTTGAAACTAACATATTTTTCATTTCCTTACTGACAGATTCAGCGCTGAACTGCTAAAGTAGAATTTTCTAGAAGTTTCAAGAACTTTCGAAAAGTTTAAAGAATTTCTATAACGTTCTGGCAACATAGATGACAGTATAAAAACAGGGAACGTAAGCTCAACAGTTCAGTTTCCTTCCATCTATCCAGGTGCAGACAAGTCGTCATCAATAGATGCATTTGTCATAGATGACATCAAGAGGTTGTAAGCATCCGGTAGACGAATTTTGCTATGTCTGTGGCGAATTTATCATGACAAGAACGAAACACTACTCTGTGGCAACATCTGCTAAAATGTGTGAAACCTACAAGACATATTTCGTCAATACTGCCGGGGATTAAGATTCTCTACATTTCGTTTCACCCGTAAACTCTGTAAAAGAACTCAAGAAGGTAAGATGGAAAGTTTTGCTTGTTTGGATAGCGGAATGTTTAAGTGTAAAAATTTAAAAAATTTAAATATCTTTTACTTTTTTTAAAGTACCAGCATTATTGAAAATATATATTAACTATATTTAAACAATCACGCATTTGTGTTAACAGTATCATGCATGTTTTCTATACGCATTTGTGTTAACAGTATCATGCATGTTTTCTATACGCATTTGTGTTAACAGTATCATGCATGTTTTCTATACGCATTTGTGTTAACAGTATCATGCATGTTTTCTATACGCATTTGTGTTAACAGTATCATGCATGTTTTCTATACGCATTTGTGTTAACAGTATCATGCATGTTTTCTATACGCATTTGTGTTAACAGTATCATGCATGTTTTCTATACGCATTTGTGTTAACAGTATCATGCATGTTTTCTATACGCATTTGTGTTAACAGTATCATGCATGTTTTCTATACGCATTTGTGTTAACAGTATCATGCATGTTTTCTATACGCATTTGTGTTAACAGTATCATGCATGTTTTCTATACGCATTTGTGTTAACAGTATCATGCATGTTTTCTATACGCATTTGTGTTAACAGTATCATGCATGTTTTCTATACGCATTTGTGTTAACAGTATCATGCATGTTTTCTATACTAGATCAATGGCAAAAGCCATAAAAATACGTAATAGTAGGGATGTTCAGTATTCAAGATTCCGTATTTTTGTGCAATTTTATACATTAATTGGGGTTCAAAGCTAGAATTTTATATATCCAGTACATAATTTTTAGAAATTTCAAAAAATAAAAAATGTCACTTTTTAGAATTTTTCAATTGCACAAAAGGTGAAATATATTTGTATTTTTATAATCATGCTTAAATTATTCGCAGGATATTACAGAGGGGAAAACAGAGCCATGAAATTTGCCATTAAAGTAATAATACTTATATATTGTAATAATAATTATATATTGTAATAATAATTATATATTGTAATAATTAGTGCATTTTAATAATTACTATATATAATAATAATAATTATATATTGTAATAATAATTATATATTGTAATAATAATTATATATTGTAATAATTAGTGCATTTTAATAATTACTATATATAATAATAATAATTATATATTGTAATAATAATTATATATTGTAATAATAATTATGTATTGTAATAATTATTGCATTTCAATAATTACTATATATAATGATGATAATTATATATTGTAATAATAATTATATATTGTAATAATAATTATATATTGTAATAATTAGTGCATTTTAATAATTACTATATATATTAATAATATTTATATATTGTAATAATAATTATATATTGTAATAATAATTATATATTGTAATAATTATTGCATTTTAATTATAATTATATATAATAATAATAATTATTATATATTGTAATAATAATTATATACTGTAATAATTATTGCATTTTAATAATAATTATATATTAAAATAATAATTATATATTGTAGTAATAATTATATATTCTAAAAAAATTATATATTGTACTAATTATTGCATTTTAATAATAATTATATATAATAGCAATAATTATATATTGTAATAATAAATATATATTGCAATAATAATTATATATTTTAATAATTATTGCATTTTTATAATAATTGTATATAATAATAATGATTATATATTGTAATAATAATTATATATATAATAATAATTATATATTTTAATAATTATTGCATTTTTATAATAATTATATGTAATAATAATGATTATATATTGTAATAATAATTATATATATAATAATAATTATATATTGTAATAATTATATATATAATAATAATTATATATTGTATTAATTATTGCATTTTAAAAATAATTATATATAATAATAATAATAATCATTATATATTGTAATAATAATTATATATTGTAATAATAATTATATATTGTAATAATTATTGCATTTTAATAATAATTATATATAATAGTAGTAATTATATATTGTAAAAATAAATATATGTTGCAATAATAATTATATATTGTAATAATTATTGCATTTTTACAATAATTATATATAATAATAATTATATATTGTAATAATAATTATATATGAAATAATAATTATATATTGTAATAATTATTGCATTTTAAATATAATTATATATAATAATAATACTTATATATTGTAATAATAATTATATATTGTAATAATAATTATATATTGTTATAATTATTGCATATTAATAATAATTATGTATAATAATAATAATGATATATTGTAATAATAACGATAAATTCTAATAATAATTATATTTTGTAATAATTATTGCGTTTTAATAATAATTATATATAATAATAATTATATATTGTAATAATAATTATATATTCTATTAATAATTATATATTGGAATAATTATTGCATTTTAATAATAATTATATATAATAATAATTAAATATTGTAATAATAATTATATATTGTAATAATTATTGTATTTTAATAATAATTGCATATAATAATAATAATTATATATTGTAGTAATAATTATATATTCTAATAATAATTATATATTGTAATAATTATTGCATTTTAATAATAATTATATATAATAGTAATAATTATATATTGTAATAATAATTATATATATAATAATTATATATTGTTATAATTATTGCATTTTAATAATAATTATATACAATAATAACAATTATATATTGTAATAATAATTATATATTCTAATAATAATTATATATTGTAATAATTATTGCTTTTTAATAATAATTATATATAATAATAATAATAATTACATATTGTAATAATAATTATACATTATAATAATAATTATATGTTGTAATAATAATTATATATTGTGATAATAATTATATATTATAATAATAATTGTACTGTAATATAATAATAATATTATTATTATTATTTATGTTTTTTAAATAGATTATAATAATAATTATATATTGTAATAATAATTATATAATAATAATAATTATATATTGTAATATTTATTGCATTTTAGTAACAGTTATATATAATAATAATAATTATATATTTAATAATAATTATGCATTATAATAATAATTATATATTGTAATAATAATTATATATTGTGATAATAATTATATATTATAATAATAATTGTACTGTAATCTAATAATAATAATATTACTATTATTATTTATGTTTTTAAATATATTATAATAATAATTATATATTGTAATAATAATAATTATATGTTGTAATAATTATTGTATTGTAATAATAATTATATATAATAATAATAATATATTGTAATAATTATTGTATTGTAACAATAATTATATATTATTATAACAATGAATATATATTGTAATAATAATTATATATACCACTTTAGCCACCGAAATTGTGGTACCATCTCTGATGGAGGTTGTACGTAAAAAATAGAGTATTGTAATAATAATTATGTATATTTTATTATATTATAGTAGTAATTATACATTCATTGTTTCTTTCAGTGAATTGTTGCCATTTTGAGTAAAATTCCGTAGGTTTTGATGTGAAAAGTTTTCGACAAACTCTTGAACTTGAATTTCATCAGAAAACGTTCCCCCCATCAAAGCGTTTTGCAGCGATCGAAAAAAGTTAATATCTGGTTGGTGCGAACTCAGATGAATATGGAGGGTCGGGCAATACAGAACAACCGACTTCCAAAATTGATTCCCGTGTTACTCTTGTTGTATACCGCTTTGCGCTGTAATGGAGAAGAACGGCATTTATGACCATATCACTTTGAAACAACGATTTTCGTACGGTCATCAAAGTTTAGCAATGTCGAGGCTAATCAGTACCTAGATGGGTGGACCCTTCGGAAGTAGATACATTAATACCCGAGTTTCAATAACAGTTTGGTTGACGGATATGAAACCTCATGGAAGGCAGTCTACGCTGTACCGTTCTTTAACTGGTTGTTTGAGAAGAACCAGCATTGTATCGGGATGTGTGATTGGGTGTAATGCACCTTATCACTGATTGCTTACTCTCCTTGTCCAGTTGCCGGCAGTCGAGTTCTTGTATAACTTGTGGGCGTCGACACTTTGGTAAAGCTGTTAATGCCAGTCCGGAATTTACAGTATTTACAGTGCTGCCCAGGGGTAAACGTATAAACATCTGTCACTTAGGTGTTGGGAGCTCACAAACTCAAAATCGGCTTAATCTCATGTCTATACTTACAGACAAGCTGTGATCTTCTACTGAGGAGTTGGTCTTGTCCAGGAAGGATTTCTTTAGTGTCTCGACTTCATTAATTCAAGCCTAAAATATAAATTTTTATTGTAACCTAATGTTATAGACCTTACCTATGAACACTAATGGGTATGTCCCAATCCTCATAAATACGTTGGACACTGTTGTAAGTGGGGGTAATATACTGTCTAAGTAGTTCATCACTAGCAGTGGTTTACCTATTTCACACCGCTGGCGAGTATTGTATTTTGTTGATGTTATAAAGATTACCATTTCATTTCCAACCTCCGTTTTGGTTATTCCTCAGTCAGTAACGCTTTCTAGGTTACAACACTATCTCTCTATCTATCTCATCGTTGACATCTATTTCATTGTTCATATCTATCTATCTATCTATCTATCTATCTATCTATCTATCTATCTATCTATCTGTTATATACCGTACCTATGAACACTAATGGGTATGTCCCAATCCTCATAAATACGTTGGTCACTATTGTAAGTGGGGATAATATGCTGTATAAGTAGTCCACCACTAGTAGTGGTTTACCTAATTTACGCCGCTGGCGATGTTATAAAGATTACCATTTAATTTCCAACCTCCGTTTTGGTTATTCCTCATTCAGTAACCCTCTCTAGGTTACAACCTAATTATATATGATAAATGGATCATATGCAATATAGGTGAACAATTCAACGAGATAAATTGAAAATATATACAATGTATCTAAATACAAATTAGAGACCTCTCATAATAGATCATTCCATCTTAAATAAATCAATAGTGTTTTGCCGCAATTTTTTATATCAACTTGAGATTTTACTTGTTAAAAAGTTGAATAATTTTAACACATTGAACATTATGGATAAGAAATAATGAATTTTATATAGTGTTTTTTCGAGACTTAGCATGAGCAAAACAAATTCATAGATTTGAAAGAAAGAAAAAATACACAAATATTTTTCATCCTTTAATAGTTGTGTTTTGTTTATTTTGTAACTTATATAAATGTAGGTAGAAAAAAAGGAAATGTTGATAAAATAGCGGATGTCACAAAGCACTAGCAGGGACCACCAATCACGCTCCTCACCCCGCGTTCGGTGGTAGTACGCGCCGGCCCTGCTTCACTTGTATAACATTTCATAAAAGAAAAACACATCATAGAGATACACAGAGGCGAGTCTTTAGTGAAGTATTCCGGTTTCTTTTACTAATAGTACTAATAATTTTTACTAATATTTACTAATAATTTTTAATAAAATTACGAATAATTTTTACTCATATTTCCAAACAATTTTACTAATATTTATTAATAATTTTACTAATATTACTAAAAATTTTTACTAATATTTATTAATAGATGGAGGTACGGTGGAGAACCGTACTGGCAAATAGATCGCCATTTTGTAAATTGTAACAGCAAAGTGTAACCGTAAGTTCTATTCTATAAGTTTCTTCTCTTGCATTTCTTGCCTGTGGAATTCTCTTCCAGTTTGTTGCTTTCCTGTCAACTACAATCTTCAAAAATTTAAATGGAACGCCAGCCGTCGCCTTCTGTCCGATTAAATCCGGTTCGTTTTATTGTCTCTTCTCTTAAGCAACATTTTTAAAATTTTCCTTCATTCTCAGTAACATCTTGAATCTTAGTGGCTTTATCGCTTTCCTGGGGGTGGTGGTGAAATAATTAATATATTGGATACACCACAGCCACACTGTCATGGAGACTCACCTGCCACCTATCGAACCAGAGCGCCATCAGACAACACATTAATAAGCAGGATCACAGTAAGCATAATAACATTAGACAGCTACTCATAAACAATAACAAAATACTAGTAAAACAGTAAAAATAGACTCATACACCAAAAACAACCATCTCTAAGTAAAAATTATTATAATTTAAGGGTTCGCATACGTAAATGCATGAATAAAATAAACAAACAGACACGTTACACATCACCTACGTCACAACACTTTTTGCCTACGTTACAACACTGACCAGTTCTCCGAACATCAACATTTGTCTCTAACTATCCTGATGATGATTTAAGATGGTCGAAAGTTTGAACCTAATTTCCTGAAAAATTAACTTTGGACAAATTCTGACGTGATTTGGAAATGTCGTCCAATAAAATTAATCGACACAAAATGTTTGTTGTCTTTGTTAACATTTTCCTTTACACACACACACACACACACACACACACACACACACACACACACACACACACACACACACACATATACATATATATATATATATATATATATATATATATATATATATATATAACCGAATGGGTAAATATAGGCAGATATACGAGCGAGCGATCGTATGCAAATACATATAAATACACTATAGTGTAAGAAAAAAGTGCTCAATGTTAAGTAACAGAGCTATTTAATATATATATATTAAGAAATATATATATTATCTTACATTAATTGCACAACTTCGAGTTTCATGCCGAAGCTATTTTTAAGTGCTGGAATTATTATATTTATTTTTATTTATATTTTGGGTCGACACCGGTTTTTTTTTTAATTTTCTGTTTCACGCGAGATATATTATTGTTGTGGTGGAATATTATTGGAAGTAAAAGATTTAAATGAATTGAAGTTTAATTTTGAATTTGAATTCAATATCAGGTTAATATTTAAGATTGAAAATAAAGTTGGGACTAAGTGATATAAGTTCTAAGTTAGAGACTAGCTGGTTTTGAAAACGTAAGTAAACAAAAAAAGGCGTTGGGAAATCAGAGGGTGAGCAACTTTAATTTTCCAAAAATTAAGAGAGAATAATATTACTAAACTAACTAAAACTAATGATATCAAAAACTAAGTATGCCATGATAAAATAATATAATATAATATACAGTAATGTAAAATAAAATAAAGCAAAATAAAATATAGTACTACTGCTACTACTACTACTACTACTAATAGTACATATCAATAGAAAGAAAAAAGATTTAAAATAAAATAAGAAAAATAAAGTAAAATGGAATCAGAGCCTTATATAGAAACATAACTATGCAACTAAACACGTTAAAATATTGGTCTTGAATTTCGCCCCAGATCAACATTTAAGATTGAAAATAAGTTTGGAAATAAGAAATATAAATTCTAATTTAGAGAGACGCTGGTTTAACAACTAGAAGTGGTGTTATAATATCAAGGGGGGTAACTCTATTTTCCCAGGGATCAATAGAGTAATTAATTATAATATTATTAATATTCATATTCCTAAAAATAAATAAAAGTAGTGATAACAGTAATAATAATATAATAAGATATGCCATTTTCAGATTATAACTATTTTTTTTTTTTTTTTTGCTTTGTCTGTTGTCTCTTTCTTTCACCTTTAGTCTTACTATTAAAAACGTGTTTATTTACTCATCCATTTGGATTCATTATTTTTATTCAATTATTCATTTATTTGCTTTATTTATTTATCTATTTATGTACTTATTTGCATATTTACTAGTTTCTATATATGACTTTCATTTCATTTTATTCTATTTTACCTTATCTTACTTTATCAGGGCATATCTTATGTTTTCTGTTATCACTACTTTTATTTTTTTAGGAATATTAATAATATTATTATCAATAATGTTAACCAATGTAATTGCAAGAATTCTAACGAATGTCCATTACGAAAGTAATGTTTAACCAACAACAGCGAATCCAACAGTTGAAAAAGGTGGTATCAACATATTTTATCCTTCACCAATAGTACTTATAAAAATAGTACATCTCTTTCTAAATATTTTTAGAATTTAAAAGCTAATAAAACTCCTGTTGTAAAATGGAAAAAAATAAAAAAGCTAAAACATGTAGATCTTTAAATGATCTCTGTTTCCTATGCTTACATGAAAAATTAGAAATAATCAGATTTTCTGATAAAAACTCCTTATTAAACCAAAGAAATGAATTGACTGTAAATTGTAGGCAGAGTCTACCCTTACCTTACAATATATTTAAATTTTGAATTTGATAATACTTTTTCTTATAGTAATAATCAGTAGATGAAGTGCGGTGCACCTTATATAGCTTACTATTCTATTTGTAAGATCCAGTTTGATTTAATATAGCTCTGTATTGATGTTTAGTTAGTATTATTAACATCTTATATGGATGTACATGTGTTTAGTTAGTATTATTAACATTTCACACTGATTAGTTGGTATTATTAACATCTTATATGGATGCTCTTTATTTAACGGTTTCATATTAATTTACCAAAGTAGTTCTGTGTTTGTGATCTGTTTTTTTTCTTCAAAACGGTTAAGTTATATAAAGAGGCCTTTTATTTATCAACTAGAAAATTTTATGTAAGAAGCTGAACGAGCATATAACTGGTCAGCATTGTGTTAAATTACTTCCTTACTTCTTTCGCTTTTACTTATTAGGAAAGTTCAATACCAGACTTCTTTACATCTTACGAAATAATGTAACTACTTGCATCGGGCCATAAGGAAATTGTCTAGGATTTATATGCAGACAACTTCGTGTCATGACTTATATAAAAAAAATTTTTTCGGTAGGTCTGAATTTAGCGTAGGTCACATTTGATTGGTTAAAGCCACAAGCCTATTTTTATTCTGGCAGAGAGAGAGAGAGAGAGAGAGAGAGAGAGAGAGAGAGAGAGAGAGAGAGAGAGAGAGAGAGAGAGAGAGAGAGAGAGAGAGAGAGAGAGAGAGAGAGAGAGAGAGAGAGAGAGAGAGAGAGAGAGAGAGAGAGAGAGAGAGAGAGAGAGAGAGAGAGAGAGAGAGAGAGAGTTGGAACACGGAATAAAGTTTATACTTGGGGAGAAAAAAAATGAGAAAATAATATGTTATAGACAAAACACGCAATATGAGCTAGGTAAAAAAAGTAAGATATCGGTAAAGAGGGGGAGGGAGACAATGATAGAGAGAAAAAAGATAAGAAGGGTAGAGAAAGCGAAGGTGGAGAAATGGAAAGAAAAAAGAGATATAGATAGATAAAAGAGAGATAGGATGTGAAAGTTGCATTTTAATGAGCGAGACAGTCTCTTCGGAAGACGTGCTATGATTAAACATGTGAACATGACCATACTTCTCGCCATCCCCCATTGAACTAATCAGAAAGTCGGTATCTTTTCAAAGAAAATCGATAATCGAACTCTTCCTTTGAACTGCTGAGGTTCACGTCATTTACCGGCTGATCTCTTTAGACTTCGTTTTCCTATCATTTTAACGAGAGAAAAATTGAAAACTTACCGATTTGTCAGTTGGAATTCACATTTAAAAATCAGTTCCTGCATACCAAATTCTTGAAGCCATGTTGCATCCAGTCATTGAAAATCAGTTTTTTTTAATCATTTTACTCCAAGTAAGGCGGGAATGTCACTAGTACGCATGGGGTTACAGGGAGTCAAAGTGAGAGAACAGACTGAATATAGGAAGGATTGAAGAATGGACAAAAGATGAACGGGAATTCAAGAAGACAGATGACGACTATTGACGTTCCATTTAAATGTTTGAAGATTGTATTCATCAGGGAAGCAAGTAAACGGAAGGGAGTCCCACAGGCGGGAAGTGCGGGAAAAGAAACTGTTAGAGTAGAAGCGGCGGTTGCATTTAACTATTTCAACAGTAAAAGGGTGGGACCTAGATGCCAATCTAGTAGCACGCTTAAATTTATGTAGTCAGGCCACAGGGAAAAAGGCTCGTGAGAGCAGTTGACATGAAAATAATTGTAGAAAAGACAAAGGGAAGCCACGTTCCATCGACGAGAAAGTGACTGAACTCGAAATAAACTCAATACTTGGTAAAAATTCCCAGACTTATTTTTTTGTGTTTGTCTAAAATGGTGAAGGAAGTGAGCTTTTTTTGTTTAACAAGTTCACCTGAAAATCAGTTGCTAGGTGACCCGTGAATGATAGATTTTATAACGTACTATTCAATGTATAAGATGCACTTTTACCGCAGTATTTGGTGTTAAAATCTCCACCATCGGTTGCTACGTCCAAGGGGTTGCCGATTCTCACTCTGAGATCATTAACGTCCACTGGATTTGAAATTTAACCCAGTTAAAAAAAACAAAAACAATATTCAGTATCCAGCGCTGACGAAAGTTGCAATAAAAACCGAAAATTTTGTAATTTTCAAAATATCTTTATTATACTCCCGCGTTAACTAAATGAAAAGCCAAAATATACAACGTAGAAAATATACAACCCTGATATATATATATATATATATATATATATATATATATATATATATATATATATATATATATGGTATGACCTAGTCGTTATGTTTTTAAGGAAGCCCTGACGAACTCTCTAATCCTGAAGATTCCAAAATCCGTTAGGGACGTAACTCTCATTTAATTATATATATTTTATTTTATAGTTGACCCTAACAATATATACAAGGTCGTGATCAAAAAGTGTCGGAATTGTTGCTATGGTAACGAAACTAAAGTATGCACAAATTGACATTGAACAGGACAGCTAATGTTGATAAGACAGCGAGGTGCACAAAGCACTGTCCGGGCCTCACAATCAGGCTTCGCCCGCCGATTGTTCGTGGGAGGGTAGGGTTATCGTGGGTAGAAAGCGCCGGCCCTGCTTCATCTGCATATCAGTTTATAATTATTTGAAAAATACATTACAGAGATACACAGGACATAGTCTTTAATGAAGAGTTCTGTTTTAAAAAAAAAAATTTTTTTTACATACTAATATTACTAATAACCTTTACTAATATATACTAATAGATAAAGGTACGTTGGAGTAATGGTTTACGCCTTGGATTGAGGAAATGGGTTCGAGTTCGAATCCCAGTCGAGTTCATTACATTCACTTACGTGCCAGTAACCTTGGGGAAGAGATGAATCCATCTACACCCCCCACCAACTACAGGTATATAGCAGGACAGACTTGGTTCTATAGCCTTGCTGGCGTGGGGGCAACCGAAAAACTCTAAATTCAAAACCGGCCTGGTCCAACCACCAGTTGCCTTGTAGGTCCTACCTCTTTTCTAGGCTAGAAGAAGGTAACTTCAAGAACAAATCCATCTCACATGTCATTTCGAAGAAAGAAACCGGGACCCGGACTTCGAATCGCGACAGAAAAAAATGAACTTCTCGAGTTTAGTACAATGATTCGAACTCTGGGACACGGCACGGCACCGTGGATCTCTCTGATTCGGCCATCATGTGTATCTACCACAGGACGACGGCGACTAATAGTCACTCTATATAAGGCTCAATGGCCACTGAGATTAGCGTGAGCGATAAAAATAATGGGCGCAGTTTATACAATAACAAAGAATTCTTGATAAATCTCGTGAGATGTTTATAGCAAAGCCAGAAGTGATATCTTATGTACAGACAGGCACCTAGATCCCATATCGGCAAAGTGTAGGACGTAACTATTTGGGTGTGTCTCTGTGTTAGCATTAGGTTGGCAACTAAGCTCCGGCCGTTTTTTTAAATTAAATTTTTAAAAAGGTTTAATAAAAAAACAACAACTAATTAATCAACAATGTATTCTCCCTTGTTGTTTGTAACTTCTTCCAAATGTTCAACAAGATTTTCAATACCTCGCTGGTAGAAATCACTCAGGACTTGAAAAATTAATCCAACCAAGCTCTCAATTCTGCATCAATATTGAACGAAACTCCGCGCATAGCATTTGAAAGAGATTAAAAGCTGTGGAAATCCGTTGGTACCAAATGTTTCGGGCGTGGCAGTACTTCCCAGCCATCTTCTCTGCCATCGTTTGAAGACAATTTTCGTGCAAAAATTGGTTTAATCGCTCTTCATCGAACTCAACTGGACGGCCAGAACGAAGTGCCTCTTTGAGGTCAAAACTTTCATTTTTGGACTTGGCACACCAATCACAAAGTGGTTCTTTCTGCTATGGCATCCTCTCCATACATAGCACAAATGTCGCGAGCATCTTTGACGGCCTTAGAACCTTGATTAAAAGCAAAAAGAAGATGTCGAAGATGTCGAAAACGCTCATTTTTCTTAACTTGACATTCCTGTTTAATGATTTGAAAATAAACAGAAAATAAATTAACTCGAAAAAAATAGATTACGAAATGATTCCAAAATAGAATTCTCGAAAAAAAAAAAAAGATTACAAAATTTAAAAAAACGGCGGGAACTTAGTTGCCAACCCAATACATAACGCGATATGTTGAAATGTAGGCTGAGTGTGCAAGGTGTCAAGTGGAGTACTTTGTAAGGGACGAAGACGCCATTGTCTTAGGTAGGATTACTTTTTCCGTTAACTTGAAATATTTGTATGATATCCGTATAGATTTTGTATGAGTTTGAGATTGCTGTCCATTAAGCTATTTATGCCAATGTCACACTGGTTCAAAAGTGAGTCACAAGGAGTGGTGAATTTTTTTTTCAGTGGAGGACCGTATTATTTAATATTTATTTAATACATTTGCTATTTATTGATGAGATTTGTACCGCCGAGAAAGAATATGTTACAATAAGAAATTCTCGATAAATCTCGCGAGACGTTTATAGCAAAGCGCACAAATATTTGTGTACAAAAAGGCGCCGAGTTGTCTATGTCAGTTTACACTGTGCCTCTGTTTGGCCATTGATATCGCCACAGTGCGGGTCACACATAGCAATATGGCGAAATTATAAGAAATGAGTTTCTTGAGAATTGGCATTCGCTGTTAAATATATATGGTTCTCATTTTTGCTCCTGTTTTGTAGAGATTACTATTTTGCAACATGTAAAAAAAAATCAAATAAAAAAAATCAATATTTTTTAATGGAGATTTAAAAAATATCTTTCTTGTTCACTTGTGGGTCCCATCTCAACAGATAACATTACTATTTTTTGTTTTGTTTTCTCATTCGTATTCAAGGCCATTTTAAGCGTAAGATCTCGAAACGAGAGTGGTGTTGAAAAGTAAGACCAAAAAACGAGCTGTTTCGTCAGTTATCAAATGTTCATCTCACGTCTGGATAATCGAAGGCAGGAAAATCGAGGTATGGATAATCGAGGAAGTGGTGTATGAGACCGAAATGCGACTTGCAGGCCGGGATCACTAAAATCAAGCATGTGCGGAAGTTTAAACATCTGGGAAGTGTTTTGACGGAAGACGGTAGGTGCGACGCTGAGATCCGAAGACGGATTGGGATGGCCAAGGACACGTTCCAAAAGCTGGGCAGAGTACTGCGAGACAGGAGGATTTCTTTGGTGACAAAGAAAAGAGTACTGAGCTGCTACGTAACATCTGTCCTCCTATACGTCAGCGAATGTTGGACGGTCTCCTCAAAGATGAAGAAGAGACTCGAGGCGGCGGAGATGTGGTTCTACAGAGGGATGCTAAGGGTATCATGGAGCTAGCGTGTGAGGAACGATGAGTTTTTGGAGAGGATGCAAACAAGGAGGGAGCTTATACTTAACACAAGGAAGAAGCAGATGAAATTTCTGGGACACGTAATGAGAATGGAGGGCCTGGAGAATCAGATACTCACAGGTCGATTAGAGGGGGAAAAGAGACAAGGGAAAGCAACGCATGACAGACTTAGCGGGCCTAAGCAAGTGGATGGCAGAACGTGGTCTGTGGGAGTTGGCAGAGGCGCGAAACTTATTGAGAGCCACAAGAGATAGGGAGAAATGGAGAGCCATGATCGCCTACGTCTTGAAAGGACACGGCGTATAAAAAGAAAGAAAACCTGTAGTCAGCATTTAGGAAAGGCTTCATGAGCCGAGGACGGTAAACCAGAGGGAGGGGAATTACAGAATCAACCAGAGACTTACGGACTAACAGTATGCACAGATACACAAGTACGCACAATGCAATCTTAATGCTGACTGGTTTATAACACAGAACAAATTTGCCGCATGTTGAATTACGCCGAAGTAAAATAAGGCATGAGGTAGATCTTCTTCTTCATTACGTTGGCGATCATGTGCCTCTACAATTTCCCGTCCTTTCTAGCTCTTGATAAATGTTCACTTTTTGTTATCCTTCCTAAACTTTTCTCCGTCATCCATTTACTCAATCTCTCTAGGTAATGGTAATATTAACCTTTTCCCATATCGAAACATTTGGCCAGTAGCTTTTATCGCGCTTTTCCGTATTGATGGGAGTTTCCTTCCGAGCCTTGCATTTGATGCGGTGTAGAATGTTAACGTCTTGATTATGTCATTATTTTCTCTCCGAGTTACATGTGCTATCCATTTTAATTGTTGCTGCTGTTGGTAGTCCTCAAGTGATGTGGTTTCTGTTATTTGGTACAGTTCTTTGTGATTTGGGCTGGATTGTGCCAGTCCACAATGTTCAACGCAGGATGATCTTTGGTAAGACCCTCAAGCTTTAGGTAGGTTATGCGTTGTTTTCCTCTATCCCTCTTTGCCTTCAATCTGTCCTGTGAGTATCAAATTTTCCAATCCCTCTTTCCTCATTATGTGCCCTAGAAATTTCACCTCTCTTCTTCTGATGTTAAGTATAAGTGTCCTTTTTGTTTCCATTTTCTCTAAAACTTGCTAGGTAGGTTATGCATTCTTTTCCTCTGTCCCTCTTTGCCTTCAATATGTCCCGTGAGTATCAAATTTTCCAAGCTCTCTTTCCTCAATATGCACCCTAGAAATTTAAAATGTCTCTTTGTGATGTTAAGTATAAGTGTCCTTTGTTTCCATTTTCTCTAAAACTTGCTAGGTAGGTTATGCGTTGTTTTCCTCTATCCCTCTTTACCTTCAATTTGTCCTGTGAGTATCAAATTTTCCAAGCCCTCTTTCCTCATTATATGCCCTAGAAATTTCAAATTTCTCTTCCTGATGTTAAGTATAAGTTTCCTTTTTGTTTCCATTTTCTCTAAAACTTGCTAGATAGGTGATGCATTGTTTTTCCTCTATCCCTCTTTGCCTTCAATTTGTCATGTGAGTATCAAGTTTTTCAAGCCCTCTTTCCTCATTATGTGCCCTAGAAATTTCAATTTCCTGATGTTAAGCATAAGTGTCCTTTTTGTGTCCATTTTCTCTAAAACTTCGCCGTTGCTGATATTTAGTCCATGACATTCTCAGCATCCTTCTGTAGTTACAAGAGTTAAACAAGGTAAAAGAGATTTTCTTCGAAGTGAATTAAGTTAATCACGACAGACCAAGAAATTCCACCAACACGTGGCGTTGTATCGCAACTTTGTGCAAAGATTTCGGATGTAAAAGCGTCTTTCACCGTATCTTTATTGTCAGCTTAACAGCAATTTTCCTTGTCTGTCCAGTCGCACAGATGACCAAATCAGTATTATATCAAACAAGTGTACCAGTGTCGTTAAAAGTGATGGCAATTGTTACAGTGATTTAATAGTGAAATGCAAGGAAACAAAAGTTTTCAATGTACCGAGAATCCAATAACGCAGACTTCACAACTAAAATAGAAGCCAGTGAACCGTTTATAGTTTTAGACGTTCAATGATATCTACAACCCATTGATTACACCTGGTATTATATAAATTACCTTTTGCTCAGAATCTTTTCTATGCCACTTACATTGTAGGAAACCAATTTCGTAATGTTCGTTGTAGCAGAGACTTTTTAATCCCAGATACAACTATTGTACACCGAATAGCACTCGCACTAATAGTATTTCTCGATAATACTTGCTCGAATAGTAACCACCGAATCAGTGCCATGTGATACACGCTTAGGCGATCATGTATCTTTCGATATATGACTGACGAGTTTTGCCATTTTTTTCTGCGGTAAACCAGTTGCCATCCAAGGTCTGTCCTGTTATTTGCCCATAACTGGGGGGGGGGGAGAAGAAGAGGATTCATACCTTTCCCAAGGGTATTATCACGTAAGTGAATGTAATAGATTCGACTGGAATTCGAACTCGGCCCTCCTATTCTGCAATCCGAGCCGCTATCCATTACTCCACCGTGCCATCGAATAGTGACCCGAATAGCAATCCGTATAGTGATTAGTATAGAGAAATAGTATTGTGAATAGTATAGGGAATAGCGATCCTTATAATAATAGAGGATAGAGTAGAAATAGTGATCATTTAGACGCTACGCTAATTCCCATATATACATTTCCTTTACCATCACGTGGTCTACATATTAGAAATGGGATCGTCTGTGTTTGATCTCTGGTGATCTGTGTTCAAACTCCAGTGTAGGCAGCGACACTTTATTCCTATATAACACATTCACATCGGTGAGAAATAAGTTCCACTCGAACAGCTTCTTCCCATGAACCGCTGTTCTGTGGACCCAAGAAGATGTTACCCCTGATCATTAGAATCTTAACCTGTTCAAGTCCAGGGTTAACCGTTAACTTCCTATCCTATCCGTACAAACTGCCTCCTAACGTAACCCTTTACCTCGAGTGCCCCCCCGGATTTTGTACAGGGTGAACTTTACTGTAAAAAATAATTATGTGTTTAATATAATAGTGAAATTAAAATATCTCTCGGAATAAAAAATATTAGCAACAGAACGGTAAAGACGGAGACGAGAAAGCCTATTTCAAAACTAAATTGAAGCAAAACAAGCACTTAATAGATAACGTTATCTGAGTGCCTCACATGAAAGGCTTGAACAATAAGATTTCAATCTAAGAAACGTAGTAGTGAAGGAACTGATAAATTAAACAGTTCATTTTGATCGGGGACTAATTTTGTGTAAATCCAGATAAATATTTTATTTTTATAGATTTTTAAAACGACAATAGGAAGTAAACACTCATAAATTTACTAACTGAAGTAGATTTACCACTCTTCCTACTACAGATGGGACAGGAAATATATAAATAAATACACATTGCTAATTATTATATAGTTTGATAGAATAAACACCAAATTGTAGCAGTTTGAAGTTGTTTATCTTCATTCTTTTACATCCTTTGGCGACAAAAAGTTTCGGAGAAGCGAGGCGAACGATATCAAGCAATATTATTCTCTCGGATGGCGAGTGGGACTCACTTCACAACTTTGGTGGGGTCAGTGTCACTGTCGAACGCGTTATAAGATGATTAGGTCGAGTGACGGAACCTGATCAAAAGACTGACTCATATCAAAAGGTATTGAAATCATTAACTGGCAATATTGTTTTGTATGTAATAGAAACACACAAAAAATCAGCTGATTTGAATCAAAGGTTGTTTGAATAAGCGTTCCATAAACCGCGATTCGAAAATTAAGCTGCTCTTTTTAAGTTTAAGCCCTTAATTAAATTCGTCTATACACGATATAAAGTAGTGTTGACACTGTCGTCTTCTTCTTCTTCTTCTTCTTCTTCTTCTTCTTCTTCTTCTTCTATGTGCCGTGTCTCTTCAGGGCGTGGATGATCATGATTCTCCACAACTACCGGTCTTTTGTAGCTTTTATCAAAGTTTGTCATTTTGCTATATCTCCTAATCCCTGTTCTGTCAACCATGTACCCAAGCTCGTTAGGTAGGTTATTAGCTGCTTCCCCCTGCCGCATTTACCTTCAGCATAGCCAGAACATGTTGGAATAGGGAAAGTTCTAGTGTTTGGGTTGTCTTAGATGGAAAATCGGCCGAACGAAATGGTGATTTGGTAGAAGAAAAAGCAGAGAAGTTATTTTATTTTTTATTCCATATTTTTGTTTTATTATTTATTTATTTTTAATTCTTGGAATATATATAAGATTATTACAATTTATAGATCCCCAGTATTTTAAAAAAGAATTTTGAATTTTTTTTTTTTTTGCATGTGTATAAACGTGCCGATTGTTACAGTGATTGCAAATTGATCTTCTGGGATGAGGCGACAATGGGCAATAGGTGATCTTTCGAGGCTCTTGACAAGGCACTTCAGGAGCTTATAGACAATACACCGTCTTGCTTGCGGAAGACTTTAAGCAAAGCCTTCCAGTGATATCGAAAGGGACACTAGCTAACGAGTATGTGGAGCAGTTTGAAAATTTGAGAATTACAACCAACACGAAAGTGCAGCTCAGTGGTGATGAGGAAGCTGGTACTTTTTCTGAGTAACTATTCGATGTTGCTAATGACACTTGGCGAGAAGGATGACCGGGTCAGTTTGCCTTTTGGACATATGGCATCTGATTTAAAGGAACTAGGGTGTTTAATGGAACTAGGGTGTTTCTTAACCTGAGGAATCAGTTTACAGACTACAGCTGGTTGCAAACCCGTTCCATGTTAGCTCCAAAGAATGTGGCAGTTCATGATTTGAACATCAAACTTCTGGAACAGTTGCTAGGTGAGCGTCGCAGCTACAATTCCATTGACGCTGTACTAAACGCCTATGAAGCTGTGAATCATCCAGCTGAATTTTTGAATAGCCTGACACCAGCGGGCCTCGTACCTCGCGATTTGCACCTCAAGAGCGGAGCCCCAGTGATGGTGCTAAGAAACCCGGATTCACTGAAGCTTTGCAATGGCACACAACTTACAATTAAGAAGATGATGCCAACAGTCTTGGAGGCGACAATCCTGACTGGCAAAGCAAGCGGTGAGGCTGTATTTATTCCTAAAATTCCACTTATTCCCTCGGAAATGCCTTTTAAAGCGACTGCCAATCCCGGTGAAACTAAGTTATGCAATCAGTATTAACAAAGCTCAGAGGCAGTTCTTGGATTTGGTGAGTCTTAACCTTGCAGAACCAGTTTTCTCCCATAGCCAACTTTATGTGCGATGCTCAAGAGTTGGCAATCCCATTCATTTGTTTATTTACTAAAAATGTTTGGTTTTCAAGAGGCTCTGCAAACTTGATAAGAAACACCCAATCATCAGGTGTTTATGATTGAACTGTACTATTTTTCAGTGTTGTAAATCTTTTGTTAGTCTATATGTTATTCTTTTTGCAAATCTCTCTATAAATCTATTTGCAGGTCTATTGTCAAACCATATGTCAGTCTATTTGTACACCTATTGTAAATTTATTTTAACACTAGCTCTCCTAAGGGCTATATCCTCTGTGAACGCACAAAAGCCCTTTCCAGGGCTACTTACTTTAAATTGTCACTTTCGGATAACCGATTTGCCTGTTATTACCTAAGTCGCTTTACGATTTTGGTATTCATAACTTATTCGTATTTCTTCCAAAAATCCTAGGAGCGGCGGTTGGGTATTCTTTGTGAACGCACATTCCGCAAAGTCCATTTCAGTGACACTTACTTTGAATTGTTCCTTTTGGATAACCAAAGAAAGGATATGAGAATAACATACGCCTTTCTGATTTATTAGCTCTGATTTACATTGAGCTCTCTGGATTTTATCCTCCTTGGGTCTACCCATACGGATTACCTAGTTTTTCGTAAACTATATATATATATATATATATATATATATATATATATATATATATATATATATATATATATGTGTGTGTGTGTGTGTGTGTGTGTGTTTGTGTATATATATGCTAGATGGACGGGCTAATTAAAGGCGTTATTTGATCTACACTTCAATCTGCAGCAGAGAATGGTCCGAGATTATACACCCATGAACTTTTCAAGGTTTTCCTATTTGAATTTTCTGATGATTTTCAATTATTCGTTTTTTTTTTCTGTTTTCATTTTCTGATGATTAATTCTTAAATTAATCACTGAAGAAGCTCATGGTGAGTTCTACGACAATAAAATATCTATAGAAATTCTTCGATCGTATCGTTAAATATTTGAGCTTAACAACTTTAACAAAATATTGTAATTACAATATTAAATATGAACGCTCGTCGTTACTTTAAGAACTGAAATGGAAAAGTTGTCACTTTCAAAGCTTTTTAATTTTTAACACATACAGATGAAAAAAAATTGAAATCGACAGCTTTTCCATTTCATTGAAACAGACGTTAAACTATTTTCTATTCTGACAATTTCTTTCTTTCGTTCTTTTTTCTAGCTATCCATCTTTCTTTCTTTCTTTCAAAATTACTTCACATCACATCTATAACAATTTCTTTCTTTCTTTCTTTCTTTCTTTCTTTCTTTCTTTCTTTCAAAATTATTTCACATCACATCTATAACGATTTATTTCTTTTTTCTTTCTTTCTTTCTTTCGTTCTTTCTTTCTTTCGTTCTTTCTTTCAAAATTACTTCACATCACATCTATAACGATTTCTTTCTTTCTTTCTTTCGTTCTTTCTTTCTTTCTTTCAAAATTACTTCACATCACATTTATAACGATTTCTTTCTTTCTTTCTTTCTTTCGTTCTTTCTTTCTTTCTTTCAAAATTACTTCACATCACATCTATAACGATTTCTTTCTTTCTTTCTTTCTTATCCTCACTGAAACGAAATAGTCCATTATTTATGAGAGATTGGCAGGTGACATTAAACACTTCTTTTTTTTCCTTTTTGCACTGAAACCAAGTAGCGTCGCTGATATGTCGTTTCCGCCTTTCCACGTAATGAAATCGGAATAAATTTGAGAATTCAAATTACTTTGAATGCTCAAATTTATTTTTTGAAGAAGAATGACGTAGATACATTGGCAAGCAGCCAAGACTTAAATCTCATCAAATTCAACTTGGATCGGCTCCAACGATCAGGTATAACCTGACGAGAAATTTCATATTAATTCATATTATTTTACAAGGACCAAATCACATATTTCTTTACATGGTCCAAATCGCATATTATTTTACACGGTCCAAATCACATATTATTTTACACGGTTCAAATTATTATGATTCTCTAACTTTTCTTCTTCTTTGGCGTCCAGCGCAAGTTAAACGTGAAATCTACTAAAACATGGCCAAGGGCACGAAGCATCGAAGACATGTCTCGTGGCTGATAGGCAAGTTAACTCTTAAGTCACTGCAAATGTCCTCGACAATTGACACAATGAAGGATTTTGACAAAAAAAGAAAAGAAAAAAAGATTGTTGTTATTATGAAATAAGACACTAGCAGTATAAGTGTCACTCGAGAGTTGAATAGGGAAGAAAGCTGAGAAGATGTTTTGAAATGAATGAAGCTGGAAAACCTTCTCATTGTTAAAAGTCAGTAATTGTTTAATAAAAACATTATGACTATGAAACTGAAGATGAGTTAAGTAGCTCTGATAAAATACATACACACGCACAGATGCAGATGGCGGGGGAAGTAGAGAAAGTAAGCAAAGTCAAAGAAAAAATATATATACAGAGAGAAAAGAGAAACTAGAAAGTAATTACTACCTATCTATCTATCTATAGATAGGCAAGTAGATAGATAGATAGATAGATAGATATGAACGGCTACAAAAAGAAATATATGGACAGGCTGAGATTGAAATATAAAAAAAGATATATGAATATACAGACAAGCTGTAATATATATATATATATATATATATATATATATATGTTTAACGTTCTTTTTATAGATAGTATTTAAGCAATAAAAAGAACGTTAAACATATCATAAATGTCTTTAAATAAATTGTCAGACATTGTCCAATTCAAATATATATATGCAAAAGTAGGTATACAGTAAGTATTTTACCAGTATTATAATAGTATAATACTAAAAGTAGAATACATTTAATTCATAAAAATCATTTATAACATTTATATTTCCTGAATTTTCATCATAATACATTCATTATGATTTTTTAAAATTAATAATAGTAATAAATTTGTTTTCAGGTAAAGAGGAGGGTGTGAATTACGGGGGAAAGCAGTTTGAACATTTGAGGGATTCATATGTCTATTATGGGTATGTGTGTATAATCAATACAATACGTTTGCTGTGCACGTTTTGTTTTCATTACTGTATACCTACTTTTGCATTCGTATTTATATGTATATATATTATATATATATTTATGTCATTCACAGACAGTACTGTTTCGCTGTATCACAGCTCCTCAGTGCGACTAGACATCCGAATGCCTCAAGCCCGGATTGAAACACAACTAATTTGGTGTCAGCCAGATCTATCTTCACCCGGTAGAGTTACACAACTAAATCAAGCGTATTGTTTTTACAAATGTAAACAAATGCCAATCAGCCAAAGTGCTCCATCCATTTTACTGAAGAGCTTTGCATTAGTGCAAGTGGCTGTTGTTTATAGAATTAGCTTATCACTCAACAGTGCTCAATTGAAATGTATTTTCAAGAGCTAAATTATGTCATTCACAGACAGTACTGTTTCGCTGTATCACAGCTCCTCAGTGCGACTAGACATCCGAATGCCTCAAGCCCGGATTGAAACACAACTAATTTGGTGTCAGCCAGAGCTATCTTCACTCGGTAGAGTTACACAACTAAATCAAGCGTATTGTTTTTACAAATGTAAACAAATGCCAATCAGCCAAAGTGCTCCATCCATATATATATATATATATATATATATATATATATATATATATATATATATATATATATATATATTATATTATTATATTGTATTATATTACATTATATATATTATATTATATATATATTATATATATCTTATATATTTATATGTATATATTATAACTATGTTGAAAGTACTCGGAATAATAATTTGTTTTCCATACTGTATACCTACCTTTTAGGTTGCTGCCAAATTACACACACACACACACACACACACACACACATATATATATATATATATATATATATATATATATATATATATATGCATGCAAAAATTCAGATATAAATTATATATATATATATATATATATATATATATATATATATATATCTGTAAATACAATATAAGTAAAAAGTAAACTTTTCTTTGTCAACACGTTTCACATTTACATTAATAAAATTCTACAAGTGACAAAACGCGTTGGTAACGAAAGTTTTCATTTTGTCTTTAACTTACATTTAACACACACACATACACACACACACACACACACACACACACACACACACACACACACACTCACTCTCTCTCTCTCTCTCTGTATATGTGTAATAAAATAAAGTTTTAAGGTATGCTATATTTATGGGTTAAATTGCTTAATATCAGGGATAGAGCGTATGTCAATATAAAGGTTAACACTGAAGTCAACATCCAGCGGCGACAGTCTGTTTCATGCTTCAACGCAATTGTTCGTTTTATGCTTGTGACGATTGCGTATAAGCATGAAACATAATGTCGACGCTGGGTGTTGACTTCAATGTCCACCTATAAATAGATAGATAGATAGATAGAGATATGTGTATGTGCTGCAAAAGTAGGTATACAGTAAGTAATATATCACTATTAATAATAGAATTTATTTCATTCATTAAAATCATTTTTAATGTTTTTATTTTCATAATTTTTATTATAATGCATATATTATAATTTTTGAATTTTTCAATAAATAATAATATAATAAATGTTTTGCAGGTAAAGTGGTAACTTAAGGATGACTGATACTTTAATTGGCAAGGAGCGTAAATGGATTTTGAAACAATACTGGAAGACTTGATATATTTGTATAATAAACATCATATATATATATATATATATATATATATATATATATATATATATATATATATATATTAGGTCATCCCATAAGTTCTGTCTGAATTTTAACTTTTTGTTAAAATGAACGAAATTTAATGAGTATTTTATAATGTCTAATGGAGCTGAACATTATTTTTATGTTTAGATGCATTTAAATTGATTAAATTTTATTTCAGAGAACAATAAAATTCAATTTTGTTTGATTAAAACCCTTCTAACATGGAAGTACCCAAGAACCATTTGAGGCACATAATGCTTTATGAGTTCAAGAAATGAAACTCAGTAGCCGAAGCGGCTAGAAACATTCACTCAGTTTATGGAGAGGAATGTGTGAATGAAAGAACTTGCAGAAGATGGTTTGCAAAATTTAGAGGTGGAGATTTCACTCTTGAAAATGAAGATCGAACCGGACGTCCAGTTGAGTTTGATGAAAAGCTTCTTGAAACAGCGCTTGAAGAAAATTCTGCTTTATCAGTTGAGGAATTGGTAGTGGTTCTCAGTTCAAACCATACAACTGTTCATCGTCATCTTCAACAACTTGGAAAAGTTCCTTAACTTGGAAAATGGGTGCTTCATGAATTGTCTGAAAACAACCTCAAATCCCGAGTTGACATCTGCTCTTCTCTCCATTCTCGCCAACTTGTTTCACCTTTTTTGGATAGACTTGTGACTGGCGACGAAAAATGGATATTTTATCGAAATGTTAAGCGTCGTAGACAGTGGCTTGGTAAAGGGGAAGGGCTCCAGCCACAGCCGAGAAGGGAACTTCATGGGCAAAAGGTTCTTCTTTCAATCTGGTGGGATTGCCAAGGAATAATCCACTTTGAATTCTCACCACCTAATGCAACAATTAATGCTCAAATATACTGTCAGCAATTAGAGCGTTTGAACCAAGCTTTGAGGGAAAAAGACCTGCTCTAGTGAATCGAAAACGGGTGATGTTTCACCAGGACAATGCGCGACCACACACAGCAAGAATCACGTCACAAAAGATCGAAGAACTTGGTTGGGACAAAATTCCTCATCCACCTAATTCTCCCGACCTTCCTCTTTCAGACTACCATTTGTTTCGTAGCTTACAGAATCGTTTGGAAGAGACAGCTTTTGTAACACAGGAAGCGGTTAAAACTGACATTTGTGAGTTCTTAGAATCAAAGCCAAAAGAATTTTACAGTAATGGAATTAGTAAGCTTGTTAATAGATGGAAGGAATCATAGATAATCAGGGAAAATACATTGTTGATCGAATCTGTAATTAAATGTAACATTTGGTCACTTGTTTTCTTTATTCAAAATTCGGACAGAACTTATGGGATGACCTGATATATATATATATATATATATATATATATATATATATATATATATATATATATATATATTTAGGGGCTGCAAAAGTAGGTATGCAGTAAGTAATATATCACTATTACCAGTATTATAATAGTGGTTCTAGGATTCATTTAATGCCTGAATTCTTTTCATTCATTAAAATCATTTTTAATATTTTTATTTTCATAAATTTTATTATAAATCATTTATTATAATTTTCATTTTTAATAATAATAATAATAATAATAATAATAATAATAATAATAATAATAATAAATATTTTGCAGGTAAAGAGGTGTGTGTGAAGGGCAGGGGAAAACAGTTTGAACATTTGAGGGATTCATATGTTTATTATTGATATGTTTATCATTCTTATGTTTGTATAATCAATACAATATGTTTTATGCGTATTTCTACATTATCGAGACAAAGCGTTGTTCCTGTTATACGGCTGAACTCTTCAGTTTTACTTTAAATGGATTGTAATAAAAATAGTTTTTTAACTGATTTCAAATCAGTTGTTATTATTTATTTATCTATATTCAGTGAATTAGTTTTTATTTTTATTATTTTAAATTATTTCTCTGATGTGGTTCTAA
Source organism: Acanthosepion esculentum (assembly GCA_964036315.1). Lineage (NCBI taxonomy): Eukaryota > Metazoa > Mollusca > Cephalopoda > Sepiida > Sepiidae > Acanthosepion > Acanthosepion esculentum. The sequence continues at coordinate 46,383,557 of OZ038489.1, read as the reverse complement.
AGAAGCATGCTGAGGATACCATGGACCGAATATGTGAGCAACGACGAAATTCAGAGAAAATTGAAACGAAAAGAAAACTTATATTTAATATATATTTAATATCAGGAAGAGACAGTTGAAATTTCTAGGGCACATAATGAGGAAAGAGGGCTTGGAGAATCAGACACTCACAGGACTGTTTGAAGGGACAGAGGAGAACAACGCAACACCTACTTCGTGAGCGTGAGTAAATGGATGGCGGAACAAGGTTTAGGAGCGATACCAAAAAGACAAAATTTATTAAGAGCTCCAAAGGACAGGTAATTGTGGAGAGCTATGATCGCCAACTTCTTGAAGGGACACGGCATATAGAAGAAGAAGATGCAGATTCCCAAATTGTCCTTTATACATTTAGCTTTCCGTCGGATTATCACCAAACATTATTGTCGCTCACTCTTACACACACACACACACACACACACACACACACACACACACACACACACACACACACACACACACACACACGCACGCACGCACGCACGCACACACTGAGATAGATATATCGAGAAATAGATATGAAGTCTTAAATCGGAATAAAAAGTCAGAATAACAGAAAATGAGAAGAAATCAAAATAAAGAAAAAAAACAAATATTCGGTGACTTTTATTGATTAACATTTATTTTACTATTTGACGTATCCCTTCAAGATCATGGCTCTCCACAACATCCTGTTCTTTGTAGCTTATAATAAATTTTGCTTTTTTGCTATCTCTCCTACTCCCTATACTGCTAACCATTTATAAAAGTTCGTTAGGTAGTTTATTCGTAGCATTCCTTTGTCCCTCTTGCATTCAACATATCCTGTGAGTGTTAAGTATTCCAAGCCCCCATTTCTCATTAGCTAATCGCAACACTCGGTTGCTTGATGACGCTCTTGATCTGCCAAACAAAATCAGATCGAGGCCATTTTAAAATGTTGATTATTAATGTCGCTACCCTTGTGTCGTACACGATGAAGTTAACAATATTTTTGAACAGTCGACAGAAGTAACGGCGAGATTTGAAAGATGCCTATACAAAGGTCGTTATCGGCAAAATCATTTATATCATCATTTCTGTAAAAAATTATTTGATCTGCGAAGCGATGCGAGAGAGCCATTTTTAAAATCTTTTATGTGCCGTGTCCTCTTCACGACGTGGGCGTTTTCGGTTCTTCACAGCTTCACTTGCGTTGTATCTCGTAGCAATATTTGTCTTTTTGCTCTCTTCGTTCCTGTTCTAGCAATAATTTGCACAAACTCGTTAGGTAGGTTATTCTTTTAGCTTTCCTCTGACCCTCTTCGCCTTCAATATGTCCTGTCTAATCAGATTGGTTAGCAAAGTCCGAATTCCTGTTACAGGTTCGATTCCTATCGGAGGAGCTCATATTTTCTACGAAATTTCTCGAATATTCAGGCCGGCAAATATAATTAATAGCGTTTAATTAAAAACAGATAATTTACTTAAATAGATTATATATATAAAAATACTGCATAAACGGATATATATATATATATATATATATATATATATATATATATATATATATATATATATATATATATATATATATATATATTATCTCAAATTACAACTTAAAAGAAACTGTTTGACCAACACAAGGAATGTTAAAAAAATCATGTTAAAAAGATAAAAAAACAAATAAAAAAAAAAATGAAAACTACAGACAAAAGTTCATTTTCCCCATCAAGACATTCATTTCTGTAGTTCACTGCTACCGGCAAGCAGAAATATTTTTTCTCCTGATGATGGCCATGTTGACCGAAACTAGCCGAGGAATCTAAATGAAATAATAATAATAAAAACGAAAGAATATTAATCTACAACCCAGTGTGTCTGAAGATTTCAATTTTTTTAATAATTTTTATCGTTCAATATATATATATATATATATATATATATATATATATATATATATATATATATATATATATATATATATATATATAGGCACCATGTTTTCATTAAGATATGTCTCATTAAATAATTTAGATAATTTTTATCTACTTATTTTGAATAGGATCCTATCGTAATTACGGACAAGTTTCTTAGAATCCTTATGAAAGTAAGAAAGAACCATGTTGATGCATATTCATTCTATTCTGAGTACTTTCGACATTAGCACATTGTCAACATCAGGGTCTTGTTTTTATTAAGACAAAAAATATTGTGCTCATTATTTTCTTAAGACAAAAATGTGTTATCTGAAAATTAAATTTTTACGTGTGAAGTGAAAAAAGCTGTGGTACAATTTTTGAATTTTATCATGTAGACACACGTGCAAGCATCAAGGGAGGTAACTAAGTTATTGAAATGTCTAAATATTTTTTAAAAAAAGAAAAAAACTATTTAAAACTATTAGTTAAAACCTAGATATTTTAAAACTACTGTAAATCTTTTAAAGCAGTTGTACAGTATTTAAAATTAATTTTTATTAAGGGTTGGTTTCAATTTTTAATATAGATAGCTACAAGAATTTTTAGTTTATGTTTATTATTTTCATGAAAAAGTATAGACGTATTTTCAACAAGAATTCCTAAATTGCGAATGTGGACAGGTATGCTGTTATAAATGTTGAGAGATGTTATCTTCATCTTTCAAATAATATATGCCTCGGTTTCTTTCCAATCTCACCTATAATTTTCCCAAGCACACGACCACAAAAATGTTAAAACATTAAAAGGAAACGGCCCAAATCCATTACCTCGTGTTTTTGAAGGTATACTGCTCATACGTCCATCCTGAACTATAAAAATTTAAAAAGGATTCAATTATTTAAAAAAAACCTTGAATATTACTCATTTACTTTTGTCTCACCATACTTTGAATAATGGAAGTTTGTGTCCGCCACATGTTTTGACTGACCTTTCAACCACATGAGAAATATTCATGAACGTTCTCAAATTTAAAAGCCTTGATAAGACAATCACATACTTGCTCTTGTATATAAACACGTGCAACAAAATGAATCCTACATTTACATTGATAAAGTCTCTGAGATTACGAAACGCGTCGGCTCAGAATAGTTTTCCTCTTGTATTTTTTATTCACACACACACACACACACACACACACACACACACACACACACATAGCATTATTAATTTACTTTTTTATTAAAATTGTAATATAAATTAAACTGCGGGCAAATTTTCGGGACAACAACTGAGGCATTGCTCTACTTATTGAACTATTTAGTTCATGCCACGTTGACTGATAAACTCGTGCAATATATATATATATATATATATATATATATATATATATATATATATATATATAATGTAAGTTCTTTCAAAATTATTTTTTTTCTATATTTTTGGATTATTTCCAGGTTTCCGGTTAAAAATTGAATGTAAATTTTCCTATGTATACAAATCATAATACATCGATGCTTACGGAAAATAAGAAATTAAATCCAGCACCTACTATAAAAATGATCCAACATGAACACCATTAGCGATACAACAAACAAATCAAAAACTTATTATTATTATTATTATTATTATTATTATTATTATTATTATTTATACATTTGTACAAGGAGATATTTAAAACGTCTCGGGCCCACCAAGAAAATGGATCTGAAGTTTTGTCATTTGGTCAGATTATATATATATATATATATATATATATATATATATATATATATATATATATATATATATATATATATAGGGAGATAGAAAAAGTGAGAGATGGTGTTTTATACACAGATATATGCGTTTACATATAGAACCCACAATCATTTAGTCTAATTTTGGAAGGTCGATATAGCCAAACACTTTTCAGCAATCTCCGTTTCTATCCCTGTTTATGTAAGTAGACAGACGTACACACACACGAACGCAAAACCAAACACACATCTATCTATATTTATATATATGTGTTTGTCTTTCACTGTCAGTGTAAGTGTGTATATCTGTACAAGCGTGCATGTATATATATATATATATATATATATATATATATATATATGGCAGTTTGTTCGTTTCCGATTACTCCCGTCTGCTAGGTTGGTTCTCTCTCTCTCTCTCTCTCTCTCTCTCTCTCTCTATATATATATATATATATATATATATATATATATATATATATATATATGCACATGCATTAGAAAATTAGTATATTAATTGGAAAACATTTTATATTCAGAGAGCCCTTTCCTGGGCGTTTTTTCCTTGCATCTCATGCAATGAAACTTGAACTTGCCGAATTCTAATTTCTTTGAAAGTAACAATTGACCATCGAGTTGGAAACGCCCGATGTTTCATTTAATGACATAAGTACGTGTTAGGACAGTACACTTTGAGAAAAAAATGTTTCACACTTTTCGTGTTATTAACTTTACTAAGGTGCCAGTGAGAAAGCTCATTAGAACACTTATCATGAAAATATTTATAGAAAAGGCACAGGGAGGCTACATTACGGCAGTGGAGAAAGTGACCGAAGCAGAGATTCTCACCTATGTCGATGTGGGCAAAAATCTGGGTGAGGCCCAATATACGTTAAGATGAATTAACGCCACAGTAAGAAAAAAAACCCCCTATTTCCAGTATATTGGGGTTATTCTTTCACGGCTTCGCATGTCGCGGTCTGGAGTAATACTTGGGGCGACTTCGCTGAAACTTGTATTTTTCTTATGACAGACTAACGGACCATATCTTCCTCTCGGCTAGCAAGAATTCCAATTATTACCCACTCTACGTCTCTTTTGCTCTAAACGTCTCTCTCCTGTCACTTTAACTGTCGACGTTCACCTTTCTGCTTCTCCATCTTTATATCTACACCTGCGCCCTGTTACCTACCAAATAGTGGCTCATAACTGACTTATTCTGTGACTGCCTGTATAAACCTTCGACCGGAATTCCGTATAGCACTTGTTCCCGAAAGTTCTCATTCATCTTTTAAGTATATCATAATAAAAAATAGGGTTTTACTGGCGGCGTAATGGATTTCGGCTCGGAATTTTAATGTCAAATTGAGACTTTCTTCCCATAAAATCAGGTCTTATGGGATACTAGGACTCCCAACTATGAAATATTTTTCAAATATGTTACCATAGCATTGTTAGAAAAATATTTTATACAGCTTCTGTCTTTGTATAAAATCTGCGTGGTTTGTTTACGTTTTGGTGCAAACTTCAAAAAACATCCTTCTTAAGGCTTTATTCGCATAAAAACGGGTCTTATGGGATACTAGGACTCCCTATCTATGAAATATATCGAATATGTGATCATAGCATTGTTAGAAAAACGTTTTTAGAGGCAGTGTTAGTTTACCACGAATTTCTGTTGCAAACAGAGCGGACCCATAAACCCGTGAAGTACCAGACAGAAATAGATGACTTTATTACAGGCCACCATGAATGAATTGTGAATTTTCTCTTGCGACTTTTTTTCCTAGACAAAATCGTGACTTTTTTTCTTGTGATTTTATTACCGGTCACGCTCTTTATATAATCTTTAGTGGCCGTGGACTCCCACTTTGAGAACTTATGGTGCATAGTAGAATAGCACCCAGTTTGAAATATTAGGTTTAACAATTTTTTTAACCCCGTAACCGATTTAGGTCGAAGGTACACCGCATGTACTGCAGCAGTGGTGTTTCTTGGGCAAGATAGCCTGACGGAACCCAACCCTCTCCAGGTTGTTTTATTAAGTTTTTTCGGTTGCCACCCAAGGCTATAGGACCCAATATATCCTGCGATTTACCCATATTTGGGACGAAAGATATGGATTCATACTTTTCCCAAGGGTATTAGCACGTAAGTGAATGCAATGAACCTGATTGGAATTTGATCTCTGGTCTCCAATTTACCCTTAACTGCGGAGGTGCGGTAGAGAAGGTAACTGAATACGAATGGAATTAATTTTAGCAGCATATAAATTTTCTTCTATCTAGATTCGATTTTCGTACCTACTTTAACTGAGAGTTAGGTACAAAAGTTTCTGCAATTCATTCCCTTTTCTTCTGTGTACCGTATCCCTTCATTATGGCTCACCCGAATTTCCTGTCTTTTGTAGCTCTTAAAAATTTGATCTTTTTTAAATCTCTCCTAAGCCTTGTTCCGGAATTCATCCACTCAAGCCCGCCAGATAATAGGTCACGCGTTGTCTTCCTCTGTCCCAATTTGGATCCAACCTGTCCTGTGAGTATCAAATTTTCCCACCATCTTTTCTTATTATGGACCTTAGAAATTTCGATTGTTTCTTTCTGATGTTAAGTATAAGTTTTCTTTTTGTTTCCATTTCTCTAAAACTTCGTCATTGTTTGGTCCATGGTATTCTCAGCATTCTTCTGTAGAACAACGATTCTGTTGCTTCATCTGTGAGAAGATTTTCTAGCATTCACTGTCATATAGGAGGACTGATATTGCATAACAGTTTAGTTGTCTTTTCTTTGTTTCGAACGACTTTTTTCAGTTTTCAATACTCTGCTTAGGATTCGTTACCCCAATGCTCTTTAGGATCTCAGTGTTCAGTGTTTTCTGTAATTTGATTCATCATATACTTCTATATTACTTCTATATTACCCTATATACTTCTATATTACTCTATATACTTCTATATTACTCTGCATACTTCTATATTACTTCTATATACTTCTATATTACTCAATATACTTCTATATTACTCTATATACTTCTATATTACTTCTGTATACTTCTATATTACCCTATATACTTCTATATTACTCTATATACTTCTATATTACTCTGTATACTTCTATATTACTTCTGTATACTTCTATATTACCCTATATACTTCTATATTACTTCTGTATACTTCTATATTACCCTATATACTTCTATATTACTCTATATACTTCTATATTACTCTGTATACTTCTATATTACTTCTGTATACTTCTATATTACCCTATATACTTCTATATTACTCTATATACTTCTATATTACTCTGTATACTTCTATATTACCCTATATACTTCTATATTACTCTATATACTTCTATTCTATATTACTTCTGTATACTTCTATATTACCCTATATACTTCTATATTACTCAATATACTTCTATATTACTCTATATACTTCTATATTACTCTGTATACTTCTATATTATTTCTATATACTTCTA
>OZ038489.1:46288914-46371414 GCA_964036315.1 Acanthosepion esculentum | reverse complement strand
GTGAGGGACTTTGTCAAGGCAAAGGTAAGGTTTTATTTTGTTGCACGTGTTTATATACAAGAGCGAGGATGTCATTGGTTTATTAAAGCTTTTAAATTTGAGACCGTTCATGAATATTCATTAGGTGGATGAAAGGTCTGTCAAAACATGTGGAGGACAAAAAGAGCCATAATTCAGAGTTTGGCAAGATAAAAATAAGCGAGTAGTATTGAAGAAATATGTTTTAAATGAATGAATATTCTTTAAATTGTGATGAGATTGTTATGATTTGGGATGGACGTATGTGCTGTACATCTTCAAAAAACAGAATTTTGTTTGTTTAGGAACACAGGTGTCATTGTCAGCAATAATAACTCACCTGCAAGATTCAAAATACAGAGAACCAATATTATTTACGAATTCACATGTCCCTTAAGACGTATATTGGATATACTACGAGATGTCTAACAAGAAGTCTCCCGTTACATCTCTCTGACCATAGCTCAATTAGGACTCATTTAAATAAATATGAGACCTACTAAACACTATACACAAAATACTCATTAATAATACGAATATAATTGCCTCTTTCATATGTAAAAAGGGCTACAAATAATGGAAGAATTATTAATAAAAAAGAAAAAGCCAACAATCAATAATATCAATTATGAACACGGTCAAAATGTGCTGGCTGTGTTTGAAAAATAAAACATTCCTCTAGATACGTACAGAAAACAATTCATACAGTCAGTTAAAAGTAAAACTAAAAGCATAGGAAATGGCTGGTTAATTTTAATGCCTCAAAAACAAAACTGCTCTCTATTACACACCTCAGAGAAACATCTCTGCCTCCCATTAGAATGTCTGATGCTCAACTCCACGAGAGCACCTATTGCGACTGCATGGTCTCACACTGTTCGCTTAACTTAGATAGAATAATTACATTGAATCAATAGCTTCATCTACCGCAAGGAAAGTTGATTCTCTCTGTCGCACCAGAAAGTTTTTCTCACTTGAGTCCATCCTTCAAATCGATAAATCAACCATTGACCCTTATGTGGAATATTGCTATCATATATGGTCTGGAGCCGCCGCTGTTTGTCTTAGGGTCCTCGACAAAATCCAGAGACAGATATGCAATGTGGGTGGCCCTGATCTGGCATTTCGTTTACAGTTGCTCTCTCACAGACATGTCGTCGCCTCCCACTGTCTTTTCTACAAATACTTTCACGGTAACTGCTCCGCCGAGCTATTTTGGCTAGTTCCCAAACTACATGAATTTAAACGTGCCACTAGGTTGGCATATCGGTTCCACCCTTTCACTGTCGAAACGGTTAAATGTAGCCGCCTCTTCTACTCCAATAGCTTCATGTCTCGCACTTCCCGTCTGTGGAACTCCCTTCCTCTTAATTGCTTCTCTGATAGGTATAATCTCCAACTAATCAAATGCAATGTCAATCGACATCTCCAGGTGACGATCTATTCCCCGTCCTTCTCTTCATCCTTTCTTCTCTCACGTCTCTTTACTCTTGCTACAACGTGCTATTGGTACTCCCGCCTTGCTTGGAGTAAAAAGTTATATATATATATATATATTTCAGTACAACACAAGTTTAAGTGAAGAGGAAATAACGACGGGGGAATATGTATTGTGCCAATTCTCGAAGTGTTTTGAAAACTAGCATTATGGAACAGTGCCCCTGCGTTTGTGAAAATTGACATCAAATCATTAGTTTCTACGTGGAAATAATGGTGCCACTACTTCGTTTCCCATCTTTTTAGTAATATGTTTATGTTTATGTTTATATATATATATATATATATATATATATATATATATATATATATATATATATATGAGTAATAGAATTTTGGGGATTTAGGCAAACCCTTAAAGTAATTCATCGCGTCTAGAATACTCAACAGAATGCAAAAAGCACTGGACGGCCGTTTCGTCCTATATTTGGGATTCATCAGCAGTACGCATTCACTGCCAAGATTCGAACCCGGACTGTTTCGATACAACGCAAGCTTCATACCAACTGTACCAACGGGCCTCGGTGACGGAGAAGAAACTGAATAGACTCGATATTGAGGAATTCTTGAATGAGTATCACCACGGGATTTGTGAGTAGCGGCACTATATTGAGTCGGTTATATATATATATATATATATATATATATATATATATATATATATATATATATATATATATATATATATATATATATATATATATATATATATATATATATATATATATATAACGAGTGTAATAGCAAAATTTTCAAAATCGTATTACAGCATAATGGTCATCCCACAAAACGTTTAATAAAAGAAAGACTCTAAACTAAGTGAGTTTCTTTTTGTCCAGATTTTCAGATAAGACGTTTCTTGATACCATTTGTCGTAAGAAGTGCAGAAAACCCCTTTGAGTTATTCAGCTAGAAAGATATCAGGTTAAAATCGTTTTGTGTCAGCCCACTCATTCATTCTTTCAGTAATAGTACTAACATTCATACTGTTTCCCATCTTCAAAGTCCATTCAATTATGATCAAGAGAACGGTGAATAAGTTTAAAAAAGAGGGAACTGTAGAGAGGAAAACTGGATCAGGAGGCCACAACAGCAAGAGGGATGATCATTTCGACTTAGAGCTAAACAGATCAATTAGAAAAGATCCAACTCAATCCATAAGGTGTTTGGCACGTGAGAGAAGGGTTTCACCTATGACAGTCCAAAGAGCAGTGAAAAAAGACTTGAAAATAAAATCTTACGTGAAACGTGTGAGGTACCTTGTTACATCAGGACAGAAAGTTAGAAGGTTATAGAAGGCGAAGTTCATCTTGAATAATTTGGAAAATAATCCAGGAATAATATATATATATATATAAACTTTATTTCAATCCTTCATGTGCCTCCGATCGTTAGTTATGATTAATTAATGATGAACATGTCGATTTCATCACAATTGTTCTGTTAAGCTTAGAGAGTAATTATGCATTCTTATTGCTCAGAGTTGAGTCCAATAGTGTTATAAAAACTTCGGAGAATTCCAGTAAGATATCTTTAATCATTTCTAAGATAGACTGTTTCAGAGCTTAGTCTAACAATTGTACAATTTTGCTGTTACACGATTTGGACAATTCTGCTGTCACACCCGGTAAATATAGAAATATTTATTTTTATTAACGGCTAGCGAAAGTTCTTCGTTAAGGGTGTTTTTGATGGTTTTTTCTATATTTAAGAACACTTTCCTGACATCTGATGCAAATCTGATTATTAACTTGATATTTATTCAATAACAGTTCAATTAGATCGCATATCACCAACCAAAAATGCAAAACAAGTCCGACAAATCCTTACCAATATCACAAAAATACTTTGTGATTTCTTTTTTTTTTAAAGTAATTCACCCCAAGCAAGGCGGGAGTACCACTAGCACGCAACGGGTTACAGAGGATTGAGAACAAGAGTAACAAGGCGTGTTTGGGAAAAGGAAACAGAGAAGGACGGGGAGCCAGATCAAGGTATCAGAAGATGTCGATTGACATTACACGTGAATATCTGAAGATTATAGTTATCGGGGAAGCAAGCAAGGGGAAGGGAGTTCCATAGACAGGAAGTGCGGGAGAAGAAGTAGCTCGCTTAAATTCATGCAGTCTGGGAACCAGCGAAAGTAGCTCGTCGGAACAGTTGTCATGAAAATACTTATAGAAGAGACAGAGGGAAGTCACGGCACGTCTGTGAGAAAGCGACTGTAGACCAGATGCCAGACGTACAGCGGGGACACCAGACCATATATGACAGCAATATTCCATGCAAGGACGGATGGTTGATTTATAGATTGAAAACGACTATAAAACCTAGAAGCATTAAGCATAAAATCAAACAACCCAACATTCATAAAATACGTTTCGGAACAAACAAAATATATTTTATAACAAAAAAAAAAAAAACTCAGAAAAACAAACAAACAAAAAACTGAAAAAAAAGAAAACAACATTAACTGGCGCGTGAAAACGCAATATTTTTAAAAAAATAACCCGACCTGTTAAGATGCAATGCTTAAAAAAAGACGAAACTGACATAGCGTAAAGTCAATACGTACGTATAATCACATTAACAAAAACTCGCTGTCAATAGCTCATGAAAGCCGAAAGAGTTCAGACTTTTGGGAATTTAACTTCAAAATATAAAAAAGATAGTAAATGAGTGGTTATTTCAGTAAATCCCTTTTATAAATATCCTGTCTGACTTGGCTTTAGCAACAGAAAAAAGCTGTTACACTCATTGTCAATCTTGACTTAGGCTAGTCATTTCGGGTAATTTTGAAGAGTACGTAGATCTTTTGATGAGGTCTTGAGGCTGTACCCCCCCCCACTCCTGCTATCATCTTCATAGTTATATCATCATTATGAACCATCAAGTTAAGATTCCGGTTTTTGTATGTATGTGTGTGTGTGTGGGGGGGGGGCTGAGGGCGTGTTTGTGTGTGTGAGCCAGAAGGTCAAAATGTAGGACGATAATATCGTTCTTATTCTATTGTCCGTTTTCAACGTTTTCTTTTCCGCCATCTCTTTCTTTCCTTTTGATTTCTTTTGCTGTCTTTCTATTTATTGCCCTCTTTTTTTTCCTTCTTTCTTTTTGATATCTTTTGTTGTCTTCTTTATTTCTTTCTTTCTTTCTTTTGCTGCCTTGCTTTCTTTCGTTCTCTTTTCATATTTTCTTTGTTCTTGATCTTGTTAGAGTCTTTCTTTTTACTTCTTTCTTTTTGATTTCTTTTTGCTGTCTTCTTTCTTTCTTTTGGGTTTCCTTTTTCTTTCTTTCTTTGTTTTTGACATCTTTTTACCGTCTGCTGTCTTATTTATTTTTGATTTCCTTTACTGATTACTTTCTTTCTTTCTTTCTTTCTTTCTTTCTTTCTTTCTTTCTTTCTTTTGCTGCCTTGCTTTCTTTCGTTCTCTTTTCATATTTTCTTTCTTCTTGATCTTGTGACTGTCCTCTTCTTTGTTTGTTTCTTTTTTATTTCTTTTTGCTGTCTTCTTTCCTTTGCCATTTCTTTCTTTCTTTCTTTCTTTTTTCTTTCTTTCTTTTTTTCTTTCTTTCTTTTTTTCTTTCTTTCTTTTCCAAGTATTAATTTTTTATTTTCACATTTAATTCTTTATTCGCAGTTCGAAAATTCCACCTACAAATTTTGTCTCAATAAATCCATTCTTACAAATTCTCTCATTCCTTCATTAATTATTCTTTTTTTCTTTCTTTCTTTTTAAAACTTTTTCTATATTAATTCTAACAAATGTATACATTTCAAAGTACATGCATATATACTAAGATACATAAGTACATAAGTAAACACACACACACACACACACACACACACACACACACACACACACACACACACACACACACACACACACACACACATATATATGAACAAAATACATAAAATGTATAGAAGTAAATCTGAGAAGACGTCTCTTGTGCATAATAAATCCTACAGGTTCGTACTCGTTTCTTCCCGCTCCTTAATTGGCGTAACCGGAACGACTCCGGACTCCGGATGAACAAATCAGAGTATATGTAAGTGGGGACAGCGTGATGAGTCTCACTTGCAACAAGACATGTACCCAATGACCCTAGAGCAGGGTCAGTCACTGCTTTAGGATAAAACAAAAGAATATGAGAGGAACAGAGGCGCTTAAATCCGGAAGTACACTTTTATCTTTCTTTTGGGTGATACGGCGTAGGAACGACGCGTGGATCGGCATTTCCGGGAAGCCATTTTGAATTTGACGACACAGACTTATTCAGGAACGTCTTAAGGAAATTATTTTTGTTTATAGCTGTAGAAAGTACCAAGCCCGACTTAGATATCAGATAAAAAGAACTATGTCTAACGCGAAAGATCAACATTTTTACTTCCAAACTTAGCGAACATTTTTCTGATCATTTCACTCCGGGTAAGGCAATAAAGCCACTAGGACGCAAAGGGTTATTGAGTATTACAGAATATTAAAAAAAATTATTATGGTTGGAGGACAATAAAAGAGACAAAAATAAAAAATAAAAAGAAGATAACGATTGACATTGCATTTAAAATATATAGTTTATCTCAGCTATGGCACCATTTACATAAACGGCACATATTTTTTAGAAAATCCGACAAAACATCTCATTTCTAGTTTTACTTAAAAAAACACTTACAATTCACAATCTCCACATGAATCATATGGAAAAACGCGTTGAAATGTCTCCTTTCAGTATATACATATACTAGCAGCATGGCCAGGCGTTGTCCGTGCTTGATTCAAAAATCTTACGACTCATGCAGCAATCGTTATCACTTAACTTAAAATATTTTTGCCCTTCCTTGCCTTTAAAGGAGTGCCCTTTGCCGCGCTGATGTTGCTACATACCTTACTTCTTGCCTATCTCACACTGCGAATTTTTTCTAAGCTCTATACTAAACATTAAATCTGTTACGAAAAAAGAACTAAACAAAATAAACACAAAACGATCAGCTTTAAAAAAGGACTCGTAACTGGAAAAACCGAATGAAAAAAGAATGTTAACAACAAATATTTTTTCACACCCAACCCAGTTCTGCGGAATTAGAATCAACGTTGAGTTTAAGCAAGCGAATGAGCCAATTGGAGTAAAGTGCCATGCAGATTAAAATTTTTCCCACTTGTGACGAATGCAGCTATCGATTTTTTTTGCATGCTAGCATGCTAGTTAATATTCGTGTCAGTCAGCTGTTGGCTCTCACGCTGGCCAATAGAATCTTCCTGCCTATTCGTGACATCCAGCTATAGGCTCTCACTCTGGCCAGTAGAAAATGGCCGCAAACTACATGAAAACTGCCGTAGAAGCATGAAAAATATCGATTATTTCCACTATCGATGGGAGTTGGGAAATGCAAAGTCGGTCTGGGCCTTGCCACTAACTTGGAGCATGTGCATGTAAATTTTGGTGCAAATCCGTCGAAAATTGCGGCCGTGCATTCGTTACACACACACACACACACACACACACACACACACACACACACACACACACACACACATGCTGCCTTTTATAGATAGAAAGATACATACAGCGTTTTGTGACTCTCGTTATCATATCAACATTTACTTTTTTCTACCTACATTTATATATGTTGCAAATTAAACTAAGCCCAACCGACTATTAAAGGATTCATTCTGGGGTCGTTTTTTGTCCAAATTCGCGAATTTGATTGAATTTTTTTTTTACAACGGGTTAAACTCGACATTAGTCTTCTGTGGCCCACCGGGTGACTGCCCTGCTCTTTGGTCTGAAACTAATTTGACAGTAAGGGGCAAGATTTGAAAAGAATTTAATCTCAAAAAGATACAACTAGGAGCCTTGACAACAAACACAAGCTCCACCTACCCACTTGGTGCAGATAGCACTTACAATGTTAGGGTGAAATTTTGTAAAAATATGACAATTGTGATGTAGTAGAGTATCATAGATTTGGGTAGGGTAGTCATGAGATGCACCGGCCCTATACATACATATATATATATATATATATATATATATATATATATATATATATATATATATATATATATATATATATATATGTGTGTGTGTGTGTGCGTGTGTGTGTGTGTGTGTGTGTGGGTGTGTTGTATAGACTCCTCGTTCTGGGGATCCCTACACCAAAGAAACAAAGTGTTGTATACTCTTACTTGTTGGAAGGGAGTGTTAGTTGACGCTCTTGGGGCGATCATAATAAAGTTGTCTTCACTTTCTTCTTCTCGGGAGGGCCAAGTTAGTTTGTTCGGAGGTAAAATGAGAACTTCAACAAAAGGGATTTTAAACTTATCTATTTTATTAAATACGTCGAAGTGTCCTTTTTTTTTTTAACTAACCAGTGGTGTTGCTATCCTAGCCCTCTGGGGAGCAGTTTCTACACACGAAATTAATACGTCTGCATTCTTCGACGCGTTAAACTTAACTCTCTGAAAAAAAATTCTATCTCTCTAACACGTTCGGCTCAGCCAATCAAAATCGACATTCCTATTTTGTCTACTATCTGACCTCAAGGTCAGCCTCAGAAAGCCAAACTATTATTTAACATGTGTGTGTGTGTGCCAAAAATGTCAGTTACGTGTGAAACGAAATCATGTGTTCAAACGCCGCCTATTGGAAAACGCTACGAACTTTTGTTCCAATCCAGTACTGCATTTTTATTCAAGCTTTGCCTGTCTTGCATCTAGATTTAACGATACAGTTTTAATTGTTATTTTTGATGTTTAAGAATTCGTTTGCGTATTGCCTTTTTCTAGCCAATTCGTTATGTGGGATCAGGTTGAGATCATAGACAGGGAACACCATTGGAAAATTCGTAAACTTAAGGAATCAGCACATATGCTAGGCCACAAAAATCTCCTGAGTCGGCCAAGCATAGAAATAAATACAATATGGGAACCAGTAATAAGGAGTGCCAGGACAAAGCAATGATAACAAAAAAGTTGCAATATGAGATCTGGTAAAAACATGCAATGATAACAGCAAAATTGCAATATGAGTACTGGTAAAAAATGGTTGCTGAAAAATTAGGTTTATAATACTCAGAAATTCATACCCAGATGTCCTCAAGGACACATGGCACAGTGGATAAAGGCGTTGGTTAGATCCAGTGACAGACCCAAAGAGTGTGAGTTCAATACCCGGTTCCGTGGAGAACTTTCAGAGGGTAAATTAGCAGGAGATAACTGACATCCATCAAACATGGCTCGTGAACTAGAACAGTCTACCCCAGTTATCGAAATAAAGGGTTCGGTTCGAAATTCCAACCACCTGAAGAAGGCCGGAGCGTACAACGGCCGAAACGTTGTGACAAAAATGGCGACAAAGATGAGGACAATAGTCCGACTAATGTAAATATTCTACGAAAGCATATATGAAAGCTTATATTTAATCTGTTAGGAAAACTTCCATAAAAGCTTCTACGAAAGCCTCTATGAAAGATTCTACGAAAGTTTCCATAGAAGCCTCTCTGAATTCTTCTATAAAATCTTTTACGAAAGCTTCTATGACAGTCTTTATGAAAAGTTCTATAAAAACTTATATGCGGAAACGAAAAATGGGTAATCTGGAAGGCAGAACTTGTCGCTGTTGTTGTTACTGCGAAGAAGAGATTAACTTCTTCTTCGCCTCAACAAACGTAAATTCATGGAAAAGCAATACATCGTGTTTTAGGTAAATAAATGTATAATATATGTACACATATACAAAGTCAGCATATTACCTGTTGCTGTTGTAAAAGGCGACAGAGTGGGAGAGGAAGAAAGAAAGAGAAAGAATTTTAGTCGTGGCTGTCGGCTGATGTTTTGTGAAGGCGGCGAAGGATGAAAGTTGAAAAGTATGGCGTTTTGTCTGCCTGCGGCGTTCTTGACCAGCCTCTGCGTGTGGACATCTCAGCCTGATCTCTCTCTCTCTGTCTCTGTTTCTGTCTGCCCTTTGCGGCGTTGAATCAAGGAATTTATATCACAGTCTGGGTCTTTTAGCAGAAGTTATTTATACTGGCCAATATGTAAAGTTCATTTTTTCATTTAATACCGAAAACATGCGTCGAGCCATGATGTGCAGAGACGCGTTTTTGCATTCTGCCTTGGGTCGTCGAGCAGTCAACATCCGGTTTAGTGTGAGAGACACGACAGTCTCTAATAAAGGTTTTAACAAAACCTCTATGACTACCTCTATGAAAGCTTCTACGAAAGTTCCTATGAGAGCTTTTATAAAAGCTTCTATGAAAGCATCTACGAAAAGTTCTAATAAAGCATGTATGAAAGCTTCTACGAAAGCTTTTATGAGACTTCGATGAAAGCTTTTATTAAAGCCTCTACGAAAGCTTCTACGAAAGCTTTCATGAGACTTCTGTGAAAGCTTCTATTAAAGCCTCTAGAAAAGCTTCTACGAAAGCTTTTATGAGACTTCAATGAAAGCTTCTATTAAAGCCACTACGAAAGTTTCTACAAAAGCTTTCATGAGACTTCTATGAAAGCTTCTATTAAAGCCTCTACGAAAGCTTCTATGAAAGCTTTGATCCCAGCATAGTTCTCAGTTGGCCCCTTCAGAGTACCATCTGTCTTCGCATAGTCGCGATTTGTCCTCTTAATAGTATCATATCTTTAGTCACCGCATAGTCTAGACATGACACTTTCTTCATATCATTTGCTTCGTCACCTTATAGCCCATACTTGGTTTCTGATTGGTCACCGCACAGTCCAGACTTGGCAGCTTTTTAGTATTATCTGTTTGATGAGCGTATAGTTCTTACTTGGCCCCTTCAGGTTATCATCGGTTGGCTCATCCTATAGTCTTGACTTGAATCCTTCACGTTTTCGCCTGGAATGATATTTACCCGAAAAGTGGACGCTGTTGCTGCAGAAATGCAAGGATAGCTCCAACCGCTTGACGCCACGTTCTTCGAAGGATGTCATTTATGTGCTTTGGAATAAATGTCTCAATCCCGACGGTGACTGCCTCAATCCCGATGGTGACTGCATAATACTGTCGGTAAGTATATACACTAAGTTGTTATTTTTATCTTTATTGTAATATGATGGATTAGTAAATGTTTGCAACGTATTTTTAGGATATCCCTCGTATATATAATTATTAAATTATGTATTATATCATTATCTCACGGAAATGTGCTTTCGGCCACATCACGTAGAAACACCCGCTCGCGTATGGCCACCTAAGTTAAGCAACGTCGAGCTAGGTCAGTAACTTGATGGGTGACCACATGGGAATACCAGGGAAGCTTGGGTTTGCGGGTGTTGTAGTAGATATCGGCTCGGAATTCTTAATCGTAGAGCCGAGTTCCAATTCTAGTTCCGTTCGTTTTTATTCACTTACGCTCAAATACCCTTGGAAAAGGTATGACTTGGCACTTTTAGATTATCATGTTTGGACACCGTATAGTTCATACTTGGTATCTTCTTCGTATTATCTCTTCGGTCACCGTATAGTCGTGACTTGGCCCCTTCAGATCATCCTCTGCCTGGGCGCCTCAAACGACATTTATTCGGGATGAGGATCCATATAGGTGACGCTCTTGTTGTAAAAGTGCAAGATTACGTCCAACCGCTTGACGCCATGATTCTTTGAAGAATGTAATTTATGTGCTTTTAGGAAAACTGCATCAATTCCGATTTTTTAACGTATTTTTCGGACATCCCACGTATATATAATTATTAAATTATGTTAATATTATATCATTATCTCACTGAGATTTAAGCCCATGTTATGGCTTTCCGTCCACATTTCTACTTCTTTTTTATTAAACTTCGAACAGGTGCACACAGACTAATGATTACACACTTGATCAAAGGATGCAAGTGTACTGACCGACTGATAAGAAAGGTTAACACACGCATTTTAATAGATTTCCTTGTAACTATATTGAAATTATAATCTTTTAAATAGAACGCTAATGTTAAATGTTGTTGAATAATAGCTACGTTATAACACGGCCGGCCCGGGTCGATCCACGCTCTTTCCCACGCTGGTCAGTACTGGCGCCGGTCAACAGATGGTTTTTTATTGACCGCTTCGTTCCTTTATCTGCTCTGCCCACGTTGTGTTCTGTGATCACAGTGCAGTGAAGATCAAATTTCAAACTGCACTTAAGCACTGGATCGAGCTAGCGGAACCGTGCTATGAAAAAAAGGACAAGAATGCTTCCGCCAGTGAAAACACAAACATCATAACAAATAACGAAGAAGGCCGCTGGGTTAATTTTCAATTGATCTATATAATCGTTGATACAACAAAATTAATCCTTCCCTTTCGCCTCTCTATCGTGACACTGTATCTCTTGATTCTAAAACTTGGAGCGGGTTAAACAGTCACACGAGATGTTAGGTCAGCGGGACATTGACGGCAGGTCACGTGAATTCAACAGCTTCCTCGCTGCTTCTGATTCGTCTTAGCCTTCTCCAACGCCGGCTCCTACTGCCGGCTTCAACCTATTGTTTGGTTTATATGCATCTCGTCTAACTTTTACTACCCCTCCAAACTCATTACGCATTCACCAATTAATTATTTTCTCCAACCCTGGAGTCATGACATAGACTCTAAATCAAAGCGGATGGTATCTCAAAACAATAAACTTTGTTCTTACATTCTTATTCCCCAACAATTATTGTTTACGTTAATAAATTTTTGTGTTTAAAAATTTATTTCGCATCGACAAACAATTCTCTCCGTTTTTAAAATTCCTTTCTTTTCCCAACAATAATTTTTTCGGCAACATATTTTTATTACAAACCAGCAATTTTTCTGGTTGTCGATGTAACAAATCTTGATCTCAGTCAATTCTTTCGTCAATTTTCAAAACACTCACCAAATTATTTACATTTCCCCAAAACCATATTCTGGACTCGACATTTCATTCTTTTTGATTACATTTTGTTGTCTTACCAACATTCACTTCCCGGCCTTGAACGACATTCCATTAACAAGATAGTCACCTGCAAGAATTTTTCTTTGTTTACATTTCCAAAACGACCTAAATATTGTCTGCGACAATGGACCGTTTTTTTTTTTCAAAACAAAATTATTTCAAATCGGCAAAAGAATTTTTCTATTGTTTTACATTCCAGCTTTCGTATTCATAACATAACTGATTCGCCGATCAGTTTATCAGGAAAGGACATTTTTTTTTTCATTTTTTTTTACTAGTTTCATATTTCAATTCCTGTTTCTTACTTTAACGTTTTACTGTTTAACGTTTTCTTCAACCCTTCCAATGCTCCAATTCTGTACGGGGTTTTCGCATGAACCCTTTTAATCCTAATTTCACACCACCAGTGCCACGATAGCAACACTTTCCTTTCAACCACTGCCAGTGACTCTTTATAGTATCACAATATGGCAATGCTATTGTCATTATTTGTGTGACAGTGCTCTTTAGATAATGTTACTTATACTTTAACCAGCAAAGTCTTGTTCAAAGAATCATCTAGTAAAATCCATAGCTCCATCTAAACATATTTAGAACATCCCTATTAGATATTTATTAATTGACATGGCACCTCGGCTTCAATCACATTCCCATCGTCTTCACGTAGCTTCCCGTGACTTTTCTACTTACACTTTCGTGGCAATTGTTCCGATGAGCTTCTCTCTTTGGTACCTAGATTTTATCAATTTAAGTGTAGTACTAGATTGGCATTTCGGTCTCATCATTTTATTGTTGAAATCGCTCTATGTAACCGTAAATTCTATGCTAACAGTTTCTTCTCTTACACTTGTTAAACTCACTTCGATGTTATTGCTTTCCTGTCAAATACGATCTTCAAACATTTAAATGCAGCGTCAATCGTCATCTGTCTTTTTAAAATCCCGTTCTTTCTCCTCAGTAATGTTTTCTCAGGTTCTTTCATTCTCAGTGACCTGACTTGGAGTGAAATTAAAGAAAAAATAGTATACGGTTAGTAATTAACCTCTGATAAAAATACGACATTAAATTAAATTAAATTTTCCTTATCTAAAAAATAGTTTGTCCATTTCTAGGATCCGTTAAATTAACGTCGGTTTCGCGTCAAACGTTCGATTTTCTTGCGACGATTGTGAGGGATTGACCTACCACTGCAGGTCGGGAGTTTATATCACTTCCTGTTATCTACTTGTCTTGTGTGTGTGTATATTCTAAATTTATCGCATATACTCGAGTATAGTTCGAGTTTTTACGATCTATTTTGTACGCATATAAAAAATGTAGGAGGTCGCACTACATACAGAAGAAGAGTTTTTTTTGAAGAGTTTAAAAATCATCCATTTTCATTGTCCGATTGAATTATACACAGATATATTGTTTTGGAGAGGTTAAAATTCATGCATTTTTGGGTAACCGTAACCTCCCTGGTAAGCTTACATTATCACGGTACCTTTGGCTAACAATAATGATATAGTGAATTTCCAAGCATAGCCTTGATGTAGCACAAGGCCGAAAGCATGGAGCACCCAGTGAGGATCGCATTCACTACTCAGTTGTAATTGTTCTAGTGGGACAAGCTTGCTAACCATTACAAAGCCTAGAGATGCCCAAAACGAATACAGTTATTTTCCAAGCGTAGCTTAGATGTGGCACAAGGCCGAAAGTAGGGGACACCCATTGAGGATCGAACTCGTTACTCAGTCGTAATTGTTCTAGCGAGACAAGCTTGTTAACCATTACACCGTCTCAGGGTGCCCAAACAATAATGGTATAGGTAAGCGTCTTTAGCCTGTCTCCTGTAGTTTAGTCCATTTATTTACTGTAGAATATATTCAGGATGATGCAGTATTTGAATAAAAAAAGCTGGTTTCGCATTATCCACAGGTCTTTCACACACAAACAATTAAGGGGCGTATTATACACGAGTATATATGGCAGTTTAATTTCCGTGATTTACTCCTCACTTCCCCGTTCCAATGTTTATGTCTTTAGTGGCTGGCAAGAGCGATCCTTTGATCCATGGAAGATTCTAACTGTATTTGTCGAATCTTTCGTCCTTCGTCTGGTTGTCCTTTACGTTTCTCCATCGTTTTTTGTTCAAAGAGATTTTGAACAGTTAAATAGTTTGACGCCACTGTTTTAGTTGACCTTATGGCGATGCAAAGGGCAGCCGCGGGGTCTTTGTGCTGCGTTAACTCTAAAGGATTTGGCGCGGATTTCTGTCGCTGCTCATGCGCAATACATGGCCTGTCCATCGAAAGCGGTTTTTAGTGATGATGGCTTCGAAGCTGTTGGATTGAGATTTCTCAAGTATTGCGAAACTATAGATATGATCCTTCATGTTTAGAATTGATCTTTTGCTGACGGAATCGCTCTACTTTCTTACTGGTTCTCTGTCAACACAAGTTACGGTTAATCGTTTGAGCGGATCCGATCCGAACCGATCCGAGCTCAGCCGATCCTTTCCGATGCTATCCAATTCGGATTTGATAAGCCTTCTTTCTTTGCCGATTCTATTATTCTTTTCTCCGTCGTTCTTGTTCGAAAGAATTTTAAGAAGTCAAAAGTAGTCTGACGTCAGAAGGAACAACGATTTATTGCGAGTTCATCTTGCGGAAGTCAGTCACTGTTGATGCAGGATAAATTACCTGTCCATCGAAGGCGATGTTTATTGATAGTGGCTTTCGTGATGTTGGTTTGACTTTTCTCAAAACGTCAAAGTTAGAGACATCAAGTTATCTGTAGATATGAATCAAAAAATATTTATATATATTGAATATAAACAAGTTTTAAGAAAACGTACTTCAAATAATTCGTGGGTGGGGGGTCTTCTGAAAATGCACTTTTTAACAACGCAGATAAAGTTATTGAAAATGTATGTGCCGAATTTAAGAAAGTGTTGATTGATTCGTTTTCTATGGATCATCAACTATTTGTAGGTTATTTAAAGCCAGGAGATATTTTTAGATTGTAAGAATTTGGTGTGTGTGGGGGGAGATAATAATGTTTTAGCGATAAAAGTCTTATTAAATAGCCCATAGTTGGAAAATGAAGAGGTGGATTCATACCTTTCTTAATAGTATTTGCGCGTAAGTGAATGCAACGATCTCAACTGGAATTTGAACTCAGCTCGCCGATTAACAATTCCGAGTCATTATCCATTACACCACCCGCACATCCAAGCTTACAAGAGCCTGGTATTCCTAAGCGATCGCCAATTTAAGTACTGATCAGGCTCGACCTTACTTAACTTCGGCCATCGTACAGGAACCGTTGTTATAACGTGATATGGCCGTTAGCTTTAAGAAAGTGTATGTTATTTGTCACATGTATTTGAAGTATGATCGAACGTATAAAAAGAGTCGAAAGTAGGAGGCACCTAGTGAGGATCGCACTCACTACTCAGTCGTAATTGTTCTAGCGAGACAAGCATGCTAACCATTACACTGCCTCGAGGTGCCCAAAATGAATTTAGTGATTTTCCAAGCGTAGCTTAGATGTGGCACAATACGGTTATCTGGCACAATAGTTAAACATTACTCGATGAGGGTTTACTGAGGAGTGCTTAACGGCACCCCCTGTGCTGTAATTGGAACTAAGATTATCCTCATCTTAGATGGGAGAACTTGTCCAGCCCCGGGGATTCCAGCCCTACGACAGTATCTCCCTCATTGCACTTGATTTGTGTAATACCGATGCCAGCTTGGCGCTGGTCACGGGGGCTGGGGGGAAAAAAAGAAGAAGCAATTTTTGTCTTTGTCCCATATGCATAAGTATATATGTATGGCGCTCCCCACCTTAAAACGACCTTGCGACACATCATGCCCTAGTCGGAAAGCCGGGTAAATATACCTGGATGTAGTGAGTTGGATCATTCAGTCCGGCTGTGGATGCTTAGCAAAAGAATTGCAAAAGCGACTTCGCAAAGATGAATAAACTGGGAAGAATTAACTCATACCAGTTGTCTCCCCTAGCTTAGGGCAGCGAAAGGAACCGATCCACGTTCATGAACTGAATAAAGAGTTTTTGTCGAAAGTCTTAGAAGGATTACGAAATACGGCAGGCATGAAGAATGCGGTGTAAACTTTTTTTTCTATAACAACCAGGATGAGGAAATTAGTCCGAACAGATCGATAACTAAAGCTGCTAATTCCCGATCTCAGTAATGGTAGTTCCTTTACCCAAGTATAATAAAAATAGTACTCGTACTTTTCAACCATGATGTCTTCGTTGCTGTTCTGGTTGATAGGCAGTGACTTCGAAGTGGCCATATTGCGAATGGTGACACTAGCATTCAAATTAAAGACTCGTAATCATGCCGCAAAGACCGTCCGACAATCTTCACAAGGATTATTCGCTTTTACCTTTCTGGAAACATTTCCTCTCATCTGTCATGCGGTATGACAAATCCGAGCGTCAAAGGAGCCGAAATTGAAAAATCACTTTATCAAATTGAAAGAACACTGCACGATAATTGCTTCAATCAGAGAAATATGTAATTGCGGTGAGTAATAATGTTTTACAAGGCACGCATTGAAATGAGAAGAAATTGTAACGGCCTTTAGTGAGAGAAAAAAAAAATGAAAAAAAAAGAAAAGAAAAGAAAAGAAAGAAACGCAAGTGATAGCCGATGGTTGAAAAATGGCGGCTGGCGGGAAGTGAAAGGCGGGAAAAAGACCGGCGGTACGGGTGCCGGTGAAGAGCAGAACGATGCGGGCGGGCAAGTGACAGAAGCACGGGGGAAGAGGAAGTGGTACTTAAGCAGAAAGTGTGAGAGAAAGAAGAGGAGGTGGGGGTTGGTGTCTAATCATTTAATCAACAAATACCAAGTTATGTCTCAAACCGATAATTCCAGTGGCTTGACGGATTGGAAGGCATAATGATAGTCCGGAAATACAAGATGAGTGATGTGACACCCAGCCATTGTCAGATTGGGAACGGACGCCATTCCAAGTGATTGCAATCCGTCCGCTGCAATCTGACATAACGGTTGCGGACTTTACTGTCAACTTTCTTTCTTTCTTTCTTTCTTTCTTTCTTTCTTTCTTTCTTTCTTATTTGATTGTTCTTTCTTTCTCTATCCCTTCCTTTTTTAATTAATGATTTCTTTCTTTCTTTCTTTCTTTCTTTCTTTCTTTCTTTCTTTCGTTTTTAATTAATGATTTTTCATGATTATTTAACATTCTTTCTTTCTTTCTTTCTTTCTTTCTTTTAAATCATGTCCATGACAATTTTTCTTTCTTTCTTTCTTTCTTTCTTTCTTTCTTTCTTTCTTTCTTTCAAAATTACTTCAGATCACATCTATGATTTCTTTCTTTTAAATCATATCCATGACAACTTCTTTCTTTCTTTCTTTTTCTTTCTTTCCTTCCTTCTTTCCTTCCTTCTTTCTTTCTTTCTTTCTTTCTTTTTTCTTTCTTTCTTTCCAAATTATTTCAAATCATATCCATGACGATTTCTTTCTTTCTTTTCCCAATCTCATATTTGTTTCGTACCCAGTAACCCCCTGACCATCATACTGATATCCATCACTCCATTCTACATTCGATCTGTATTCGTCCACATCTCAGTACAATATTTTCAAAACGAATCGCGACAACTTCTCTCCTGCTGTTCAAAATTTATACCCAGAATCATTTAAACTCAAATATGATCATGTTTATTTTATTCGTAAAATTACTTTCCCAATAAACTAGTGGGTGATGAAAAAATTCTCGGTTCAAAAAACTTCCCAAAATCTGACCAAATGAACAAATTTCGTGAAAGAATATTTTGATCAGGCTTTCATCGCGTATCGGGCAGTATACCATAGTTTATTCTAATTATCATAATCTACATAGATAAAGAAAGTTTCATTTTCATGTAATTAATAAAGAGCAGCTGTTATGGTAAATGTATAAGACAATTTGAAAAAAAAATATTTGACATGTTTCGTTGATTACATGATGTTAAAAAATTTTAAGTCTTTGATCAGCAAGTATTATTTCCTAATTGCTTCTATCTAGAAAGCAAAGGAAATGGCTATTATTCTCTTCAAACTTTGCTTTTGTGATCTACATATCGATGTTTTGAAACTAACCTATTTTCCAATACATTCCAGGCAGATTCAGTGCTGAGTCGCTGAAGGAGAATTTTACAGAACTTTCTATAACATTTAAGAAGTTTCTAAAAGATTCAAGAATTTCTAGAATGTTCTGGCTACGTATAACGAAAACATGATGGGGGTCGATTCGTGAAAGTAATTTACAGTATAAGCGTAAATCGTGAAAAACTACTCACATCTAAATTTTTGTGGTCTCTCTTGTGTAATCCTAGAATACATAAATGCTACTTTTGAATCATATATATTTTTTGTTCCTACTTTGCATGAACGAGAATGTTCACATTCGCTAGTTTTTCCAATGGCAATAGGTAATTTTCAGAAATTTTATGCTGGTCACAAAAGCAATTTTTCATACTTTCTAGGCGTAAGCAAATAGGAAATAACAGTTGCTACCCAAGGGTAAATGTGTTATCAAGCATCATCGGTAAAGGGGTTTATTTAAATAAAACAACATTATTTTTTGCGAGACGAAACGGGATTCACGTTAAGTAAATGACTTCTTCACATTTAACTTTAACTGCATAATTTCTGAAAGTAGATTTAACTAATTTTAACTCAGTTTTATATATTGTGTGTTTATCCGAATCTAAAAATAAACATACTAAAATTCACCTTCATCCCGTACCGTACGCTGACAGCTTAGTGGGAGAAGTTCGGACTGACGCAAATTCAGTCGGGCTTCGATCCTAGCTAGAGGCAACCGGACGTCTAGCCACACTGATGAGCTGTGAAACAGCGAAACAGTCTGTCTGTGGATAACAAAAATATTAGCTCCTGAAAAATTAATTTCGGTTGAGCCCTCTGGTTTGAGGTGTGAATTTGTAAACAGTGACTATTTAAGCTAATACTGCACGACTCTTCGACAGAATTGAGTCACTGTCAGTCACTGTGTGTTTATCCGAATCTAAAAATAAACACGCTAAAATTCACCTTCATCCCGTACCGTACGCTGACAGCTTAGTGGGAGAAGTTCGGACTGACGCAAATTCAGTCGGGTTTCGATCGTAGCTAGAGGCAACCGGACGTCTAGCCACACTGATGAGCTGCGAAACAGTCTGTCTGTGAATGACATATATATATATATATATATATATATATATATATATATATATATATATAAAATTACCAGCAATACATCTTTATGATATAATTACTAACAATGCAATTTATATAAAAATGAACAAAAATAAATTTTATTTGTAGTTGAAGGCATACGATTGCATTAAAAATATTAAGATTTTGGCATTAAATAACTCATACAGATTAATATGCCACTAAATAAAACCAACTAACTAAATCAGTACAGAAACAATGAAGATGCGTAAACTTTGAAAATAAAGAATATATATATATATATATATATATATATATATTCTTTATTTTCAAAGGGTTATTTAATGCCAAAATCTTAATATTTTTAATGCAATCGTATGCCTTCAACTACAAATAAAATGTATTGTTGTTCATTTTGATATAAATTGTTTTGTTAGTAATTATATTATAAATATGTATTGTTGGTTATTTTTACTATAAATATGTATTGTTGGTTATTTTACTATAAAATGTATTTTTATACTTTTATAGTGTTTTGTTTTTGTTTGGGGTTCACTCTTTGCCCATATCTGGATCCTAACAGGTTTTACCACCTCGGGTCAGGGTTGACCTGGGAACAACAGCACTTTCCTCAAAACCTCCAATCTCCCGATCAAATGTCTTGCTGCCGAATGTAGCTAATACTCATAGCCTGGACTAACTGATTTAGTAAGAACGGCGGAAAGATTGACATAACCAGTTTGTGTATTAATCGTAAGACATTCGTAGATCATGGTGCTGTGGTGTAAATGAAATGTTGATGTAAATGAAATGGAGATTTGGTTCTTGTGAAGAGATACGTTTTCTGATGAAGTCAGTTCATCGGCGTCACGTCGGTTTGTAACAATATTAATAGTGTTGATAATAAAATAGTTATTGAGTTTAGCACGTCTTGCAACGGCTTTGTGTTGCTTCAGCATTTCAGTGGCCAGTCTCATATAATTTATCTTTTCACTCTAAGCCCGGTGGAACAAGGTCCAGCTAGAAGTTTTTCATTTGTACTGTATATTTACTGTTCCGTCGGATTAATATACAACTTTACTCTATCTCTCCCCCCCCCCACCACACGCAGATATATAAGATAAAATATGGATATCCTATATTTCTAAGAGAAAAATGCTGAATATCAGGTATATACATATAAGTAATGTGGACATAGATATTAGCACTGGATGGCGAAAAACTACTTTAGGTTTAAAAGCAGTTCCCAGACTTAAAATAGCGGGAAAGAGATTGCCACCATTTAGTGCTGATAGATTTGTCCACAATGCATATATATATATATATATATATATATATATATATATATATATATATATATATATATATATATATATATATGTACTGGACTCTCCCGTCGAATTTGACGTATGAGGGTCAAGCAGATTAGTTCCTAGGAACAGACACCAGCACATGAGATATGATTATAGTGGTGAAGGTTTTGTGCAGAACCAACTACACTTTTTGAAGAGCCGAATACAGAGGCCTGGTGCATTACGTGCCACAAGGTCCCCAAACGACCCTCCGCAGGTTTTTAATTCAGTGTTGTCCTTCTCCTAGACAAGTTGCCATCCAAGGCTATAGAACCCAGTCTATCCTGCTATTTACCCATAGCTGGAGGGAGAAGAAGAGGATTAATACCTTTCTCAAGGGTATTAATTAGCACGTAAGTGAATGTAAGGGATTCGATTGGAATTCGAACTCAGCTCTCTGATTCCTCAATCCAAGCCGCTATCCATTACTCCACATCACGTTTATAGATACAATTTATTTAAGTAAATGCTCTCTTTTTAATAAAAACAATATTTATTACATTATTAATTGTCTGACTTAATCCATTTCATTATATGTTTACGTTAAGATACGTTTCGTAGCAAATATACTCAATCGAGAAAAATCGTCGAAGATTGTGTATTTAGAAACAGTAATTCGGCCTTTGCTAATCAGACGCTTCTCTGTAGCTGAATGATACAGCACGTCAGGCCAAATGACGGTTTCCGTATAGGATTACATGTTCATTACCTGTCGGAGAACGCATATTTTCTACGATCATTCCGGCCGGTAAATGTAATTAATAGAGTTTAATTAAAAACGGTGCATTTACTTAAATATATTGTATCTGTAAAATAACGTATAAACAGAAAATATATTAAATAATTGTCAAACTTAATCCCTTTCAATATCTATCTATCTATCTATCTATCTATCTATCTATCTATCTATCTATCTATCTATCTATCTCTCTTTCTCTCTCTCTCTATATATATATTGGGAGGCGTGCATTCTTCGGTGCTTACGGCCACGTCATGTTGAAACACATGGTTCTGATCAAGGAAGTTAAGCAATAACGAGACTGCTTAATATCTAGATGGGTGAACGCTTGGGAATACCAATTTATTCAACTAGAGACTTCATTCATTGCCATTAGCCAATATGTGTATGCGATCAGGGGACATTAACGCTCTCGCATACTCATGTGCGATGTCTGAACGAGACTGTCCGTCTCATCTCTTGGGTGGGTGTTTATATATTTATATGACATGTGGTTCATTCCTGCGAAGACATCTTTGGTGCAGACGGGTCGATTACGCGAATCTGCACTCGGCAGCTAGCATGATATCACAGGTCAACTTTGTGTCTGGCTTATCTGAAGGGCACTGAGTGTAAAGTCTATTCTGAAACATACTACAATAGTTTTAATTGGTACTTGGAATTTGACATAAACTTTCAGTTCTTTTGCAAGGTTTAGATATTTTACTAGCTTTTCATTTCTTCGTTTTATTCCCTGGTCAGCTGGAACAGCGTCACCCAGCACATCTTATCTTTGTTTACTAGATGACTACATCTGATCTTCAGATTTACTAGATGACTACATCTGGTCTTCAGATTTACTAGATGACTACATCTGGTCTTCAGATTTACTAGATGACTACATCTGGTCTTCAGATCCGGGGTTAATGATCCGTTTGAATTGCCAAATCCAAGCAAATTCTGTTTTTATTTTCTAAGATTCTGATTTTTGAATATGCAATTGTTTTACGTAGACAAGTTCCAGTAATTTACACAGTTCACTTTTGATCTCCGTTCCCACCATTTACTGGCATTGGAACACGGCTTTCCGATTTCCAATTTCAACAGCAGCAACAACTAAAATGGATAAAACATGTAACTTAAAGAGAAAATGATGACATAAAGATATTAACATCCCATTGTACTTCAAATAAAAGGTTAGGAATGGAACCACAATCAATACTGGAAATAAATATATTTTCCTGAAGAGAAATACTTTATAAATTTTAAGAGAAATCTATATAATAAATGCGAATGCCAGTGTGTCAGTGCGTCACACTTTTTAATTAAAGGGACACAACTGTCTAACTATCAATAGCACATGTTAAAGAAATTTTGAATTTTCATGTTTTCTTTACTCCGATTGTTTTCGACGATTATTTTACGTGATTTTTTGCAATTAATTTTTTGGTACGATAACAGTTTTTATAACTTGGAAATAAATTTAGGAATAATCGAAATTAATTGCGAAATTCAGCGAAAGCCACCCATGAAATAAAAATAATTTTCTGTACGGAAAGTAAGTACCTCAGCGCGTCAAACTGTCTTTAAATTAAGTGGCTGCAGAAGAATTATCTCTGAACTTTTAAAAGGTAAGCTTAAATATTAATGCAATACTTAAATGCGGAGACCATTTTTGAGTTCTTCTGTAGTTTATTGTTGCATGTCGCATACGGTAGCAGTATGCATCGCAAAAAGAAATCTTCGCCAACAAGAGGATCATATTGCAATCAAAAGAGCCAGAGATGCAGTGAGGAAAAGAAAGTTCCATGCAAATGAAAACCAAAATCAAACGGCAAGCAGAAGAGCTTCTAATGCTGAGAATATGCAAAGACTTAGGGAGTCTCAAACTCTTGAACAAGCCGAAATACCAATTAAGTGTTCTCTGCGGGAGCTAGCTGAAATACTGCCTTATTGAGCGGCATTTAAGCTAGTATTTTTATATATTTCAACCGAAAACAGTACCAGCTGTTCGGTCAATGAATGCGAAATGTTTCCTTGTAGGGAAACCGCTAATATCACCATTATCATTACCGTAGCTGGAGGCAGAAGAAGTGAGTTCATGTCTTTGCCAAGGGTATTTGCTCGTAAATAACGAATTCGATTGGAACTCAGTTCCAGTTCCGAGCCGTTATCTATTATTTTTTTCTGTAGTTGTTGTATTTGATTATTGTTACTGGAGATCAAGCGACAACAAGCATCTCCGATCCCACCCAGTCTTTTGAACTGGAGTAGAAGATTATCCCTCGTTTCCTCTTTAGAATTGTGTTTTAGGTTCTCTCTAAAATTTTCTTGATCCTTTTCACTACCAGTAGACCCTTGTGCCTTAGTGGCATTATTGCCTTGCTTGGGGTGGATTGATTTTAAAAAAATGTTT
Organism: Acanthosepion esculentum; assembly: GCA_964036315.1. Taxonomy (NCBI): domain Eukaryota; kingdom Metazoa; phylum Mollusca; class Cephalopoda; order Sepiida; family Sepiidae; genus Acanthosepion; species Acanthosepion esculentum. The sequence goes on along the minus strand of OZ038489.1, from coordinate 46,347,303 downwards.
TCAGCATTTTTTTGTTTTAATCATGGTAAATTGGGCAGGTTAAATTCATTTAATTTAATTTTATTTTGTACAGGCATTTTCGGAACTGTTCCAAGTGCTCTAATAGTGATGGGCGCTACTGTCATTTTTATAAATTCCACCATTTTATCAGTTCTCTGTCATGTTCCAGATATTCTACAAATTTTCTTTTTCTTTCTTGTTTTTTGGGAAAACTAGATTGACTAGAGCAAGAATTTCTCAATTTTGGTGAATCTCAAGTTACCATTCTTACTCCAGATGGAATTTCCATGTTTTCTAAGTATTTTGTTCTAATTGTCAACGACTATTTTATATCCTCATACCATTTGTTCTGATGGCCGAATCCAATTTTTTTTTGCATAGTTCCAAATGAGCATTTGTGCCGACGAAGTCTTGTTATTTTCATGATTTTATTAATAATAATTGTCTATCATTTTCATTTTTTGTTGGTTTGTAGGAAAATGTTTTCAATTTATTATTTTATCATCATGCTAATAGAATAACTGAATACAACAATTATATTAATAATGAATATTGGGTAATTAAATAACAAACTGGAAAAATTATATGTAACGCGTTTTATCTTCTAAAAGAATTTCATCAGACTAAAGTATTATGAAAATTTATATATATATAAAGACATTTTTATGTTTATAAATTCTTTTTATAGATACAAATATTTAAGTAAACAGTATTAAACAACATTTACCGGCCTGAATGTCTGAGAACTTTTCATAGAAAATTTACTTCCTCCGACAGGAATCGAACCTGTATCCTATACGGAACCGTCATATAGCCTGACGTGTCTTAACCGTTTCGGCCAAAGAGGAGCGTTCGGTTAGCAAGGTCGATTTTACTGTCTTTAAACTTTAATCTTCCATGAATCTCTCACGTACATTCATATCTGCTCATGGCGTATCAAATGTAAACAAATGACGTCACACATTATGAAATGGACAAAGTCCGACAATTATTTAAAGACATTTTTATGTTTATACATTCTTTTTATAGATACAAATATTTAGGTAAATGCCCTGTTTTATAATAAACAGTATTAAACAACATTTACCGGCCTGGATGTCCGAGAAAGTTTCATAGAAATATATATATAGGGGGAGGAAGAAATATAAACGCAAACGTTGGTTATAATTATACACGGAAGTGAAACGTTTAAGATGTAGGGACGTTAAATTTTAAATTTTAACATATCTGACGTCCGACGTGTCTAGACGCACAGTTCAACTGATTTCATTCGATTTAACAACGCTTTTGTTTTTGTCTTTATCGGTGTTTTTAAATATCCAACTTTTGTAATGCCCCGCTTGTATATAGACTTTGTGTATATATATATATATATATATATATATATATATATATATATATATATATATATATATATATATATATATATATATATATATATATATATATATATATATATATATATATATATATATATATATATATATATATATATATATATATATATATATATATATATATATATATATATCGTCCTTTACTCGTCACGTGATCTAATTGTTTCAAGATGAGGTCGACTGTGCTTCTCTGGCGATCCGTGTTCAAATCCAAGTGTCGGCAGCGACACTTTATTCCTATATGACACCAACACTGCGAGAACAGAACCTGGACTCAAATTTACCTCGGAAAACTCAGAAATCCGTGCACTGTCTATCCATTAATAAATCACTTTTTGTTTCCTTTAGTAAAAATAGAATTAAAAAAAATAGAAATTACGGTCAGATTCATTACGATGATCGGCTAATGCTTTGAGTATGCTGTTTTGTAAAAGGTTTATTTTGTGTTTATTTAATATTTTATAAGTTATTGACATTTGGAAAAACTTTCCTGAAAGTATGTTTCAAAAAATGAAAGACATTAGAGGCGAAATGCATTATTGGATATTATTTTCGAAACATACTTTCATGAACGGTTTTTTCAAATCTCAATAACTTATAACTGTGTCGGGATTACATACCGAAATTTATTACATACTGTCGACTTGGAGAACACATAGATATAAAGTATTCTTTCATCTATTTTGTACCCATTCTGAAGGATTTTCCATCTCCAAACTCGATCTCTTAAAGCGGAGAATATAAAATGTTTAGCGATTTTTTTTAAAGTCACTCATTTTCTTTCTCTTTTTAATCTCGAGAAACGCCAGCTTGGGAAAAAATAATATAAGATTTAATTATTTTAAACACACACAAATGCATACACGCACAACACATCTTTTCGTTATTCATCTGATGAAGCCATTAGAGGCGAAATGCATTATTGGATATTATTTTCGAAACATACTTTCATGAACGGTTTTTTCAAATCTCAATAACTTATAACTGTGTCGGGATTACATACCCAAATTTATTACATAATATTTTATTTAAATTCCTCAAAATTTCTCTTATGAAAATAGATTTTCCTTTTTGTCTTTTGGTTATCCACTATTACTCTGATGCGAGAAGTTCCACTCAAAAGAGCTTCTTCCAGCGAACCGCGGCTCTATGGAACAGACTCCTAAGAGGATGTTTCCCCGATCATCTTAACCGGCTCAAGTCTAGAGTCAATCGTTATCTTCCCCTCCTATCCATATAAACTACTCCTTAACGTAACCCTCTACCTCGAGTGGCTCCCTGGGCCTTGTACAGGCTGAACCTTACCGCAAAAAAAAAGAAGAAATCCTCTCTAAAATAATAAATACCTTCGCACAGTGCAAGTATTGTATTTCTCGCCATACAAGTCCTTCGAAAGTCAATGTGCGTCCTATACCTTGATAGCCGGGTTGCCATTACCAGACTCAAATGTAAACACCTCTGTTTGACTCACTGATTCATTAATAACAGCCGAATAAAATTAAATTATATGATTATAAATGATTAAGTTATGGTATGAAATTAAAATAACACTAAATATGGATGACTCATCAGATTGATATTATTTGCACCATCCCCCCGTCAAAAATTCCTTGCCAAATTAAAGGTGCGTGTTATACGCCGGTGCGTGTTATATGTCCCGAAATACGTTATCTCTAAGAGCCTTTTCAGTAGTTTTGTTTTTGGTTCATATTTTATTTATCCGTACGGATCCAGTCACGTGTGACTCTTTTCTCTGAGCCCCATTTTCCGGGCAGTTATCATGTCTCCCGCGTTTTTGACCTGCCATTAAGCTCTCACAGTTCGCGGTTAATTCCCGGCGGCGAGCTCGGCGCATGCCAAAGGCCGTTTTGAAATTCCTTAATGTAATGAGAATTTTCAAATTGCCATTTCTGTTTCTCGTTCATATGAGCGCTTTGACCTTCTGCTGTTGTCACTGCCGGAGTCGATTTTATTTAGAGAATAGATGTTTTCGCAATAAACTTGGTATTAACAAACCGATGTTGATAAAAAAAAAAACATATACTTCTATTTATAGGGTAAATATATCATGTAATTTTCAGCTCAAAATATCTGTCTTTGTTAAAATTATTTTTTAAATAAAATGAGAGTATCTATCTGTATTTAAAATATTGATGAATTATTTTCAGTTTCATTTTCTTATGAGTAAATACAAAAAATATCGGTTACAGGAATATATACTTGATTAACACGATAACCGATTTAACAGGAGGTCACTTCAAGCGGTAGGCGATCATGTCTATCCACAGTTTCCTTTTCTTTATTATCTGTGAATTTCCATGGATTTAAGGGAAATAGAGTAGAGTGGATTATCGTTGCTTTCTCCACAGTTTTTAAATCAGGATAATCTCCCTCTCTTCAAGATAAATATTGTTTACACGTTATTTTTATAGATACAAATATTTAAGTAAATGACATGTATATAATAAACAGTATTAAATACATTTACTGCTTATTATAACAGAGTACTTACTTAAATATTTGTATCTATAAAAATATCGTATAAACAGAAAATATATTAAAATAATTTTCGAACTTATTCCATTTCATAATATATATGAAATATATATATATATATATATATATATATATATATATATATATATATATATATATATTACCCTTCTGTACAACCCGGGTTTCGACGGTCGGATTTTTATATAATTTTTTTGTGAAAATGTTTGGTCTGATGAGTTAAAACCGTAGTATCGGTTTTAATGAAATAAAATATCAACCTGCCCTGCAAATTCAATTTTCGGAACAGTGCATTGATCACTTTTTATATATCCGTCTTTGGCACGTTAATTTTTCCGGTCTGTTTTACATACATTTTGCATATATATATATATATATATATATATATATATATATATATATATATAATTTTTTGTGAAAATATTTGGTCTGATGAGTTAACACCGTAGTATTAGTTTTAATGAAATAAAATATTACCATGATCTTTTAAAGTCTCCGTTTTCATAATATATATATATATATATATATATATATATATATATATATATATATATATATATATGTATTTGTGAACGTGTGTATAAAATAGGGTATAGAATCTCGACAAATGTTTGAAAAAATATGACAAATGAAAAACCGTTTCATTGAAACTAGATTTGATTACGTGTTTCGCCTTTCTAGGCTTCATCAAATCAGAAAATATTTTATACACATATTGTCAACACGAAAACACATGGATAGAAAAAAATATACCGACAATACATTTTTATAGTAAAACTATCAACAATACATTTTATTGCAAAATGACCAACACTAAATTTTATAGTATACTTACCAACAATACATTTGATAATAAAATGGCCAACAATAGATTTTTATAGTAAAATGACAATCAATACACTTTATAGTAAAATTGAAGACATGGCATACATCGTTAAAACAATAAAAAATTGCTATTAATGGATAGCGGTTCGGATTGAGAAATCAGAGAGCCGAGTTCGAATTCCAGTTGAATCAATTATATTCACTTACGTGCTAATATCCTTGGAAAAGGTATGAATCCTCTTCTTCTACCTCCAACTATGGGTAAATAGACCGGGTTCTATAGCCTTGGATAGCAACTGGTCTACCGCAGAAAGTTTCCTTTGATTTTGTTTGATTAATTGGCAAACAAAATGAAACTAAGTAATTATAATTTAATCATGAAATAATATCATTTTCTTGAATTAATTATAAAGTTTGAATTTTCATATGTAAATTTCGGCATTAAATAACCCATAGAGATGTTGATATGCCGCTAAACAAAAACAATAAAACCAATTTATCATTCATACTGACTGAGATATGAAAAGTAATCGACCAGACACAGTGATTAAAGGCTACAAAAACATAGAAATGAATACAATATGGGAACCGGTAATAAGGTGTGCTAGAGAAAAGCAATGAATAACAACACAAAATTGCAATATAAGCTCTGGTAAGAAATGCAATAATAATAACAAAAAATTGCAATATGAGCACTGTTAAAAAATAGTTGATGAGACATTAGTTTTATAAGTCTCAGAAATTCATACACGAATGTCCTCAAGGACACATGTTCTAGTGGATAAAGACGTTGGTTAGATCCAGCCACTAGACACAAAGAGTTGTGTGTTCAATACCAGGCCACAGCAGTGGTGAACGAAAACTTGGAGAGTGGACTTAAAGGGAAATAACTGAGACATCCGGAAGAGACATGGCACGTAGAACTAGAACAATCTACTCCGGTGGATGAAATAAAGGTTCGAAATTCCAATCACCTGAAGAAGACCAGAGCATACAACGGCCGAAACGTTATGAATATGGCAATGAAGATGATTATGTCAGTCCGAATAATCTAAATAATGCAAGTAATCACTATCTATCTCAGCGATATGGACAGAAAAGTATGGTAGCGTCATCAGATAAAAAGATATCTATTAAAGTATCTGACAAAATAAGGATTATTTGGAAAAACTTTCCTTATAAAGGGAAATAATTAATGTGTCTTAATATAATGACCTGTTGTAATTTCAGTTCGTTTAGGCAAATAAAGGTTTATTCAATTGTAGTTAAATTACATAGTAATTAGGTGCTTATATTCATTGTCTGAAAATAGTAGTCGAAATTGTAAGGATATTTTCTTTCTTTTTATGTGCCATGTCCCTTCAGGACGTGGGCGAGCATGGCTCTCCACCTCCCCTGCAGCTCTCAAGACAGAAAGTTAGAAGGTTAGAGTAGGCGAAGATCATCTTGAATAAATTGGAAAATTATCCCATAATAATATATATATATATATATTATCCCATAATATATATATATATATATATATATATATATATTTGAAGTTTATTTCAATCCTTCATGAGCTTCCGATCCTTAGCTATGATTAATTGATGACAAACATGCCGTTTATGATCGATTTCATTACGATTCTTCTATTAAGCTTGGAGAGTAATTATATATTCTTTTTGCTCAAATCAGAGTTCAATAGTGTTATAAAAATCTCGGAGAATTTTAGTAAAATATCTTTAATCATTTCGAAGATACCACTGTTCAAAGCTTAATCTAACAATTAGACAATTTTGCATCTACACGAAATAGGTCGCATGAGAAATTGTATAAAAAAACTAAATATAAAATCACCTTGTCAGTCGTTTTTAATGAAATGTGCATATATATCTATATATATGTATATGTATGTATGCTTGCGTGTGTGTGTATGTGAAGTGGACATCCATATATATATATATATATATATATATATATATATATATGAATTACAATTAATGAGATCCAAACAATTTACATCATACAGATGATCATTTCGTCCATGGGAATACATTTACTAAAGATTTTAGTAAATGTATTTGCAATGATAAGTCCAGGGAAAACTGCTTTCCCATGGATGAAATGATCATCTGTATGGGGTAAATCATTTGGATCTCATTAATTGCAATTCACTTATATGTTCTATAATAAAAATGATATTGAGCTCCCTTTTGTGGATCACTTTTAATATTTTATATTAATAGGATCTACTTGGATTACTTAACCACGGATTTTTTTACCTAGTATATATATATATATAGTCATCGACAGACAGACTGTTTCGCTGTATCACAGCTCTTCGTCGATTGCTTTAAGCGGGGATCAAAACCCGACTGATTTTACATATCAGATATCTCCCCCCCACACCTAGGCCATCGTTGCATGGCAGAAAGTAAGGTAACTTTAACGTTTTTCCCTCTACGAAATACACCAGCGGCTCGGAGAACTCAATTCATACTTGAAGTGTAATGCTTAATAGCAGTAGGAGCCGCTGTTTTTAAAAAAACCTTTCTCCTCAGTCAGACTATATATATATATATATATATATATATATATATATATATATATATGTATATGAAAAATTAATTAAACTGGAAAGTGTAGGAGTGGGGGGAGATGCTGCAATTTTAAACTTCTAAATTAATTTTTTTTTAAAATATGTGTTTGGGTATATAGTCGGGCCAATTTCATTTAGTTTCTTTTTATTTTTTTATGCTTTTTATCAATTTTCTTATGAATTATCCCACATTGTGATAAGAGACAATCTGTCAAAGAAGGTAAAACATTTTAAGAAACTGAACACAGATTTGCCGTGGATGACCTAGCGATTAAGGCACTTTCTATATACTTTCGTTTTAGTAAATTGCTTTCTATTTGAATTAAATTAACATTTTTAAAATCGAAATTAGACTCATTACGGCGAATAACTAATGCAGTGAATGTGTCGTTTTGTAAAAGTTTCTTTTAATATAATATTTTATTTAAATTCCTCAAAGTTTCACCTATGTATTATTTGTGGTAATTATTACAGATGATAGAGTAAATACTTCCTTCAAGTTTTAGCTCATTATTATTTTGTTCTGTATTTTTTTATTGTTTTATTGTTTTAGAAGTAGTTGTAACACGTTTTATGTTAAGCATAGAGAATATATTTTCTATTGTAGTTGTGTTATGGTTGGTGGGTAGAATAATATAGTTTGATTTGTCAGAATGTTCCACTCTTCTATTTAGAAATATTTTACGAGTCTTTTGTTTCACATTGAATATGAAATAATTAGGGTATTGGAGAAGCTTAAATGTATTTTCAATGTATTTCTCTTCTTCATCTAAGTATTTAGAGCTACAAATTCTGAGTGTTCTTAAATAGTTTGATAATTATTCCGGATTTTATTTTGTTGTTATAGTGGGAATATAAATTTACGAGATCATTTTTATTAGTAGATTTGCGATGGGAACTTAGTTTTAGGCCATTGTCAGTATGGTGTAGCATAATATCTAGAAAAGTAAACTATTGTTTTTTATGTTTAATAAGTCAGCTCTCTCGTATTTTCTACTTTGTTTAGTTTATCTAAAAGGTCAGGTAATGTAATTTTGCAGGGATATATTAATAAAGTGTCATCGAAATGCTGATTGTTTAGGTAAAATATTTTGGAAAGGACCCAATTCAAGAAATTCTAAGAAAATACACCTTCTGTTATATAAAAATTTATAGATCATTTTATCTAATATATATGTATATATGCTTATGTGTGAAAGTGATTTTCATCTCTCTCTCCCCCTCTCTCTCTATCTCTCTCTCTCTCTATATATATATATATAGAGAGAGAGAGAGAGTGAGAGAGATATATTTCATTGAATAATTTAGAAACGTTGTGTTTACTTATTTTCAATTGGATCCTTTCATATTCACGGGCAAGCTTCTTGGTGACGTTATAAAAGGAAGAGAGAAAATTACGGTGTTGATACATATTCATTTATTCAGAGTACTTTCGATATTAGCACAATGTCATCATCACGGTGTTTCTTTTTTCTAAGACAAATATTGTAGTGTTCATCATTTTTCTGAGATAAAAGTGTTGATCACACTACCATTTCGTTGTCACAGAGGCTGAGTTTTCATTTGAATGTTACGTCTAATATTTCTAAACATTTACAAAAGCATGCCTGTCTACATTTGCGATTCAAAAAAATTCTCGTCGAAAATATATTTTCATGAAATTAATAAACATAAACGAAAAATCCTTGGAGCTATCTATATTAAAAAATTGAAACCAACCCTTAATAAAATTAATTATAAATATTTCACAAATGTTTTAAAATGTTTGCAGTAGCTAGTTTAAAATATCTAGGTTTGTACTAATAATTTTTAATACATTTTTAAAAAATACTCAGACCCTCATAACTTAGTTACCTTTACACCAAGCTAAATTGTACAGCACACAACCTCAGGGTTTTTAACTTCACATATAAAAAAAGAAATTAACTTTCAGATGAACACAATAATTCTGTCTTGGAAAAAAAGCAACACACCGATGATGACATTGTGCTAATGTCGAAAGTACTCGGAATAAATCAATATCTATCAACATAGTAATTTTCTCTCTTCATTTAATAACGACACCAAGAAGCATATATGTATGTGTGTGTGCGCACGCGCGTGTGTGTGTATGAAGGTGATGTCTGTCTGTCTATCTATCTATCTATCTATCTATCTATCTATTTTTGCGTGTGCTTGTTTGAAACATATTCATCCATTTATATATATACATGCGTGTGTGAAAATTCTGAATTTCTAGGATGAGTTTTTATCATTAAGTTCATTACTTATATTCGTTTAATATGAAAACATTGTTATTGCAGCAATATTTCAGCTGTTCACCGGAATTCTTCAGGTATCAGTCGAACCAAGTAACCTTTAGGGAATTTTGAACTGAACACTTTATTCAATATACGGGGGTAGGTTGTTCTAGTTTAACTGTGCATGTTTAACGATATCTTGTTTTGTTCGTTTTCAAGTACGACTCATTGCTACTCCTGTTTCAACAGAGTCTGAGTCTATTAATCAGCACAGGAATTGAATTACAGTGTGACCAAATTCAGGACGGATGGCACAACGGCCAAAATTTTGTGATAATAACAACAAAGATGAGAGCATTATTCCAAACGCAAATGATGTTAATAATGGTATCTATCTATCTATCTATCTATCTATCTATCTATCTATCTATCTATCTATCTATCTATCTATCTATCTATCTCTGTTCGTTCACGTAATACACACAGTTTAATAAATATAAATTTGGCGCTTATTTCAAATACGAAGTGTCCACTATAATAACGTTTGAAGTAATAAAAATGACAGAATCTATCTATCTATCTATCTATCTATCTATCTATCTATCTATCTATCTATCTCAGTCCATTCACATTTCTCTCCACCCTCTCTCTCTCTCTCTCTCTCTCTCTCTCTCTCTCTCTCTATATATATATATATATATATATATATATATATATAAAAGTGGACATGGAAGTCAGCACTTTTATATTTACAGACGCTCTATATCTGATATTGAGCACTTTATCCCATAAATATAGCACACTTTAAGACTATATTTCTTCATATATATATATATATATATATATATATATATATGTCAGTCCGTTCACATCTATCTATCTATCTATCTATCTATCTATCTATCTATCTATCTATCTATCTATGTGTATGCGTAAGTGAAAGTTATTTTCATCTATCTACATATACGTATCTTTGTGCATGTATGTGATGCTCATCCATTTATATATATTTTATATTTGTATGCGTGTATGAGCGTCTGAAAGTGATTTTCATCCATCTTTGTAAAGAAGTAAGCCTGTCAGCAGTAAAGCATAAGTAAATATTTGTGGCGATTTGCCCCGACATTCCACATAGGAAATGTGCGACCATTTCCCCGAAAATCCTAAAAGAAAGAAAAAAAAAAATGATTGATGGCAAATGTGTTTATTTTCATAAGTTACTTTTTCGGAATGAGAAAGCACAATTTCTAATTCGACCTTTAGTGGTAAGGCAAAAACAATTTTTACTGAAAGATGATCTGTCCGGGAACAAAATGAGCAAAGACCCATCTCCGGTCCACGACCAACAGAAGGTAATTAGATACCTTATAAGCATACTTACGAGCAGTTTATTAATAATTTATTTCAATCGGTAGACAGCACTCGCGTGTAAAAATATCTGCGCATAAGTTTTAATACCTGTTTGCGCGAGTCTACGTGTGCGAGTGTCGATAAATTTTTCTCAAAATTAAATGAGCTCCTTTTTGTACGCATGCGCGAGTTTATATTATGAGATCTCATGTGTAATGAGCATGACGGACTTTGAACGTCTCAGTATTTTTATGGTTGCTGTTGTTTCGACGTGTTTTACTATCTTTGCGAATATACAGTTTGATAGAGATGAATTTTGTTCACATTTACTTCTATAGAGAATCTTTTCGTCTAAACATCGCTGTCTTTCACACACTCTCTTTCTTTAATACGCAACTGTCTATCGAGAGAGAGAGAGAGAGAGAGAGAGAGATAGAAAGAGAGAGAGCGGGAGAGTGAGAGAGATAGAGATAGAAAGAGAAATAGAGAGAGGTAGATGGAGAGAGAAAGAGTTATAAGCTACATCCCCATTACTCAAACAGTAATTATGTTGTGTGTGTGTGTGTGTGTGTGTGTTTATTTATTCACTATTAGCCGAAGTTTTGGGCCCCCTTCTGGATTTAAAAGTAGGACCTTCTTGGGTATGACGATAAACTACATCCGTGTCCTGGGTAAGACGATAAACTGCGTCCGACAGCAAAGCCTCTGATCAGGATATTTTAAAGAGCATGGAACCACCTCTTAATTGCTAGTGTTCCCAGGTACACCCTGACCCGGGGTGGTAGCACCTGTTAGGGTCCCACCTATAGGCAAATAGTTAACTCCTAAACTGGGTTTAAAGCATTATGAAAGTGTAAAAATAGGTTTTAATACCAGAAATACTTTTTGGTAAAAAATTATTACCGGCAATACATTATTACCAGCAATATATTTTTGAACAAAAATATTACCAGCAATAGATTTTTGAAGAAAAAAAAATATTACCAGCGATAAAAATTTTGTCAGCGTTAAATAACCCATTGAGATTGATATGGCGTAAAACAAACCGAACCAAACCTAAAAGTAGGGTTCATACCATCTTTGGTTTAATTAACTCCTACTAATTAAAATGCTGAAACTATTTAAGCTATTCGTGCATTTTTTTAGAGAGCTCGTTTTTAATCAATTCATCCTAAGGAAGGCGATAATACCACTAAGACGCAAGGAAGTGATAGAATATGAGAAAACTTTAGAAGTAACCGGAAACTTTATCCTAAACAGGAAACAAGGAATAGAACACTACTTCTGTCCGTCCTGGGTAAGACGATAAACTACGTCCAACTGCAATGCCTCTGATCAGGAGGTTTTGAGGAGCGTGGAACGACCTCTTAATTGTTGTTGTTCGCAGGTCTACCCTGACCCAGGGTGGTATAATTAATCCCCAGATTGGGGTCAAAACACCATGAAAGTGTAAAAATAGGTTTTAATACCAGAAATACTTTGTAGAAAAATATTACCAGCAATACGTTATTACCAGCAATACATTTTTGAAAAAAAAATATTACCAGCAATAAAAATCTTGTTGGCATTAAATAACTCATTGAGATTGATATGCCGTAAAACGAAACAAAACAAAAAAAAACTATTTCTGCCCCAAATACCGGATAGGAGTGTGGGTTAAAACAAATTTGAAATCCACCAGCCCGAAGACGGGCCAGCCAGTAAGGTAGAACAAGCAAAAAAGAGCTGGAATATTAAGGGAACTTTAAGCAGTAATAGATTAAGTTCGTACGTCCATTTGTTCGTTCGTTCTTCTTCTCATTATTATTATTATTATTGTTATTATTATTGTTATTATTATTATTTTCTTTGATATCTGGCGCTTACACATTTCTTTCCGGGTCCCGCCCAAGGACCTAAGGTTAGAAATGGTATCATGACACTTTCCACTGTAAAAAAAAAAAAATATTACATAGATAAAGCTCTTCGTAAAGTGTGGGCTGTACTTGCCGGAACAATTTTTTGTATCTCTTTGAGGCATGGACTTCCAGGGATCCCTTCAATTAGTCTACTGGAATCTTTTCCAACCAATCCTAAGGCTCCAACTACAACAGGGATTGTTGATGTTCCCATGTGCCACATTTTTGAGATTTCTATTTCAAGGTCCTTGTATTTTGACAGCTTTTCGAATATCTTCAAAGATTGTTGTTGTTGTTATTATTATTATTATTATTATTATTATTATTATTATTATTATTATTATTATTATTATTATTATTACTGAATATGTGTTAAAACCTTTCAGGAAGAGAAAGTCCCTTTTGCGCGAAGTGGGCTAGTAAATTAGTTTTGTAAAAAATCACGCAACCATGAACAGGGTTTTTCAGTTATTTGAGGAGACGTCTTTTAATAAGTTTAACCTTTTTCTAACTTGTTCTGATTATAATTTCTTTTCAAATAAATGATAACACACGTCAAGTTAACTCATAAAATGAAAAGACACGCTGTAACCGTTGCCTTAAAGGCATGGCATAGTCATTTAGAGATTGCTCGCTTCCTGAATTTGCACTTCAAAGTTTGCAAGGCGCTTCAAGCCAAACGTAAAAGATTTGTTAAGGGTTCTAATACCATAAGAATACGCAGATTTGTACGAAAGGTGCCGAAAATTATCAATAATAACCTCAGAAATTCACTTCCATTGCTAAGATGCTCAATGTTACAAGGCCCTCTATCGGAAGAATTTTGCATGAGGACCATATATGATGCGAGGAGGCCAATTCCTGTCTGCAAAGACGAAAAATAAACGTCTGAATGGGTCAAAGAGCTTGTTGAGCAAGTTAAAAGATCAAGAGCTTGGAATGCTTTTGTTTTCTTCTGATGATGAGAAAAAGCTTTGATCAAGACCAAAAGGTCAACAGAAGGAATGACAAATGGTTATGCAGAGACCCTAAGGACGTTCCAACGGTAAAATACACAAATCCAGTGGTTAAAAGACACAGAAAATAACGAACATTTGCTGAAATATACACTGAATTTAGAGTATCTACAATAAATTGAAAATCTTTTACTTTTTATAGTTTTAATAATTTTAGTCAGAGTGGACATTGTCTGTCTTGTCTTCCCAGAGTCATACACCCGCCTCTGTACCCACAATAAGCATGGTTAAGGCTAACCTCCAGGAAAGTGACTCATTGCGCTTCCTCAGGCTAACACTATACCTAGTGCTATGATTGATCATAAGAAGCATCTTATGACCTTGATTGTCTTTAATATCCATCACAACCTGCTCATTGAACCGTGTGGCTAATGAGAATCCGGCAATGAGTCTTGGCTTTGCATTTTGTAAGTTAAACAAATGTCACGTGTTGATAGAAACTCCTCCAGCTGACATGAAGTGGAAAGACTATATTGAATCCATTGCTAGGTCTGCTACGAAGAAAGTGGGTTCACTCTGTCGTGCGAGATAGTTTTCCTCTCCAGAATCTATCATACAAATCTTTAAGTCTACCATTCGCCCATGCTTAGAATATTACTGCCACATACGGTCCTACTATTTACCTTGAGCTCTTTGATAAAATTCAAAGAAGAATCAGCAATATTTTCAGACCTGATCAGGTGCCTCGGTTTTAGCCACTTTGCCAACGCTGTAAGGTTGCCTCCCTCTGCCTTTTCTATAAATACTTTCATGGTAATTGTTTGGATGAGCCCTTCATTATGGTACATAGGGTATGTATGCTCATTTGGCCTCTTTCATTTCTGTCCCTATTTTTCTTTAAGTTTAATTCCCCATCCCCTCCCACTTTGCCAACGCTGTAAGGTTGCCTCCCTCTGCCTTTTCTATAAATACTTTCATGGTAATTGTTTGGATGAGCCCTTCATTATGGTACATAGGGTATGTATGCTCATTTGGCCCCTTTCATTTCTGTCCCTATTTTTCTTTAAGTTTAATTCCCCATCCCCTCCCATTTTGCCAACGCTGTAAGGTTGCCTCCCTCTGCCTTTTCTATAAATACTTTCATGGTAATTGTTTGGATGAGCCCTTCATTATGGTACATAGGGTATGTATGCTCATTTGGCCCCTTTCATTTCTGTCCCTATTTTTCTTTAAGTTTAATTCCCCATCCCCTCCCACTTTGCCAACGCTGTAAGGTTGCCTCCCTCTGCCTTTTCTATAAATACTTTCATGGTAATTGTTTGGATGAGCCCTTCATTATGGTACATAGGGTATGTATGCTCATTTGGCCTCTTTCATTTCTGTCCCTATTTTTCTTTAAGTTTAATTCCCCATCCCCTCCCACTTTGCCAACGCTGTAAGGTTGCCTCCCTCTGCCTTTTCTATAAATACTTTCATGGTAATTGTTTGGATGAGCCCTTCATTATGGTACATAGGGTATGTATGCTCATTTGGCCTCTTTCATTTCTGTCCCTATTTTTCTTTAAGTTTAATTCCCCATCCCCTCCCATTTTGCCAACGCTGTAAGGTTGCCTCCCTCTGCCTTTTCTATAAATACTTTCATGGTAATTGTTTGGATGAGCCCTTCATTATGGTACATAGGGTATGTATGCTCATTTGGCCTCTTTCATTTCTGTCCCTATTTTTCTTTAAGTTTAATTCCCCATCCCCTCCCATTTTGCCAACGCTGTAAGGTTGCCTCCCTCTGCCTTTTCTATAAATACTTTCATGGTAATTGTTTGGATGAGCCCTTCATTATGGTACATAGGGTATGTATGCTCATTTGGCCTCTTTCATTTCTGTCCCTATTTTTCTTTAAGTTTAATTCCCCATCCCCTCCCATTTTGCCAACGCTGTAAGGTTGCCTCCCTCTGCCTTTTCTATAAATACTTTCATGGTAATTGTTTGGATGAGCCCTTCATTATGGTACATAGGGTATGTATGCTCATTTGGCCTCTTTCATTTCTGTCCCTATTTTTCTTTAAGTTTAATTCCCCATCCCCTCCCATTTTGCCAACGCTGTAAGGTTGCCTCCCTCTGCCTTTTCTATAAATACTTTCATGGTAATTGTTTGGATGAGCCCTTCATTATGGTACATAGGGTATGTATGCTCATTTGGCCCCTTTCATTTCTGTCCCTATTTTTCTTTAAGTTTAATTCCCCATCCCCTCCCATTTTGCCAACGCTGTAAGGTTGCCTCCCTCTGCCTTTTCTATAAATACTTTCATGGTAATTGTTTGGATGAGCCCTTCATTATGGTACATAGGGTATGTATGCTCATTTGGCCTCTTTCATTTCTGTCCCTATTTTTCTTTAAGTTTAATTCCCCATCCCCTCCCATTTTGCCAACGCTGTAAGGTTGCCTCCCTCTGCCTTTTCTATAAATACTTTCATGGTAATTGTTTGGATGAGCCCTTCATTATGGTACATAGGGTATGTATGCTCATTTGGCCCCTTTCATTTCTGTCCCTATTTTTCTTTAAGTTTAATTCCCCATCCCCTCCCACTTTGCCAACGCTGTAAGGTTGCCTCCCTCTGCCTTTTCTATAAATACTTTCATGGTAATTGTTTGGATGAGCCCTTCATTATGGTACATAGGGTATGTATGCTCATTTGGCCTCTTTCATTTCTGTCCCTATTTTTCTTTAAGTTTAATTCCCCATCCCCTCCCACTTTGCCAACGCTGTAAGGTTGCCTCCCTCTGCCTTTTCTATAAATACTTTCATGGTAATTGTTTGGATGAGCCCTTCATTATGGTACATAGGGTATGTATGCTCATTTGGCCTCTTTCATTTCTGTCCCTATTTTTCTTTAAGTTTAATTCCCCATCCCCTCCCACTTTGCCAACGCTGTAAGGTTGCCTCCCTCTGCCTTTTCTATAAATACTTTCATGGTAATTGTTTGGATGAGCCCTTCATTATGGTACATAGGGTATGTATGCTCATTTGGCCCCTTTCATTTCTGTCCCTATTTTTCTTTAAGTTTAATTCCCCATCCCCTCCCACTTTGCCAACGCTGTAAGGTTGCCTCCCTCTGCCTTTTCTATAAATACTTTCATGGTAATTGTTTGGATGAGCCCTTCATTATGGTACATAGGGTATGTATGCTCATTTGGCCCCTTTCATTTCTGTCCCTATTTTTCTTTAAGTTTAATTCCCCATCCCCTCCCACTTTGCCAACGCTGTAAGGTTGCCTCCCTCTGCCTTTTCTATAAATACTTTCATGGTAATTGTTTGGATGAGCCCTTCATTATGGTACATAGGGTATGTATGCTCATTTGGCCCCTTTCATTTCTGTCCCTATTTTTCTTTAAGTTTAATTCCCCATCCCCTCCCACTTTGCCAACGCTGTAAGGTTGCCTCCCTCTGCCTTTTCTATAAATACTTTCATGGTAATTGTTTGGATGAGCCCTTCATTATGGTACATAGGGTATGTATGCTCATTTGGCCCCTTTCATTTCTGTCCCTATTTTTCTTTAAGTTTAATTCCCCATCCCCTCCCACTTTGCCAACGCTGTAAGGTTGCCTCCCTCTGCCTTTTCTATAAATACTTTCATGGTAATTGTTTGGATGAGCCCTTCATTATGGTACATAGGGTATGTATGCTCATTTGGCCCCTTTCATTTCTGTCCCTATTTTTCTTTAAGTTTAATTCCCCATCCCCTCCCACTTTGCCAACGCTGTAAGGTTGCCTCCCTCTGCCTTTTCTATAAATACTTTCATGGTAATTGTTTGGATGAGCCCTTCATTATGGTACATAGGGTATGTATGCTCATTTGGCCCCTTTCATTTCTGTCCCTATTTTTCTTTAAGTTTAATTCCCCATCCCCTCCCACTTTGCCAACGCTGTAAGGTTGCCTCCCTCTGCCTTTTCTATAAATACTTTCATGGTAATTGTTTGGATGAGCCCTTCATTATGGTACATAGGGTATGTATGCTCATTTGGCCCCTTTCATTTCTGTCCCTATTTTTCTTTAAGTTTAATTCCCCATCCCCTCCCACTTTGCCAACGCTGTAAGGTTGCCTCCCTCTGCCTTTTCTATAAATACTTTCATGGTAATTGTTTGGATGAGCCCTTCATTATGGTACATAGGGTATGTATGCTCATTTGGCCGCTTTCATTTCTGTCCCTATTTTTCTTTAAGTTTAATTCCCCATCCCCTCCCACTTTGCCAACGCTGTAAGGTTGCCTCCCTCTGCCTTTTCTATAAATACTTTCATGGTAATTGTTTGGATGAGCCCTTCATTATGGTACATAGGGTATGTATGCTCATTTGGCCCCTTTCATTTCTGTCCCTATTTTTCTTTAAGTTTAATTCCCCATCCCCTCCCACTTTGCCAACGCTGTAAGGTTGCCTCCCTCTGCCTTTTCTATAAATACTTTCATGGTAATTGTTTGGATGAGCCCTTCATTATGGTACATAGGGTATGTATGCTCATTTGGCCGCTTTCATTTCTGTCCCTATTTTTCTTTAAGTTTAATTCCCCATCCCCTCCCACTTTGCCAACGCTGTAAGGTTGCCTCCCTCTGCCTTTTCTATAAATACTTTCATGGTAATTGTTTGGATGAGCCCTTCATTATGGTACATAGGGTATGTATGCTCATTTGGCCCCTTTCATTTCTGTCCCTATTTTTCTTTAAGTTTAATTCCCCATCCCCTCCCACTTTGCCAACGCTGTAAGGTTGCCTCCCTCTGCCTTTTCTATAAATACTTTCATGGTAATTGTTTGGATGAGCCCTTCATTATGGTACATAGGGTATGTATGCTCATTTGGCCGCTTTCATTTCTGTCCCTATTTTTCTTTAAGTTTAATTCCCCATCCCCTCCCACTTTGCCAACGCTGTAAGGTTGCCTCCCTCTGCCTTTTCTATAAATACTTTCATGGTAATTGTTTGGATGAGCCCTTCATTATGGTACATAGGGTATGTATGCTCATTTGGCCCCTTTCATTTCTGTCCCTATTTTTCTTTAAGTTTAATTCCCCATCCCCTCCCACTTTGCCAACGCTGTAAGGTTGCCTCCCTCTGCCTTTTCTATAAATACTTTCATGGTAATTGTTTGGATGAGCCCTTCATTATGGTACATAGGGTATGTATGCTCATTTGGCCCCTTTCATTTCTGTCCCTATTTTTCTTTAAGTTTAATTCCCCATCCCCTCCCACTTTGCCAACGCTGTAAGGTTGCCTCCCTCTGCCTTTTCTATAAATACTTTCATGGTAATTGTTTGGATGAGCCCTTCATTATGGTACATAGGGTATGTATGCTCATTTGGCCCCTTTCATTTCTGTCCCTATTTTTCTTTAAGTTTAATTCCCCATCCCCTCCCACTTTGCCAACGCTGTAAGGTTGCCTCCCTCTGCCTTTTCTATAAATACTTTCATGGTAATTGTTTGGATGAGCCCTTCATTATGGTACATAGGGTATGTATGCTCATTTGGCCCCTTTCATTTCTGTCCCTATTTTTCTTTAAGTTTAATTCCCCATCCCCTCCCACTTTGCCAACGCTGTAAGGTTGCCTCCCTCTGCCTTTTCTATAAATACTTTCATGGTAATTGTTTGGATGAGCCCTTCATTATGGTACATAGGGTATGTATGCTCATTTGGTCCCTTTCATTTCTGTCCCTATTTTTCTTTAAGTTTAATTCCCCATCCCCTCCCTCGTTAGGTGGTTAGTGATGTCAGTTCGCAGGTGGATCCGGGGCGCCTTTCGTTTTGCGTGAGTGTTTTCATATTTGTTGTTGTGTTTGAATGAGTGCGTGTCAGTGTGTGTGCTTGGGATGAACGAATGTTTTATACTATTTTAGTCCCGCATTGATTTCGGCCTGTGAACTGATATTTCTGCCACATTTAGTGATTGTGGGTTTTTTTATTACTAATATTATTTTCTTTAGTTTCTTGTAAATAGTTTTGCATTCATTGGGGTTAGTTTTTAGAATTTTTATTTTATTCCCCTACCCCCACAGACACTGAATTGCAAATATGGGGACCAGTTAGTATTTACATAGAGTCAGTGAGGTATTATGGTGGAAATAGTAAGAAAGGTACGTATGAATGTGTTGTTTTGGTGTAAGGAATATTGTTCGTACGATTGGGTCAGTGTTTCCGGCTAGCTAAGTTATAGTTAAGACAGAAGAAGACCGTCCTTTCTCCAATCCCCCCTTCGGCCTTGTGCCACATTTCTGTGTATTAAACAGAATAAATATTGATCTTCATTATGGTACCTAGACTTTTTGAATTTAAGCGCAGTACTAGACTGGCGTCGAGATCTCATCAATTTACAGTTGCGCTAGCCTCTCCCGTATTCTTAGAATATTCATAGAATTGAACAGCTAGACTACCCGCACGCATGATTTGATTATAGTAGTAAAGGCTTGTGAAGGACCAACAATACTTTTCGGAAGAAATGAACTCGTTCTGTGCAACGAGTTCTCCAAACAGCCCTCCTCAAATTTTGAATCTAGAGTCCATTCTGTCCTAATATTTAATCCATAGCTGGAAGGGAAAAGAGATTGGTTCATACATTTCCCAAGGCAATTAGTGCGAAGGTGAATGTAGCAAACCCTTACACACACACACACACACACACACACACACACACACACACACACACACACACACACACACACACACACACACACACACACACACACAAATATATATATATATATTATACACATACAAATATATATAAATATATATATGTTTGTGTGTGTGTGTAAGGGTTTACTACATTCACATTTAATACATACATTTAATACATGTAATACATACATACATTTAATGCACACACACACACACACACACATATATATATATAAATATATATATATATGTATATGTGTGTATGTGTGTGTGTGGAAGGGAAAAGAAACTGGTTCATACATTTCCCAAGGCAATTAGTGCAAAGGTGAATCTAGCAAACCCTTACACACAGACACACACACACACATATATATATATATATATATATATATATGTGTGTGTGTGTGTGTGTGTGTGTGTGTGTGTGTGCATTTAAAATTATTGTATCACTCACATAGGGACGTATACACTTGGGTACTTGGATGGGTTTATTTCCTTTTTTCATCAAAGGGGGTCGCCTGGAGACACCCACCACCACCGATTTTTCCCATTTGATTTAAATTAAATATAAATGTGAACAAGGGAATAACTCCTAGTGTACTTGGATAAGTATATTTCATTTCGATCAAAGGGTGTCCCCGGGGTTACATGGATACAACCCCTCCACTGAAATATTTTCCCCTTTGATTTAAATTAAATCTAAACTTGAACAAAATATGTAAATATACACAATATAGGAGAAAGCCAGAAGATGGAGGTCACATCGGCAAGATCATTGAGTGATACTGAAATGAATCATTTTTCTCCACATATTATAACAATGATTTAAAATCAATCATCATTTTCTCAGAAAAAAATGTATGACACGCAGCAAGGCGCGGGTAATTTGGCTAGTATAATATAATGCCGTATACATATACATGTATAAAATTATATAATGACGTATAATTATTTATGTATTTTAAGAAATGGATTAAATCCAACATATTGTTATTTTTAATTTATTTTGTTTAAACGTTATTTTTGATGGATACTATATTAATATTCAGGCCGGTAGATGGAGTTGGGTAAAAAAATACTATTTAATTAAAAAACAAGGCTTCTATTCGAATCCATAAAAATTAACGTTTAAACAAAATAAACTAAAAATAACAATATTCGTGTATACAATTATATAATGACGTATGCTGGTATATAATTTCAGAATTATATATTCTAATCTTTTAATGATACGGTGTACTTTTTACAAGTAATGACATATAACAGAAATTGACTGTTATTGTTCTGAAGACGTATGAGTACACCTTAAAGCAACGCGGTTTCTGATTTTTTGTCAATTAATCTAGAATTAATCTGTCATAATGATGTGGACCCGAAGTAGGGGCCACAGAAGGAAAACATGGAACACGGGTTAGAGGTAAGAAAGATATATTAAACTGAAAAGTTACAAAGAATAGTGGTGTCCGATATTGGTATCGTACGCGGCTGCGCATTACTGGTGCTACTATATTTAACCCCTCCCCACACACGGGTCGAATGTGGCACAAGGTCGGTTTAACGTGGGCTTACCGAGCCCGTAGGCTCGGCCAAAAATATGCCCATTTACAACCCGTATAGACGAGTTTAGGGACTGTCTACCTCCCCGGACGAAACTTTGCCCTGCGGCAAAGCCTCGTCCGAGTTTCTCTCTGCCAAACAGAGAGTTCGACGGCAGAGCACCATTACTGGTGTTACTCCCATGATACTACCATTCACATAATAATATAGTACTGGGAGAGTCCATGATGTAGGAAAGTATCGGTCTCACAACACATAATGTTGGCATTCTCTTATCAAAGCCGAATTACAAGAAATAATCTTTAGAGAAAGTGTAATGTCTGTTGAAATAACTTGTGCTTTTTTTTTGTATTATCTTTTGCAATTTTTTCTTAGTTTATTTGATGCTATTTGTAGGTCTTTCCCGAAGGTCATTTTGAATACTGTCTTCTCTGGACTGAAATTCGTTCAGCCAACGTTGCTTAACAGTTTTTTCTTTAAATATCAAAATGAATATTTATATCTGCTAAAGCTGCACTGCGTTGGTTGTTCATACAAATAGAATATTCTTAATCTTCTCCATATTTCAGACCAATCGTCTGCGAGAAGCCTTTCTGCCTTCCATCAGCATCGCTGATGCTAACATCCAGGACAGTGGACCATTGCGCCTCCTCGGGCTAAAGTTTTGCGCTGACATGAAGTGGAAAGATTATCAATTGTTAGGTCTGTTACTAGGAAAATTGGTTCACTGTGTCGTGTAGACAATTTTTCTCGCCTGAAACTATCTTACACATTTATATTCTACCATTCGTTCATGTTTTGAATATTGTTGCCACATGTGGGCGCGCTTATTCTGCTATATATTTAGAGATCCTTGATAAGATCCAAAGAAGAATCTGCAACGTCATCGGACCTGGCATTCCGGCTTCGGTCACCTTTCCACCACCATAATGTGGCTTCCCTTTGCCTTTTCTGTAAATTCATTCATGGTAATTGTTCTGACGCATTTTCATCTCTGGTACCTAAACTTTATAAATTTAAGAGCAGTGCTACATTGGCAGAAGGCACGGTGAAGTAATGGATAATGAGGAACCGGAGAGGCGAGTTCGAATTCCAGTCGAATCCATTACATTCATTATATATATGTATGTATTTGTGAACGTGTGTATAAAATAGGGCATAGAATCCCGACAAATTTGATGAAGTCTCTAAGGACGAATCACGTCACACAAAAAAAGTATAAACAGTATTAACGACATTTACCGGCCTGAATGTCCGAGAAATCTTCATAGAAAATATGTGTACTTCAACAGGAATGGCACCTGTATCCTATACGGAACCGTCATATAGCCTGACGTGCTTTTACCGATTGAGCCACAGAGGAACGTTTAAAAACAGTAAAATCGCTCAATCGGTAAAAGCACGTCAGGCTATATGACGGTTCCGTATAGGATACATGTTCGATTCTTGTCGGAGGACGCATATTTTCTATGAAAATTTCTCGAACATTCAGGCCGGTAAATGTCGTTAATACTGTTTATTATAAAACAGAGCATTCACTTAAATATTTGTATCTATAAAAAGAACGTATAAACATAAAAAATGTCTTAAAATGATGTAAATGACTTTTAATCAGTGTATTTATATATATATATATATATATATATATATATATATATATATATATATATATATATATATATATAAACTAATTAAAATCATTTATTTTTACAATAATTTATTCAATAATTTATTTAAATTAATACAATAATAATTTATTGAAAACAATTACTTATGCAATAATTTTATACAATAATTTTATATAATAATATAATTATAATTTTATATAATAATATAAGAATTTATACAAGAATTTATACAATAATTTTATACAATAAGGCAATAATAATTCATATAACAAGACAATAATAATGTATAGAATGCAGTAAGTTATATAATAATTTATTAATGACAACGTGGAACAATTTTTTTTTGTGACGTGATTCGTCCTTAGAGACTTCATCAAACTTAACGAAAGGACGAAACGCGTCACACGAAAAAA
This sequence comes from Acanthosepion esculentum, assembly GCA_964036315.1. Taxonomy (NCBI): domain Eukaryota; kingdom Metazoa; phylum Mollusca; class Cephalopoda; order Sepiida; family Sepiidae; genus Acanthosepion; species Acanthosepion esculentum. Next base: position 46,323,283 of record OZ038489.1, on the reverse strand, counting down.
ATTTTCCACTTTGTCATTAGTTTGCCTAACATTTTTCTGGTATATAAATATTATATATCATTTTTACCATAATTTATACAATAATAATTTTTATAATTGCTCGATTCGATTTTAACGATACACTTATCAACATTTTGCAAGTTATTTAAAGCCAGGAAATATTTTTAGATTGTAAGAATTATTTTTGCAGAAAATAATGGCATAGTGATATAATTTCTAATAATTAATCCATAGTTGGGGGAGAAGAGGTGGATTCATGTCTTAATATTTGCGCGTAAGTGAATATAGCAATTTATACAATAATTTTATACAATAAGGCAATATAATTCATATAACACAATACAATAATAATGTATAGAATGCAGTAGTAAGTTATATGATAATTAGCAAATATAGCAAACTGAACTGGAATTTGAACTCGGCTCTCTTATGAACAAATACGAGCCGTTATCCATTACACCACCCACACATCCAAGCTTACAGCACCTGGTATTCCGAATCGATCACACATCTAGGTACTGACCAGGTGCCACGTTGCTTAACTTCAGTGCTGTACGAGAACCAGTATTTTAACCTGATATGGCCGTAAGCCCATTATTCTAACCGCACGACCAAGTTTACAGCACCTGGTATTCCAAAACAGTCACCCATCCAGGTACTGACCAGGCTCGACGTGTTACTTAACTTCGGTGATCGTACGGGTACCGGTGTTTCAACGTGATGTGGCCGTAAGTCAATATTTTTTAGAATCATACAATATTAATTTATGCAATATTGCAATAATAATTTTATACAATGATTTACTATGTAATAAGGCAATAACAATTTATAGGATAATAGAGTAATAACATCGGCAATAATTTATCCTGTAATTTAAAGAGTTGAGATTACATAAAAATTAACTTGTCTGATTTTTCCTGTTAATTAACTTTTTGAAAGTCTAGATATACATACTAAGACAAGGGACTGTGTATTGACTTGTGTATATATGTTGTAGAGTAGCTAGCAACCCTTCAGTACTCTACCAGATGACCTGGCTCATAGCCTTAAATAGTCTACGATTAAGAACTTCAACAGTTGATTAATAAGTTGATACTAAGCTGATTAATATTCGGACTGATCTTACTTCGTTTGACCCTCCTTTATTCCTTGTAAGTTGTCTTGTTAATTGTTTTGTAACTTATTGTTCTGTGTTTTTTTTGTATATATCCGTTAGCACCGGATACTGGTGCTGAATAAATATATTAAGCACTCATTCTTCCCTGTGTATCATTCACCACGACGATACAACAATATATGACACCGAAGTGGCGGCCATCACATGTGAGAGTTTATTCACATCTTTTCGATAGAGTGCTGAAAAGTTTCCAAAAATCTAACCAAATAACTGACCATCAAACTTTTCTTTCGAAATTTTTTTAAAAACAAATGTTCACCCAGTATAAGGTCCAAGAGCCACTCAAGTTAGAGTTTTACTGTGTGGTTTTGTATGAGTGTAAAAAAGGGCAAGATAACAGCTAACTCTAGACTTGAAGATTTAATTAGTGAATGAAATTTCAAAGCTCAGTCGGAAACGTTAGGAGTACAGAGTTGAAGTAAACTTTAGGAGGAACTCGAAACCCAATCTTAAACAAGAAACAAGGATAAATCTCTACTCCTGTTCAAAAGACCGGGGAGGAGTATGAACTGGACGACAGAATAACCTATCTACTACTATTGAGAGATAAGTAAAAACAATAGTGAATAACATTTCAGAATTCAGTTGGAGACGTTAGAAGTATAGTGCGTAAGTAGACTTTAGAAGGAACCGGAAACACAGTCGTAAACATGAAACAAAGATAAACCTCTACTCCTGTTCAAAAAACCGGGAAAGAGTGTGAAGTGGACGATAGATTAACCTATCTACTCCTATTGGTAGAGAAGAAAAAATATATATATATATATCAAAATTTTCAGCAAAATCCAAAGAAGGGTCTGTAATGATTAAGACACATATATTTAATATATAACTTCATTTTTGCAATATTTGAAACTAATAATTCACTCATTTTTATGTTAGTTTTAGTCAATAATATAATCTTAACTAATGTTGAAAACATGAAGATATGGAATCATTAAAATAAAATACCTTTTGATATTTTATGTAACAGCAGAAGATTTTAGAAACATGAAAAACTTTTTTTCTTTTCTTTTTACTACTTTAGTAATGTTCACTCAATACAAGACTCAAGAGCAACTCAAGGTAGATGGTTACTGTATGATATTGCACGAGCATAAGAAAAGGCAAGAAGTGAAGTTCTTGGAGTTATACTAACTCTACACTTGAAGAGGTCAAGATTTAATTATTGAATAACATTTCAGAGTGTGGAAGTAGACTTTAGAAGGAACTGGGAACCCAATCGTAAACAGGAAACAAAAGATAAACCTCTATTTCTGTTCAATAACTGGGGAAGAGTGTGAACTGAACAATAGGCGAAGAAACGGAAACCTAGTGCAGGAAAATCTTCTGCATAGTCAATCGTGAACAGAAAGCGATATGATTATCCATGCACATATCAAATATGGCACTTAACTGACTGATTACGACTCATGTCTTTCATATATAACTTCATTTTTACAATATTTGGAACTAGTAATTCATTGATTTTTATGTCAGTTTTCTTCAATAATATAATCTTAATTAATGTTGAAAACATGATGATATGGAATCATTAAAATAAAACACCTTTTGATATTTTATGTAACAGTTGGAGATTTTAAATACATGAAAAACTTACTTTTTTTTTCTTCCTTTTTTTAAAAATTACTTTAGTAATGTTCACCCAATACAAGACTCAAGAGTAACTCAAGGTAGAGGGTTACTGTGTGATATTGCATGATCATAAGAAAGGGCAAGAAGTGAAGTTCTTGCAGCTATGCTAACTCTAGACTTGGAGAGGTCAAGATTTAATTAGTGAATACCATTTCAGAGTTCAGTTGGAAATGTTAGAAGTATAGTGTGGAAGTAGACTTTAAAAGGAACTGGAAACCCAATCGTAAACAGGAAACATAAGATAACCCTCTATTTCTGTTCAATAACTGGGGAAGAGTGTGAACTGAACAATAGGCGAAGAAATGGCAACCTACTGCTGGAAAATCTTCAGCCTAGTCAATCGTGAACAGAAAGCGATATGATTACGCAGCACATTTCAAATATGGCACTTAACTGACTGATTACGACTCATGCCTTTCATATATAATTTCATTTTTACAATATTTGGAACTAGTAATTCATTGATTTTCATGTTAGTTTTAGTCAATAATATAATCTTAACTAATGTTGAAAACATGATGATAATTATTAAAATATAACACCTTCTGATATTTTATGTAACAGTTGAAGATTTTAGAAACATGCAAACTTACTTTTTTTTTCACTTTATTAATTTTCACCCAATACATGACTCAAGAGCAACTCAAGGTAGAGGGTTTCTGTGTGATATTGCATGAGCATAAGAAAAGGCAAGAAATTAAGTTCTTGGAGTTATGCGAACTCGAGACTTGAAGAGCTCAAGATTTAATTATTGAATAACATTTCAGAATTCAGTTGGAGACATTAGAAATAGTGTGTAAATAGACTTTAGAAAGAACCGGAAACCCAATCCTAAACATAAAGCAAGGAATAACCCTCTACTCCTGTTCAAAAGACCAGGAAGAAGCATGAACTGGGCGATAGGCAAACCTATTCTTTACAACAACCCATCAGATATGTATGCATATGTATCTGTTTCTTCCCCCCCCCCCAGTTACATATCTTCGCCTGTATATGTGTCTGGTTTACACGTGCGTAATTATATCTTTCTGTTTCTTCATTAATCACCTGACCAAATTTAATTCCAGAGAATCGCATCGCTTATCAGGTATGGGGGGAATGGTTTTTACATTAAAGTAGCATCTACCGTCCATAATTGAAAATATATCTTACTCACAGCGACGGCCCAGAAGGAGTTTGACCGCCAATGACAAAATAGTGCTCACCGCGAAGATACCGTCAATAGATGCTGCGCGTAAGTCATAACGGGCACGTATGAGTGGGAAATAGAGGTGAAGAGTCGGGTGGGAGGTGTAACGTAAGAAACTGCAGCACCAAGTGGGTGGGTGGGGGTTTCGGTACGAGTGGCAAGTCTAAGAGAATTGCTTTACCGTTTCACCTTCGGGTGCGGGGTTTCGTATGGGCTTTACATCAGTTTTCTGATTGGAAAATCAAATTTTTTATTGGTTGCGAACGTCCGTCATTTGGTCTTGTCCCTGTCTTCGGGATTTCTTTGGGAATCCGACCAGATCGAATATTACGCGCCAACTCGTCAAACGTGTAATCGGATGCTGACAGATCAATGTTTCATAATTGAATCTGCGGTAGATTTAGTGATGGGCCGTGGTAGTTGGCGTGTGGTGTTGGTGTGGATAGACGTTGATAACTGCCACGGTTGGAGTCTTTAAGTTGTGGTTGGTAAAGAAATGGGACGTCTTGAGATGAGTCGGTCGAGGCTGTTGTAAGCGAGAGATTAGTAAGCTAGCGATAATCGGCGACGCGGGCGGAGAAATACGAAGAAAACAGATTGGCTGGTGTGTAAATTAGGCAGATCTGTTCATTCTTTTATGAAAATAGAGCCGCAGAATCGGAAAGCGATAGGAAGCGTTCAGGGAGAAAGAATGAAAGATAGACGAAGGAAAGGGAATGAGTGAAAGGGAGAAAAAAAAAGAGTGGACGAGGAAACGCGAAAGAGAAACGAGGTAAGTGAAATAAAAGAAAGGAGGAAAGAGAAGGTGGAAAGAGAAGGTGGAAAGGGGTAAAGAGAAATATACAGAATAAAGATAGAGAGAAAGAAAGAGAGAGAGAGTGGAGAAAGAAAGGGAGAGACAGAAAAAGAAAGAGTAAAATAAGATAGTTAACGAAAAGGAAGGAGAAATAAAATTCTGGCTGTAGAGAGGAGGAAGAGGAGGAGAAGGAGGAGAAGGAGGAGGAAGAAAAAGAAAGTCTGAAAGGAAAAGAGAGATTGAAGAAGGCGACGGGAAAGAGAAAAAGAGTGAAATGAAAGAAAGGGGGAAAGAAAGAAGGAAAGAGAAGAGAGTAAATAGGAAACTAGCGAATAATGACAGAGAGAGGAGGGAAGAGAGGGAAAGAAAGAGAGTGTAGAAAAGGATAGCTAAAAGGAAGGAGGAGAAATAGAATTCTGTCTGTAGAGAGAAGAAGAAAAAGAATTATTATTAGCAGCAGTAGTAGTAGTAGTAGTAGTAGAAGAAGAAGAAGAAGAAGAAGAAGAAGAAGAAGAAGAAGAAAGAGAAAAAGAGTGAAATGAAAGAAAGGAGGAAAGAAAGGAGGAGAGAGAAAGTGGAAGAGAGTAAATAGGAACATAGCGAATAATGACAAAGAGAGGAGGAAAGAGAGGGAAAGAAAATGAGTGTAGAAAAGGATAGCTAAAAGGAAGGAGGAGAAATAGAATTCTGTCTGTAGAGAGAAGAAGAAAAAGAAGTCGTAGTAGTAGTAGAAGAAGAAGAATAAAGAAAGAAAGAAAGAAAGAGAAAAAGAGTGAAATGAAATAAAGGAGGAAAGAATGGAGGAAAGAGAAAGTGGAAGAGAGTAAATAGGAACATAGCGAATAATGACAGAGAGAGGAGGAAAGAGAGAGAAAGAAAGAGAGTTTAGAAAAGGATAGCTAAAAGGAAGGAGAAATAGAATTCTGTCTGTAGAGAGAAGAAGAAAAAGAAGAATTAGTAGCAGTAGCAGTAGTAGTAGTAGTAGTAGTAGTAGTAGAAGAAGAAGAAGAAGAAGAAGAAGAAGAAGAAGAAGAAGAAGAAGAAGAAGAAGAAGAAGAAGAAGAAAAAGAAAAGAAAGGACGGTTTTGTAATAAGGAGAGAGATTTGGGAAGAAAGGAATACGTTTCAAGCAAAATACGAGTTTTTAAAAGCAATGTGGAAGAAAGAACAAGAAAGAGAAAATAAAGAGGAAAATACGAAAGAAAGAAGATAAGATATGTAAGAGTAGGCAATGGAAATTAAAAAGAAATTGGATATAGCAATAGAAAATGAAACACAGAAAGAAAGAAAGAAAAAAAGAAGAGGGATAAAAATCAAGGCGAGAATAAGAAGAGAGAAAGAGAGATGACAAGAAAAAGAAAAGGAAGAAAGAAGCTGAAAGTAAAAAGAGAAAAAAATCAAACTTCAGAATGAAAAACGCTATCGGCTGAAAGTCAAGTGGCAGAAAAGTCAGATGACAAGAAAGAGAAGGATAGAAATAAAGAAGAAATGAAAGTATGAGTGGAAAGAAGAAAAAGAAGACAAAACGGAAAAGAACGCGGAGAGCCCTCTCGTGCCATGGAAGGTTAGAAGATGAGGCGTTGTCGATCTCAGGTAATTCAATTTTGAACGCCTGCGAATACTTCTGTGGTTGTAATAAACGTTATTAGCTAGACATTTTAAGCGGCACCCAGTTCTCTAACTCTCTTCCTCATTCTTTTTATCACCATTTCTTTCGTGTTTCATTATTTTCTTCCGTTTCCTTCATTTATTTTTCGATTACTTTGGTCTTTCCCTTTCCTTCAATGCATAGCCATTCTCGTTATGTTCTCTTTTACCGCTTCTCGTTAGAACGAGATCTCTATTGTATTTCTTTTTCTTTCCTATAGTTCATGAGCTGTCCTCTTTCTTTTAATTAGTTGCTACATTTCGTACTCACTTCGTCTTTTTTCTCGAGCGCGGAGACCAGAACTTTTCGCTCTTCAGAGATCGTAGAGGAAGAAAAGACAGAAAACCAGAGAAACCAAGCCGCCATTTTGATGTAATTCATCTCTCGAGAGACAAGCGGAGCCACTTTTTATGTTTCGTTGCAAAGAAAAAAAAATAGAATAGAAGAAATAACGATGAGCCTCGGAGTGAGTAGAAACCAGAGCAATCAACTATCTTCCCCTGGTGAGAATCTCTCCCTGACTCCATTCACCCTGCCGTTTTCCTAATGCGTCGCTCGCCCGTGATAGAGACGGTAATAATTGATTTTGAAAGCTCATTGGATATCAGCAAAAATTGCAGAAAATTGGGCGGGAACATTTTCGAACGCTGACGTCGACGAATCCCTTTTGGCCGGTCAACCACTGAATAATTTGATTTGACCAGAGGAAAAGCAAGGAAAGGCGAAATGATACAACCAATATATAAATAAAAATATATAAATGAGGGAGGAATACAAAACATAATAATAATAATAATAATAATAATACAAAGAAAGAAAATAATCACAACAAACACAGATAAAAAGTAATGAGTAACTAAAAAATTAACCCTTAAATTCTGTCTGTAGTCGAAATTAATGTACTTTTCTAAGGAGTAATTCAATTAGCAAATAAAAAAACATATAGAATTAACCTGTTCAGATAGTTTATTTATATACTTGTAAAATCAGTCCGTCCTTAGCACGTTGGTCTATTTTTATAAATGTAACAGTTTCTTACTATTACTACTGCTATAGACTTGCTAATTAGTTACTGGGGAGTGGTTCGTTCAATTGTTCATTCACAGACTCTTTTCTTGCCCAACAACACATTTTGTCATGATATGCGAAGTGTATTACAAATTTCAACAAAGTTCTATGATCTAAATGTTCTAAACATCTTTTATATATATATATATATATATATATATATATATATATATATATATATATACAGTGTAACCCGGATATAAGAAAGTTGTCGGGACCGGAGAAGAAGTCTCTAATATCCGGGTTTCTCTTATATCCGGGTTTGGTCTATTATATATACATTAACACAGGCTCTAATTTGGGACCAGAGAAAATCTCTCTTATATCCGGGTCTCTTATATCCGGGTCTCTTATATCCGGGTTACACTGTATATATATATATATATATATATATATATATATACAAGGGTCATTCAATAAATAAGGTGAATTTTTCGGTATAAGGACTTCTAATACAGATAGAAGCTTACTCGTTTTTATTTTTTTTTGTTTTACTTCTTTTTCACATGGATTTAATTTCTTTTGCAGATTAAAAAAAACTTTGAGAGTTTTGGCGATTAACAAAGAGGGCCGACCAAGAAGCATGCTCCAGGATTGAACAGCGGTCAGTTATCAAGTTTTTGGTTGCTGAAGGGTGCAAACCAGTTGAAATTCATAGGAGAATGTCAACTGTGTATGGTGCCACATGTTTCAGCCAAAAAAATGTCTACAAGTGGGCTAAATTGTTTAAAGAAGGACGGAGCAGTGTTGAGGGTGAAGACAGGCCTGGGAGGCCTACAGAAGTGAGGTCTCCTGAGGTGATCGAATCAGTCAATGACCTCATTCAGTCTGACAGAAGGGTGACAGTGGATGACATTGCAAGGACTTTGAGCTTATCTGTTGGGACAAATGCAGGGTCATCAGTCAGAAGGAGTCATCTTGCATCATGACAACGCAAGGCCTCACACAGCAGCCAAAACGGTGCAGACCATCAACGAGCTGGACTGGGAACTGCTCCCTCATCCCCCTTACAGCCCAGACCTTGCCCCTTCAGACTTTCACCTGTTTGGTCCCTTGAAAGCGTTCACGAGAGGCACGAATTTTAAAAGTGACGATGAAGTCAAAAGTGTTGTGAGCGACTGGCTGAGACATCAGTCCAAAGATTTTTACGCTGAGGGAATACGGAAGCTTGTGCACAGATGGGAAAAGTGTGTGACAGTGCTGGGAGACTATGTTGAAAAAAAAGTAAGCTTCTATCTGTATTAGAAGTCCTTATACCGAAAAATTCACCTTATTTATTGGATGACCCTCGTATATATATATATATATATATATATATATATATATATATATATATATATATATACATCCGAATGTAATGAGAACGAAAATAATATATAAATTCTGATGTTCGCAGCATTAATTCAAAAGAGTGCTCAATACCGATAGTAGAGCAATAATTATTATAAGCAACGTCATCATTTTGATTCTCAACAGTCGACGTGCAAGTAAATGCACCGAAACGAAGTTGCAACCAGAAAAAATTATAATATATATATATATATATATATATATATTTACTAGCAATTTTAAGCTAGTATATATATATATATATATATATATATATATATATATATATATATATATATATATATATATACTAGCTTAAAATTCGCCCTATCGGTCGGCATTTAAGCTAGCTTCTGCGGAGAGATTGATACACAGATAGATAAAGGATGGCATTGAGAAAGATAGGAAAAGAGAAAACGAGACATAACAATATATAGAGAGAAAGGGATATATATCGACAGAGAGAAGGAGATACTGAGACAGATAGGCAGACAGAGAGGGAGAGAGAACAATAATGATACATACGAAGTGAGATCTAATGAAAAAGAGAAATATTGTGACATAGAGAAAGAGTGATACGAAAAAAGATATACATATATTATACCAGCTTAAAAGCCGCCCTATCAAGCAGCATTTAAGCTAAATTATGCGGAGGGCTCTTGATTGGGCCTTCATCACAATAGGTAGGGAAGAGTAGATGCGATAGGCAACAATAAACTACAGAAGAACTCAAAATTCATCGTTGCATTTAAGTATTATATTAATATTGAAGCTTACCTTTTAAAAATTCACTTAATTTAAAGACAGTTTTATGTACGTAGGTCCTTATTTTCCATACGAACAAATTATTTTATTTCATGAGTGACTTTCGCTGTATTTCGCAATAAATGTTGATTATTTCCCAATTTATTTCCAAGTTATAAAAAATATTATCGTACAAAAATTAATCATAAAAAAAAATCACTTACAAAAATCGCTGAAACCAATTGCCGTGATGAAAACTTGGGAATCCAGAATTTCAGGATAGCGGGTCCATATACAGCCGGGAATGTTATTAATTTGATCACGGAGTCTCGGTCTGTTTCCAAAATAGTATGCAAGGTTGGACTACGGCCTTTTAGGAGTAAAGTTGAAAAAGTGTCACACAGTGATGCACAGACATTCGCATTTATTATATAGAAGAAGGAGAGTTGTGTCCCTTTAATTGAAAACGTGTGACACAGTGACACACTGACATTGATATATATATATATATATATATATATTTATATATATATATGTAGGTATATATATATATATATATATATATATATATATATATATATATATATATATAGAGAGAGAGAGAGAGAGAGAGAGAGAGAGAGAGTGAGACAGAGAGGAGAGAGAGAACACAGGAATAAACACTACATGGCGATTGTCAGTTTCACACATCAACGTGATTTTCAGGTGAAGTGTTGGTTTGAAGACATCATTGAAACATGAAACTGACAGTCACTATACAGTGTTGATTCCTATCCTCACATAGTCAATAGCGAAAAACGCTCTTTCTCGGATATTGAGCACCCTTCCCCTATACAAATTTGAGAAATATAATACATTCGCGTGCGCACACACACACACACACACTCACACACACACACACACACACACACACACACACACACACACACACATCTATCTATCTATCTATCTATCTATCTATCTTATACATAAAAGGTCAATAGTCAGAATTGAATCGGACCTAGAAAGAGGAGTATTAAAAAGTGTTCAATACAAGTCAGAATAAAAAAATAACAAAATAATAAAAATAACATGTAGAACTTTTAACTTTAAAAATCAGATCTGTTGAATCCTCTACCTTGGTTTCAACCTTACGGTATCCTCAGGCGATTTTTATCAATTGACCTCCCAACGCTTTATTTTTAAAAAAATCTTATGAACGCTATTTTTTTTAAATAAATAAACAAACGCACGGCGTTGGGTGTGATGGAAAAGAAGAAGAAGAAGAAGACGAGGTGAAGGAAGAAGAAGAAGAAGAAGAAGAAGAAGAAGAAGAAGAAGAAGAAGAAGAAGAAGAAGAAGAAGAAGAAGAAGAAGAAGAAGAAGAAGACGAGGTGAAGGAGGAGGAGGAGGAAGAAGAAAAGGAAGAAGAAGAGGTGAATGAGGAGAAGAAGAAGAAGAAGAAGAAGAAGAAGAAGAAGAAGAAGAAGAAGAAGAAGAAGAAGAAGAAGAAGAAGAAGAAAGGGCAAAGAAGGAAACATAAAAATAAAACCGAGTCTTTCTCCTTAAAAATGAAGGATCGTCAGGCCAGGTTCAATTTTTATAATGTGTCACACGTGGATTACGCCTCAAATATGGAGAATTCATAGTGATTTTTCCAAATGCAGGCCGAGGGTTATGAAAAGATTTTAAAATATCGGAATGTTAACCCGATTTTGATAAATAAGGAAGTAATAAAAAAAAAAAATAGAAAACAAAGATTATTTGGTTTAGCTCTCCGTTTAATTTACAAGTAAAAACCAAAATTGACTCGATATTTTTCGCTATATTATAATTTTTAAAAATAAGAATACAGTAAAACTTAGCGATGCTTAATATAGAGAAGATTATTAAGGGGAATAACTAGAATGTGTTGATGGATAAATCTGATATCTTGCAATTGTAGAGAAAGTGAAAATTGCCCATCAAATGGCCAATGTTTAACTATGAACGTTGTATCAGAGCCGAAGTTGATGTAAAAGGCCTTTCTACAATGAGTTATATTGGTCTATCCGTTCAATAGGTGACACAGCTGCCATGTAACATCGTTCAAATTGAGTAGGTATCGTAATAGCACTGATCTGTCGATACTTAGCTATGTTTAATTAATGAACATGTCATTTTCGTTTATGATTGATTTCATCACGATTCTTCTTAGCTTGGAAAGTAATTATACATTCTTATTGCTCAAAGTAGTGTCTAATAGCGTTATAAAAACCAGTAAGATATCTTCAATCTGTTCTAAGATACATCGGTTCAAAGCATAATCTAACAATTAGACAATTTTACTGTTACACTCGGCATATATATATATATATATATATATATATATATATATATGGGATCGAATCCCGAACGATACTAATCCTTTGTATATACACCCTAAATCTAATGATCCTCCATCTATAATTAAGCATATACCTTTATCTATCGAAAAGAGAATAAGTACAAATTCAGCAAATGAGAAGATTTTCTATGAACATATTAATTTCTATAATAAAGCTCTAAAAGATAGTGGCTACAAAAGCCCAAAACTAACTAACATAAAAAATGAGAAGGGAAAGCATAGAAAAAAACAGTAGAAAAATAATTTGGTATACACTCCCATACAACTAAATGGTAAAGAACAAATTAGGACAAAAATTCCTTGCATTAATTGTTAAACATTTTCCTAAAGATAGTAAACTCAGTACTATTTTCAATAAAAATACCCTAAAATTAAGTTACAACTGTGCTGAAAACTTAGAAAAAATTATTAAGAAACATAATATTAATATCTTGAATAAATACATTGTACCAAGACCAGAGGAATTTAGACAGTATAATAATAAAAAGAGATGACGATAAACAAAAATTATGTAACTGCAGAAATTCTCGTAACTGTCCTCTTAATAATAAATGTTGCACTGAATCATTAGTGTACCAATGCAATATCTCATCTATTGAGGATCCAGATAACGTAAAAGTCTACATTGGATGCACAAGACATGAGTTCGAGAAGCGGTTCAACCAAAATCAAAGTTCTTTTAGGATAAATAAATACCGAAAGCAGACGTCCATATCGAAATATTTCTGGCACTTAAAAGAAACCGATAAAACACCTACAGTAAAATGGAAATTAATAAAAAAAAGCTAGAATATGTAGGTCATTAAATGACCCATGTTCTTTGTGCATACATGAGAAACTATATATTCTTAGGTTTATAAAAAATAAAAATTTACTTAATCAAAGAAATGAAATAGCTATATTTTGCCGACATTGTCAAAAATTTTCCTTAAATAATGTTTTAAAAAAGCTGATAAATGAAATATACATATTTATATTTGATATTTAATAATAATTTTTAAATAATTTAATGAAATTCTATTACATTTATTTGTTTTAAAAGAAGTATAGTCTATTAGTAATTAAGATTAAGAATAATATTTTAAAATTCTAGTTCAATACGACGTATTTATATACAAATAAACCTTTTAGAAAAAATCTTTATGTATACAAGTACAAATTTAACGGCGAACCAACGCATTTGATGTATTCTTTTGTTAAAGTTTCTTTTTGTGTTCATATAATCTTTTATTTAGATTGCTTGAGGTTTCTCCTATGTGTTTACTGATTTCCTAATTTTCCTTAATATATATATATATATATATATATATATATATATATATATATATATAAACGTGTTTCACTGAATAATATAGGCACATTTTGTCTATTTTTATGATGATCCCTTCCAGTTCTCTAATCAGTTTCTTGATGTTGATAAAATTCATAAAGGAAGGCGCCTTAGTTTTTCCTACCCAAGTACTTTCGATAACCTACAAACTCATCCTCATTGGGTGAATTACAATGACAAACTTATTGTAACTGACAAAATCTGCATTTCATTGTGATGGTGATTTAAAAAAATGTCAAACGCGTACGCGCTGCTGTAATTATTTTAACATTTTAAATTTATCTGTTGTAGCTATGGAATTCTTTTGCAAAATAAACGTCCCAATATAAGAGAGTTGACCAGAAATTGGTAGAAATGCAAAATGACATTAAATATTTGTTATATGCACTTCAACACGTTGCTACTACACTCGTAATAAATTTTGTTGAGTGTTGGTTGGTTGCATTTGATATAGAGAGCCTTGAGAATTTGAAGTTTTTGTTTATAATTTTCGTGGTGTAGTATATTGTTGTCGTAAAGTATTTTTCTGTATTGTGAAAGTGGAAAGGAATGTTTTAGATGTTGTGCAATAGAACTTGTATCTGACAAATGGTTATACATTGTGGGCCATAAGTTTCCATACATAGAAGAAAATAAACATTTTACGTTGGACAACCGTTTTTATTTATATAATGTGAACTATTTGATTATCATTGTTTCGAAAAACCCATATTAATACGTGTTTCCTACTGTTAATGAAAACGCATTGACACAGTTGATGTCATATGCTTGTAATAGCGTTGGTGATACGTTCCTTGAGATGATTTATGTCTCGGAACTTCACCTGATACACCATGGCCTTCAAGTGCCTCCAAAGATAGAAATCATGTTGGGAGAGATCTGGGAATCTTGGAGGCCACTCCACAGAACGACACCGACCAGTCCAAGCATCCAGAGACTGCTGATCCAAATACCGACTCACTTGATGACCGTAATGAGGTGGAGCTCCATCTTGCTGGAAGTAAACTGGATAGCCACCTTCTTTGTTTAGGAGGGATGGAAGAATTTCCTCTTGCAACATGTTAGGATACCTTTTTGCATTAAGATTTTCACTTACATAAATTGGTTCAATAACTCACCCCCCCATATTCCAGCTTACACCATCAATTTACCGGCACCTTGCATTTTTGTCGAACTCAGCCAGTTAGGGTTATCATTACTCCAGTAACGTAGGTTTTGCGTCTCTGTCATTGGGCAGAGTGCGCTCAGGGGCGACTCTTTCAAAGGACAGTCACAACTGAGGAAAATTATACAGAGAGGTGCAGGCCCTGGGGAACAGCTGCCCGTACTCTCATTGCACTAGAGAGGGATCGATGCTCGCGGGGGCTTGGGCAATTTTTGTTCATAGCCCGGGTGTACGCGCTCCGGCTGCCCACATTAAACTGACATTCTGTCACAACCTGACCTTGTCGGGGGGTTGAGTAAATACAAAAATGTAGGTTTTGCAGATTAACCTCCCCACTGACGTAAAAATTTGCTTCATCCGTAAACAAAATCTTTGTTGAAAAGTTTGCATCCTTGTTCAATCTGATCAATGCCCATTCATAGGATTCCATCCGTATGGAAACTTATGGCCCATTCTTCAGAATTACCAATAAGATTCGACTGTCATCTTTGGCTTTCATAATAGTGCTTAAAGTTTTTTAGATTCTTGAAATTATTATGATTCATTTGAAATTCAAAAGCTAATAACAGGATCTGGGAAAAGCAAAGAAATGAACCATTATCTAACCATACCATCACAAACGGTTTCAAAAGTTTTTGAAAGTTGTGATTTGCCACTAGAAACAAAACCTAGAATTAGTCAACCACCACTATGTTACATTGAAAAAGTAAGATAGAAGAGAACCTGGCCACCAGTAGCACTTGAAATATTCAGAATATATCGGATTATCAAAAGATACACTATGCAGCTTATTACGTAATCTTCAAAAGCATGTAGGGACTCATGAGTGATCCCCACCCAAACAATTAAAAACCGATAAGACATGCAATTACTTGCATACTTTACATCTGATGAAGCCTAATATATACATACATTCACTATGACCAACTACTCTCATTTTCCGATGACACCCGTTTTCTACGGCGGCTTGCCAAAATCTGTTGCAGACACCTGCTTAGGTACATTTGTGTTTGTTCAACACGCACAGAGACCATCTGTGGTTTATACTGCAACACCGCTGAAAGGAACTTGCTTGCAGTTCCTAGAGCGCGCATATTCTGTCATGATTAGCAGTTTGAACAACGCTAGTACAATCAGACCCTCGGTCATGAAAACTTTTTGAGATCGTCTCTTCAGACCACAAACACGAAGAAATCATCTTTCTCATTGATCAACCATGGTAAGATCCGAACGTGGATCTTATGCTCGGAAAGCGATATATATATATATATATATATATATATATATATATATATATATATATATGTAAAACTGAAGATGCTTGTGTGTCTCTGTGTGTGAGTCTACGTGTGTGTGTCTGTATGTGTATCTGTGTGTTTTTCTGTCTCTGTGTCCGTGTATGCTATTTATGCGCGTCCATATTTCTCGATCGATTTTGATTAAGTTGTACACACATGTTGCAAATTTGCTAAGATATGTCAAGACCAACTTTTCAATCTCCAGTCCCCCCCCCCCCGGGTTTGGCAGAAAAATTGATAAAACTGAAGGTGGGTGCAACTTTTTGCGCAAACCAAGGCAAAGTTACGCACGAACAAACTTTTTACTGGACGGGTTGATGTTCTTTGCACTTAATGTAAACCATAGCTCAGGTCGCGAGGTTTATGTCGAGGGCTTGACAGATTTCCGGCGGCATTGGCTTCACACAAACATTGCAAAAATCTGAAAAAATCGGGTTTTCGTTCTACTTAAAATGAAAACTTGAATAAATTCCTAATTTTTTATCCGATTTTATTAAAAAATTTCGCAGAATATTTGCCATCATGCAAAAAATAAGATAGTCCTGCTCGCTTCCCCGTGTATAACGAAAAACTGTTCGAAAGGCCCGTTTTCGGCCATACTTCCCTGATTTTTTAACCGATAATTTCTAAATTTGTCATGTAAATTACATATGACACACCAATTGTCTTGCATGAATGTTTGGTTTATATTATTTCAGTTAAGTGGAAGAAATCTGCAACAAACTAGGTCCAAAATCGGCTTTTACCATTTAGCTAACAGTTTCTTAAGATGATTCTATCTCAAATTGGCATTCGAACAACCTTTGATGCAAAGATTGTTTGAGAAGGATTATTGAAACGTTAAATCACAAATGATTGAGCTATTAGACATTTTACAAGTATACGAATATACCAATAGTATTCCATTGGTATATCCATATACTTGTAAAATCTCTAATAGGTCAATTGTTTGCGATTTCTATTTATACACATATTAGACAGGTAATGGACAGAGTATTTTTTACGGCTGAGGTGATTTTCATTTTAGACTAGTGTTCTTGGAGGGGAGTCATGAATCCACTTTTCCCTGCGTTCTCTTCTAATGTCAGTTATCTTGACAATATTTTCTCGTCACGGGTATGCTACAATGTAGTTGCTGAATGATCACTTATTCTTATTATTCTTTAGCCATTACCTTATCAGTAGAAACAGCAACAGGAAATGCCTAGTCAATATATTGTCTTGTCAATCTTGGCAAAATCCTTTCAAGAAACCAGAAGATTACCAAACTGTAAATGTCCAAGCTGCAGAAGCCTTATGGACGATCTAAATCCTAAAATTAGACGTCATCAGTCAGTCCGGAAGTTGAAGACGACATAGCTAGCCTTTTAACCACCTGTCAAGTTCTAGGATACGCTTATAATCGATCCTGACCTCTCATCTCGACTTCAGTCACCACTGGGCGAAGGACCTCCCCGACGCAGGTCACCGGCCAAGTCAGAAAGGTTCTTCAGATGAACTACAATGGCCACGTGTTCGTGACCAAATCGAGCCACCGAGTTGGAGGACATCGACAGTGGTCTAACCTGGAGAGGGATAGGCTTTATCATGTTAAAACGCCCAAGACACGCCACATGACGGCGCCCCAATGGCTCCTTTCGGGGTTAAGGGGGAAGTCTTCACTCGGTCTTTTCTACAAATATTTTCGTGGAGATTGTTCTGATGAGCTTTCCTCTTTAGTTTCTCGACTGTAGGAATTTAAGCGTGCGACTACATTGGCAACTAGGCCTCACTGACTTACTGTTGATCTATCTCGATTCAACCGTTAGTTCTATTCTAATAGTTCCTTTCCTCGCACTTCTCACCTGTGGAACTCATTTCCGATTACTTGCTTCCCTGCCAGCTACAATCTTCCAAAATTTAAATCAATCGCCATCTCTCGTCTCGAACTCGGTTCTTTTATTGTCCTTTGCCTTACTTCTCCTCACTAAAGTCTTCTCATTCTCTTTCTCTTCTGGTGTCCTAGTGGCTTTATCGCCTTGCTGGGGGTGGGATGGTTATCCAAAAAGGGTATGTTAAATTAGAGGGGAGAGAAAGAAGGAGAAAAAGTAGGAGAGAAAGAAACATTTAGTAGTGAGTTATCCACTCACTACTAAATCTTTCTTTCTCTCCTGTTTCTTTCTTTCTTTCTTTCTTTCTTTCTCTCCTGTTTTTTCTTTCTTTCTTTCTCTTCTGTTTTTTTCTTTCTTTCTCTCCTGTTTTTTTCTTTCTTTCTCTCCTGTTATTTCTTTCTTTCTTTCTCTCCTGTTTTTTCTTTCTTTCTTTCTCTCCTGTTTTTTTCTTCTTTCTCTCACCTCTAACGATGAGAGAGAAAGAGTAAAATGACACAATTAATCTGGATACAGGAGAAAAGAATAAAAATTAAAGTTATCAATTCGATAAGATTTCTTTTAAAGCATTTCACCCAAAGCAAGGCGGGAGTGCCACTAGCACGCAAGGGGTTACAGAGGATGGAAAACAAGAGTAACGAGGCGTATTTGAGGAAAGGATGCGGAGAAGGACAGGGAACAAGATCAGGGTAACAGAAAATGTCGATTGACATTACACTTGAATAATTGAAGATTATAGTAATCGGGGAAACGAATAAGAGGAAGGGAGATCCACAGACGGGAAGTGCGAGAGAAGAAGCTGAGACGGTTACATTTAACCGTTTCGACAGTGAAAGAGTGGGACTGAGATGCCAGCCTAGTAGCTCGCTTAAATTCATGCAGTCTGGGAACCAGCGAAAGTAGCTCGTCGGAACTGTTGCCGTGAAAATAGTTGTAGAAGAGACAGAAGAGGTGCCACAGCACGTCTGTGGGATAGCGATTGTAGACTAGATACCAGATCAGGACCTATCACATTGCATATTCGTCTCTGGATTTTGTCGAGGACCCTGAGACGTACAGCGGAGCACCAGTTCATATATGACAGCAATATTTCATGCAAGGGCGGATTTATAGATTTGAAGGATGGGCTCAGGAAAAAAAAAGATAGTTAAAGATAGAGAGAGAAATGTAAAATTAGACAAGTTCACAGACGAAAACGAGGTCTGACCAAAAAGTGTCGGGACTGGTTTTCTAAAAAGAAAACTACAACACATATAAATTCGGTACTTAATCTCCTTCGAAGTAGTCTCCATCTGAAG
The DNA here is from genome assembly GCA_964036315.1 of Acanthosepion esculentum. Classification (NCBI taxonomy): domain Eukaryota; kingdom Metazoa; phylum Mollusca; class Cephalopoda; order Sepiida; family Sepiidae; genus Acanthosepion; species Acanthosepion esculentum. The sequence continues at coordinate 46,304,373 of OZ038489.1, read as the reverse complement.
TGATACACATTATCCACCGTATTTTCCATTGATAGAAATAGTTCCTGGAATTCCTTTTTTTGCGGGGCGGGGGATAGCGAGCAGCATCCTCGTCGCATTCTTGACGTCTTGAAATCTTGTTCCTTTAAAATGGGATTTCATTTTTGGAAAGCGGAAAAAGTACAAGATCTGGAGAATATAGTGGTCATCGGACGTGCGTAATCCAGTCTATTCAGTGTTCATATTGACTCACCAGATGAAAGAGCACAACTGAGATCAATCCGGGCATCAAGGTATAGTGGCGCCACCTATCATTATCTATACGTACTGCTTACCCTTAACTTTTGGCACGTCAGTGTAGACAGTTATTGATAAATAGAAGTTGTGTAGGTAGGTAAACAAAAGAAAGTAAAGAAAAGAAACGGGGAAGTGAAAGACAATACTGTGGAAGAAAATTACCCTGTCGAAAATAGTCGTTGCCAAAAAGAAAAAAAAAAGAAAAAGAAAAAAGAAAATACTGCAAATTCACAGAAGACCGAACCTCCCCACCCCGCAAAAAAAAAAAAAAAAAAAAATAAAGCACAAAATATAATTTTAAAGAATCGCCTAAATACAATCTGAACATTCAAATGTGAATCAGATGATGCTGTTGGTTAATTTCCCTGCGGTGTCATCCAATCAGCGCGCGTTATTTAGTTAGCTACTTGAGAACTCAACGCGACAACCCCCAACCTAAATATCAATTCTCTGTTGGTGCTCTGCCTTTTCTCGTCTTTCGCTCAGGAAAGCCCTGATGAATCTGGGGAACGACGGTAATAAACTTGGCTGGCACGTTATTAGAACTTAACGTATAAAAAGAAAATAAGTAAAGAATCGATAAAAAAATAAAAAAATAATGACACCGTTTGTTAAATCTGAACCGAATAAAGAATAAAACGAAGATTGTTGTCCGTACATGGTAAGCAAGCCATTAGGTTGAATCCTAAATAAATCCTGTTTTCGATTATCAAAAATTTTATTCTTCAAGAAATAAAGTACAATTATTTTATTCAAAACGAGATCTCATCAATGTACAGTTGAGCTGGCTAGATGTAACCGTAAATTCTATGCTAAACGTTTCTTTTCTCACAATTCACGCTAGTGTAAATCCCTTCCTTTATATATTACTCTTTTGAGTAATTTGTAACACATCTGTTTATCATCTCTCAGTTGCGTCTCTGTCTTTGAGCAGAGTGCACTCAGGGCCGACTCCGTCAAAGGACAGTGTCGCAACTGAGGAAAATTATACTGAGACGTGCCCAGCTCTGGGGAACATCTGCCCGAGGCCGCGCCCTCTCATGGCACCGGAGAGAGGGATCAGTGCTCGCACCGAGGCCAGCGCAATCGACGGTTGCGGGGGCTGCGGGCAATTTTTGTTCCTTGCCTGGGTGTCGCGCTTGGGTCTCCACCTTAAAAACTGACCTTGTGTCACATCCAGCCTCGGTGGGGAGAGACAGAGTAAATACCGTTTAAATCCCTTCCGGCCCCATGCTTTCCACTCAACTTTAATCTGCAAAAATTTAAAAGCAATGTCAATCGCTATCTACTGCCTTCCAGAATAGTCTTTTTTCTTCCCGCTCATTATTAATGTTTCTCTTCCTAATTCTTCCACGCCCACTAATCCCTCGTGTCTTAGTGTGTTTACTGCCTTGCATAGGGTGAAACTAATATATATATATATATATATATATATATATATATATATATATATATATATATATATATATATATATATATATATATGATATATTCTCCCGTCGAGTTCGACGTATGAGGTTCCGACGACCACAAACTAATTATCTGCAGGCCTATGACGGGCATGACTTTTGACACCGGCTCGAGAAATGCACAAAAGACCACAAACAGTACAGGAGAAGGTATTGTATTCAAGTGCAGCAGGAACACTGTTAGATGTCATATTTTGCTTTCTCGTTTCATGTAGTCGACTGATGGTTACTTCTCAGTGCAGCTATATCAATCTTGTACTTCTTTAGCTCCAATGCGACCGGAGCTGTTTTTCTTTCTGGTGCTGAGTTGTTGTCCTGGAGAGTTCGTACATTCCAAGTGCCAAGATGAAGTTGATGTTGTTTCGTAGAGTTTTTCGCAGTAGCCGGATTTGTGTGGAACTAATTAGATGTAGTTGATCTGTTTCAAGTGGTGAAGGCTGGTGTCGGACCTTCCACACTTTTTTGATCTGCCGATAAAAAAAGTAACGGTGCAAAAGACTGTCCACGGAAACTCCGAACGACAGCCCTCATGTGTTATTATCACGGAGTTTAACCTCTCCGGGTCACAGTACACGCCTCTCGGCAGACACATGCAATATAATGACCGGGTTAAGCTGTCATGAGATTTCCTTCCCATCTGAAATCTTTTCATCCCGCGGAGCTATGTAAAGTACCAGGTTGAGAACTGGCCTTGATGAGCGTGAAAGGAGTCTCTTTGAGCTTTGGTTAGCAATCCTTTCAGTGTTGGTTTCATGATATATATATATACAAAAACAGAGAATGTCTCATATAGAGAAGATGTAACATTGAAAAGCATAAAGGAAAAAAATTAATTATTTTTAATAATTATTTTTAATAATATGTGGAAATCTCCACCCTTTACCTGAAGACGGTCGTAAGACCAGAAACACGTGTTGTAAAACTATGTAAAACTATGAAAAATAAAGAATAATATTTAAAAAAAAAAACCCACATTACAACCAAAAAAGTTTGCGGTACCTCTCTTCTTTTTAATATATATATATATATATATATATATATATATATATATATATATATATATATATATATATATATATATATATATATATGTCGTCACCATTATTGGCAGTGAATTTTTGCCAGTGGCGGACTGGGTCTAAAAATATTGGTTGCCAGGAGACAAGAGGGATGCTATCATTTAATTTTCATAAGGAATAAAATACATATGGAAAAGGGGATACAATTAAAATGTTTGTAGAAAAAATGATTTTCTTCGTAATTACAGTATACGCATACTGTAAATATTATCGACAGTAGATTGGATCTGGCTTGGCTTTCACCCTTGACCCCGGAAAGAATTTTTGGGGCGCCGTCATGTGGCGTTTTAACATGCGAGAGCCCATCCCTCTCTAGGTTAGATCGCAGCCGGTGTTCTCCAACTCGGTGGTTCGCTTTGGCCGTTGTAGTTCATCTGAGGAACTTTTCTGACCTTGCTGGTGACCTGCGTCGCGGAGGTCCTTCGCCTAGTGGTGCCGTGTTAACACCACCCCTCACGTATGTTTAGCCCGCCAGCTGAAGTAGTTTACCGAGGCATGGCAACTTGGAGCCATCACGTGAGAGATTTAGGAGATGGTTGAGGACCAATGATGACCATCCACCCTAAGGTGCAGCTTGCCATACATCAAAGGTCCTACCTCTATCCAGAGCGCCCTTATGTCCTCACTAAACCACGCATATTTTACACTACATCTCGGAGTGAACAGTTAGTCATCAAATGTATCACTTTAAGAATTATTATTATATATATTTTAAATGAATATAAAGAAAAGAATAGAAGTATAAAATTAGCATCAAATATATGAGAACATTTTTATTATTATTATTTTTCCTGTTAAAAATTGTCTATTCTGAACCAATAATAATAAAAAAACGTAAACAAAACAAAATAACATTATAACTCGAAATCTTAAGTAATTGGTTGATATTTTTAAATATTGTCCTCAAGAATTTACAGGTAGTTCAAAAGCACAATAGAACATTGCATGCATTAAGAGAAATCGTTTCTGTTCATTCGATCGTTGTGTGAATCAGCCAATAATTGCTTCTGACTCCAATTCATCTAACAAGACATTTCGATAGCAACAGTTATGATTCCAAATTCTCCTCTGACAGCGAATTTCTAAACCATGTCTTTATGATCTTTAACTTTGAAAATGTCCTCTTACTTAAGTTCTTATCCCTTTTATTACATATTAACCGATAGTTCAAAAGCACAATAGAGCATTGCATGCAGTCCATTATATTAAGAGAAATCGTTTCTGTTCATTCGATCGTTGTGTGAATCAGCCAATAATTGTTTCTGACTCCAATTCATCTAACAAGACATTTCGATAGCAACAGTTATGATTCCAAATTCTCCCCAGACAGCGAATTTCTTAACCTTGTCTTTATGATCTTTAACTTTGAAAATATCCTTTTACATTGGACTTGAGTAACTGATAGTGTGCAGATTACTTTACATAGTTCTTATTCATTTTTATTGCCAAAACAGATCCTTGTGTTTGTTTCCTTATTGAATTTTTATTCGATATAAGAGGCCCCCTCCATTAGGGGCCAAATTATCATCGGGCAAGCTCACACCTTGCCACTGATTTTTGCCGTTTATCAGACAAGACTTTTGGAGTAAAATTCCGCAGGTTTTGATGCGAACAGTTGCAAATGGAATCTGTTTTTTATTAGAGAAATTTTTCCCTGTCAAAGTGATTTATCGCGATCAAGAAAGGTAATAATGGGTTGTTTCAAGGCCAGTTGAATACCCTGCGTCTCTATTTGGAGGGGAAGCCACTGTTTGATGCAGCGTGATTTACCGCTCGGCCACGAAGAACGTTGGATCAAGCAAGACTGTACTTTCCCTTTTCTAAGAAAAGTACATCCTCTTCAGTCAGATTATTTTTCTCGAAAGCTCCGCATTTGCCCAGTTTCGTATCCGAAATGTAAACAAAGCAATTTCTAAAGAATTACTGGATTTATTTTTAATCCGACATTTTTATTACTTCAAGCATTGCTCAAATTCCATCCGTGTCGGAGAAGACATTTTCTTTACTAAGATTTATCGAATGCGCAAGCCGATAGAGATAATACACAGTTTAATAAATATAAATTGCGCGTCTATTTCTTTTGAAGTTATAAAAAATGACAGAATCTATCTATCTATCTATCTATCTATCTATCTATCTATCTATCTATCTATCTATCTATCTATCTATCTATCTATCACAATCTCTTCATCTATCTATCTATCTATCTATCTATCTATCTATCTATCTATCTATCTATACCAAGCTTAACTTAATAGGTCATAACTTTCACCCCCCCAAAACCATTTAGTACATTTTCAGAATCACCCTACAGACCCTGAATTAACTCCAGTCACGATGGACAAATGCATTCTTAAGGAAGCGCCATGCTTTGAATGTCTATTGGGTCTCAAATTCACACCATGCCGCAAGCTCGCACTCCTGCTATATATTTAGAGATCCTTGATAAAATACAAAGAAGAATCTGCAATGTCATTGGTGCTGACCTGGCATCCCGACTTCAGTCATTTTCCCGCCGGCGTAACGTAGCTTCCCAGTGCCTTTTCTATAAATAATTTCATGGAAATTGATCTTATGAACTCTCTTCTATGGTGCTTAGACTTTATGAACTTAAGTGCAAGTATGTTATGCGTTGTTTTCCTCTGTCCCTCTTGCCCTCTATCTGTCCCTTGAGTATCAGATTTTCCAAGCCCTCTTTCCTCATTATGTGTCCCAGAAAACTCTTTCTTTGTCTCTTTCTGATGTTAATTATTAGTTTCCTTTTTGTTTCCATTTTCTCTAAATCTTCGTCGTTTCTAACATGTTCGGAACATAGTATCCCCAGCATCCTGCTGTAGGACCACATTTCTGTTGCTTCAAGTCTCCTCTACATTGTTGAGGGTTCCGTACAGCACTCTGTACTTTAGTAACAACCTAACTTGAATGGTTCACGAGTTTTAAATTGGGCGAACTTTAGTATGAAAAAGTCAAAACAGCGGGTTGCTCAATGAGGACTATACTCATTAACTTCCAACAGCTTTCGAGACTAGTTCAATGTTATTATAATTGTTTATTTTTTAATTTAAATATTATTTAATTATGATTTTGATAAATTTTCATTTTTGCAATCTAAAACTGAAAGAAGGGAAGTTTATTTTTCGGATTAATTTCTATAATTACTCACTTATCGTTATCGCCATCATTGTCGTGTGTGTGACAACGAATAACCTTCTTTCTAGAGCGACTATTGCCGATAGCGTTCAGGGGGAAATCATTATCTTCTACATCGTACAGGGAGAGATCATTATCTTCTCCCTTTTCTGAGAATTCCAAATATTAACGTTCTCGTCATGATGATGATACTCGTTTCATTTTCCTTATCATTTTAAATACCTGGTCGATTTGTCAATGAGATATTTTTTTTTACAGTGGTGTTCACCTTATACAAGGCCCTAGGGCCACTCAAGGTAGGGGTTTACAGTATAGGAGATACAGCTTATGCGGATATTTGCGGAGGATAACGGTTAACCTTAGATATGAATAAATTAAGATTGTAGTGATCGGGGAAGCAGCCTCCTGGGAGTCGGTTTCACAAGGCAACAGTTCATTAGAAGAAGCTGCTTGAGTAGAACTTACATCTCACCCGAGAGATATGAAGGGAATGAGAGTGGTTTGCTACAATGTGCATGGAGGGTTTTAGGCGTGAAGGCTAGGACTGGTGGAACTAAGGAGTGTAGTTCATCTGAACACCATCCACGGAAATAGCGATAGAACAGTGAGAGGCTTGCGACGTCTCGTTTGTGAGAAAAGGGGTGGAAAATAATTCGTTGCTAACAAGGACGCGGAGACGCTTTTGGTCTCTAGCGAGAGTGGAAAGGGAGGACTGGGCAGTTCTCGCCCAGATATAGCAGCAGTACTCCATTTCCGGCCTAATCTGGCTCTTGTTAAGACAGAGGATAGCAAGACGAGTGATGTACGTGTTGGAACGGTTCAGAGAACCGTTCTATCACGTACATCACTGGGACCGTTAGGACGTGGCTGAAGACAATACCACGAGTTGACCCAAGCCTCACGAGTGAAATTGGATAGACGCTGTGCTGGCACGAATTCACAAATAGACGTAACCGAGGGTTTGAGTTTTTGGCATTGTTTAGCTATTGATTGTGTTAGATTATGCGATCGTCCCCCAAAACTGTATGGTCCACTCAGCATAGTTGCAGTGTTAACCAAAGGTTTACCCTGTAGGTGTCAAAAAAAGCAGAAACGTTCCTAGGCAAGAGCCGGGAACAAGGATTATTTATTCAAGCTTATTACCAGTTAATGCTGCTATCCGTTTTTGCCACAGCGGTGCGGCGACGCTGGAGTGTCCTCTGTGCGCGAGCGACAGTTACACATGCAGCATGTGTCGCCTCTCTACGTCACCGATGTTGTTCAAACGAAAGGCACATGCAAGACACTGCTTGGCACTGGTATCGTCGTAGGATATACCAGCGAGAGATTGGGTGCAAAGTCGGGCTACGTTACTTTGAGTAGATCCGTTAAAAAGTGACGGCTCCTTATTGTTTCAAGAACGCATCTAAATACTTTGTGTTTTAATACCCGAAACATATTTGAGTATTCTGGTTAAAATTGTTGCATTTTAGCGATTTAGTAGGCCTAACTTAGAATAGTACAAGGGGTCAAGTCCGAACGACCTAGTAAGGATCGAACTCACTAATCAGTCGTAATTAATCTAACGAGTTTGTTAACCATTACACCACATCTAGTCATTGTTTAAAAGAAGTCTTCCGAATTATATATAGACTTTTATCACTTTACTTACAAAAGGTATTCACTGGATATATGCAAATTGTACTGACGCACTAACATTTTTCTTAATTAATCTTCCCTGCTAAAATGAATGTCTTGTATACTCGTGGATGTTATGATTTCATCAGTTGAGGTCGACATTTACTACGACGTATTTTATAGGAAGAACCTATAACAATACATTTCCGTGTGTCGCGTTTAGTCCTTTAGAACTTTAGCGGACTAAGCTTATGTTTACGTGGATGCAAATGCACATGCGCACGAACGATAGAGAAACGCTGATAATTTAAAATTTAGAAATAATTGTTATTAATATGTTTTTTGGGGTATGTAATTTTTGTGATACCAACGAATACTCGTTGCTACTTTGTAATGCTCGTTGTAATCGCAGATACAACTATAGTAACACCGTTGAACAATACTAGTGTCAGACGCCTTCGAATAACATTCGAACTAATAGTACTTGCTCGATAATACTCGCTCGAATATTAATCCGTATAGTGATCTGAATAGAGAAAAAGTATAGTGAATAGAGTAGAGAATAGCGGTCCGTATAGTAATAGAGGGTAGAATAGAAATGTCGATCCGTATAGTAATAGAGGATAGGATAGAAATAGCGATCGGAATAGTAATAGAGGATAGATTAGAAATGTCAATCCGAATAGTAATAGAGGATAGATTAGAAATGGAGATCCGAATACTAATAGAGGATAGAATAGAAATGGCGATCCGAATAGTAGTAGAGGATAGAATAGAAATGCAGATCCGAATAGTAATAGAGGATAGAATAGAAATGGAGATCCGAATACTAATAGAGGATAGAATAGAAATGGCGATCCGAATAGTAATAGAGGATAGAATAGAAATGGAGATCCGAATAGTAATAGAGGATAGATTAGAACTGGAGATCCGAATACTAATAGAGGATAGAATAGAAATGGCGATCCGAATAGTAGTAGAGGATAGAATAGAAATGGAGATCCGAATACTAATAGAGGATAGAATAGAAATGGCGATCCGAATACTAATAGAGGATAGAATAGAAATGGCGATCCGAATAGTAATAGAGGATAGAATAGAAATGGCGATCCGAATAGTAATAGAGGATAGAATAGAAATGGAGATCCGAATAGTAATAGAGGATAGAATAGAAATGCGAATCCGAATAGTAATAGAGGATGTAAGAGAAATGCAGATCCGAATAGTAATAGAGGATAGTATACAAATGGTGATCCGAATACTAATAGAGGATACAATATAAATGCAGATCCGTATAGTAATAGAGGATAGAGTAAAAATAACGATCGTTAGTCGTCATCTACTTCTTACATATATGCGTTTCCTCTATGGTCACGTGGTCTACTTAGTTCAATAATGTGATCGCCTGTGTTTGCTCACTGGCGATCTATGTTCAAACTCAAGTGTCGGCAGCGACACTTTAACTCTATATAACAATAATACATCCGATTTTATTTTGATTCTTTTTCTTTGTTTCCATCGCTTTTGTTATTAAATATCCTACATTGATATCGATGATGTCAAGACGACGGTTTTGCGAGTGACTTAGGAGTATACTTCAGATCAGAATCTCTCAACCGAGGTTTCCCGGAACCCTAAGATTTCGCAAAAGGTTCCCAAGAGTTTCGTGAGAACAGGTGTTACCTGATTAACCTTATGTCTTTTCAACATTACCAGTAAAGGATAAAAAAAACAATGCAGCAATTATCTGTTTTCGTTCTGTTTACATTTATATTACAAGTATATGACATTGGTTACTTATGCTTATTTTTTACGTTTGAGTTTAGAATTTTTTTTGTGTGAATGAAAACATCCTGATGAAGTATTAGAAACGAACAGTATGAATTTTATTTAGCATTACCGAAAAATTTGACAAAGAAGTATTAATTTTTCCTTAAACTAGTTATTCAAAAATACATACTATGATATTTATCACGTAAACTACGATGAAATAAAATGAGAAAGATATGGTATATAATTTTGTTTTTGCGCAGGGGCTCCTCGAGACATGTAATTTATTTTAAGGGTTATGCAAGGGTAATAAGGTTGAGAAACGCTGCTCCAGATACAGTAATCCATAAAATTCAGATCTGGGCTTTTAGAGGGCCACTGAGATGGACCAATTAGAGCTGGTGTATTTTTCCGAAGAACAAATTTGCCGCTTTTTACTGTGCACCCTGCAGATTATGCAAAAGCGTTCGATAAAGTACACCACAACGATCTGTTGGAACAGCTCATTAAAACTGGGACTGATATTAGAATAATCAAGGACCTATACTGGCAGCAACCGGCAACAAACCACCTGCATACGGATAGAAAATGAGTTCAGCAAAAGTAGAAAAAGGTGTGACACAAGGACGTGTCTTCTCACCGTATTTAGTAACAGAAAGACCAATGCAAATCCAGAAGATCTGCCAAGAAAAGTGCAAAATTGTAAGAACCTGGACGCAAATTTACTGCAGATGATATTGCGATTAAAGCACTTTCTGAACATTTTGGTCTCAGTGAACTGTTTTTTCTTTAATTAGAGTAGCATTATTAAAATGGAAATTGTGGTCAGTATGCATCGTATCTGCTTGAACACTTTGTAAAGGTATCTTTATATAAATAGTAATGTACAAGATGTTCTGTAATCTCTGGTGAAGAGTTTCTCTATAATCTTTAGTGAAGAGTTTCTCTATAATCTCTGGTGAAGAGTTTATTTATAATCTCTGGTGAAGAGTTTCTTTATAATCTCTGGTGAAGAGTTTCACTATAATCTCTGGTGAAGAGTTTCTCTATAATCTCTGGTGAAGAGTTTCTCTATAATCTCTGGTGAAGGGCTTCTCTATAATCTCTGGTGAAGAGTTTCTCTATAATCTCTGGCGAAGAGTTTCTTTATAATCTCTGGTGAAGAGTTTCTTTATAATCTCTGGTGAAGAGTTTCTCTATAATCTTTGGTGAAGGGCTTCTCTATAATCTCTGGTGAAGGGCTTCACTATAATCTTTGGTGAAGAGTTTCTCTATAATCTCTGGTGAAGAGTTTGTCTATAATCTCTGGTGAAGAGTTTCTTTATAATCTCTGGTGAAGAGTTTCTCTATAATCTTTGGTGAAGGGCTTCTCTATAATCTCTGGTGAAGAGTTTCTCTATAATCTTTGGTGAAGATTTTCTCTATAATCTCTGGTGAAGAGTTTCTTTATAATATCTGGTGAAGGGCTTCTCTATAATCTCTGGTGAAGAGTTTCTTTATAATCTCTGGTGAAGAGTTTCTCTATAATCTCTGGTGAAGGGTTTCTCTATAATCTTTGGTGAAGGGTTTCTCTATAATCTCTGGTGAAGAGTTTCTTTATAATCTCTGGTGAAGGGCTTCTCTATAATCTCTGGGTTTCTCTCTTCTTTATACAATGTTTTGTTCTGGGAAAGTTTCCCAAATGTCAAGTTTATATTGGGGACATTTTTCTCCTACTGTGTACTTCATTGGTTCTTGACGGAGCTTCTTAACATAATTCAGGTCACGAAAATAATTATTGTAAACATCCTAATGTCATAGTCATTATAATTGTTTTAGATATTAATTTAAATCGTTTTTCATTATGATTTTGATCAAATTTCTGTTTAATTACTCACTTATCGTCATCGCCATCATTGTCGTCTGTGTGACAACGGATATCCTCATCCCGAGATCGATTGTTACCGATAACGTAGTGGCAGAAATCATTATCTGCTGCCTTAATACCTTTTCTGTCAATTCTAAATATTAACGTCCTCATCATTGTTAATGTTGCCAACGATGTCTCTTCATTATTATCTTAAAAATCTAAATTATCTGGGATATATCAGTCGCTGCACTACCTCTGTTCAAAAAGCGTTACATCTGGTTAACTTTTTATATCTTGTGGGTGTTGCTGAGGACAAAGTGATGACAAGTCTCTCACTTCAGCACTCTCCTGATTTTAGAAAGGCTACCAGCTTCTTTTTTATGTGCTGTGTATCTTCGGGACGTAGGTGATCATGGCCCTCCACATCTTTCCGTTTCTTGTAGCTCTTAATAAATTTTGTCTTTTTGTTATTTATCCCAAACCCTGTTCTGCTATCCATTTGCTCAAGCTCATTAAGTATGTTACGCATTGCTTTCCTCTTTCTCTCTGCCCCGTGAGTATAAATTTTCCCAGCCCGCCTTCTTTATTTTGTGCCCTAGAAATTTCAGCTGCCTCTTCCTGGTGTTAAGTATAAGTTTCCTTTTTATTTCCATTCTCTCCAAAATATCGTTGTTGCTCACAAGTTCGGCATCTTTCTGTATTTTATTCTTCCTCGGAATTTCAATTCTTCTAAAATCTTCAGAATTGTTCCAGGCATGTCGATAATAATGGGTAGACATTTCAAATTTATGTTTGACAATATCTTCATTTCTCTTCATGTTTTTTTTTATTGTGTTCTATCTTCGTCTTCGCTTGTTCTTTTAAACTGCCATTAATAGCGATTCTGTTACTCTGATCAAATGTCTTCTGAGGAACCATGTTAATATCGTCTCTTCCGCCATTACTTTTGTTTGTTGGTTGAAATGCTCGGGCATTTGTATTTCTTACAATTCTTTTAGGGTTTATTTTATTTTGCTGTTTTTGTTTTGCCGTAAACTCTGTCTGTCACGACCAAACTTTTATTGCTTTGTAATACACATGTTTCTTGACAACTGAGTGAATACATTCTTCATTGCTGGTGAATTCTTACTGTTTCATAGACAGGCATTTTTTTGCAGGTTTTTATGCATTGTCCAAAATTCTTGATTTAAAAAAAAAATCCAAATTTCTCATTTTTTTTTTATTGTCTTCTTTAAACAGATTCTCTGTATATCTTACTGTGGATACTTTACAAGTATTTCTTTTCATCATGGTCTTCTAACCGCCGCCGTATTATCTGCTACTATACGGCATCGAGGCGTGGACTCTGAACAAGACACTCGCCTCCAGCATCCCGCTTTGACTTCCGCGCTCTCAGAACCATTGAGGGGATGCACTGAGCCGATCCATCATAAAACCGACCAGCTAAGCAGCATCCCCGCACCATCTCTCAGCGCTGTCCTGATAACCTGATGACCATTCCACCAGTCATCTACCAGTTCGACGCACGACCGCCAGCAGATCAATCTGGCACAGGAGGATACGACGAAGCTGTAGGTAGTTCTTGTGGGCTCAAAATCTGCATAACATGAGATTTAGACTAGGCTATGGTGAGTTTAGTTCCCGAAGTGAGCTTTGAGTTACTGAGCTAGCCTTTTTTTGAGATTGTTCTTCATCTCATTCTGTTTGAATCCGCTTCCAGTATTCCTAGATACTTGTATTATTTACATTATATCGCGATCGTGAACGCGCGTGAATGGTTCCCGTGACCCATCAAGGTCCTAGGGGCTCCACATTTACCACAGGAGAAGTGGTGTTTCTTGATAGTCTGACGGAGCCCAACCCACTCCAGGTCTTTTTTTTTTTTAGAGTTACCTTCCCCTAGACTAATTGCCACCCAAGGCTATAGAACCCGGTCTGTCCTGGGAGAAGAAGATGATGATTCATACCTTTCACAAGGTTATTAGTACGTAAGTGAATGTAATGGATCCGACTGGAATTCGAACTCCGCTCTCCGATTCCTCAATCGGAGTCGCTAATTACTCCACCGTTCTTTACATTATATACAATCGGACTAATCTCCTCATCATGTGCCCTTTAAACTAATTCAGGCGTCTCTCGGGTAACCTACAGGAAATTTCGAACTTAGCCCTTTATTTAATCTATGGGGATATATTGTTCTTTTTCCGGGGTCCTTATTTAGGAATATACAGTATTGTTTTTGTTTTTGTACTTCACCGTGAGTGCTAAGCTATGATTCCATTGAGTCTCTACTTAATTTTAATGATACTGTTGGCTGGATGGTTTCTGTGAATCCTCTGTCTGTCTCTTAGTCAATCACACGTCCAAAGTCGCTTTGCAACGCCCCCCAAAAAACCCTCCTCATCGTGAATGAGAGTGATTTTTTTTACTTCCATTGTGTCACGCCCTCCAGCGACTTTAATAGTTATAGTTTCAAGTTAGATCATTCATCTTAATAATTCACCCTTTTATCATTTTTTTTAATATTGTTTTTTTTTTTTTTGGTCCGAATACGCTATTTTGCCGATCCCGGTAAAATAGGCACCAAGGCTATTTTGTCAGTAAATATAAATAGTGCTTTAGAACTAATATATATATATATATAATGTTCTTTTTATAGATACAAGTATTTAAGCAAATGCTCTGTTTTATAATAAACAGTATTAAATAACATTTACCGGCCTGAATATCCGAGAAATTTTCATAGAAAATTTTCGCTCTCCGACAGGAATCGAACCCGTATCCTATACGGAACCATCATTTCGCGTGATGTGCCTTAACCGTTCCGCCACAGATGAGCGTCTGGTTAGCAAGGTCGATTTTACTATCTTTAAACTTAAATCTTCCATGAATCTCTTCTATTCATATCTGCTCTAGCGTATCAAATGTAAACAAATGACGTCATATATTTTTAGAATTGGACATAGTCCGACAATTTATTTAAAGACATTTATATTATGTTTAACGTTCTTTTTATAGATACAAGTATTTAAGCAAATGCTCTGTTTTATAATAAACAGTATTAAATAACATTTACCGGCCTGAATGTCCGAGAAATTTGTTTACATTCAGGCCGGTAAATATAACATTTACCGGCCTGAATGTAAACAAATTCTTTAAATAAATTGTCGGACTATGTCCAATTCTAAAAAAAAATATATGACGTCATTTGTTTACATTTGATACGCTAGAGCAGATATGAATAGAAGAGATTCATGGAAGATTTAAGTTTAAAGATAGTAAAATCGACCTTGCTAACCAGACGCTCATCTGTGGCCGAACGGTTAAGGCACATCACGCGAAATGATGGTTCCGTATAGGATACAGGTTCGATTCCTGTCGGTAAATGAAAATTTCTCGGACATTCAGACCGGTAAATGTTATTTAATACTGTTTATTATAAAACAGAGCATTTGCTTAAATACATGTATCTATAAAAAGAACGTTAAACATAATATAAATGTCTTTAAATAAATTGTCGGACTATGTCCAGTTCTAAAAAAAAAAATATATATATATATTCAAGCATGTTTAGATGTTTAGTTAAATAATTTAGACGTAATTTATCTACTTATTTTACTTTTAATCCTTTGAAGTCCACGAATTTATTTTTTGGTGGCTGTAGAAAATTTACCAATTTTTTTTCAAATGATTTTTATTTTCCAAAGTACTTTCAATCTCATCTGAAACCATTTTCAGGAGTTGCATATCTATGGATGTGTTATGCGTTAAAACTGTAAATTCAGAGTATTTTTTACCTCTATGCAAAAGAGGTAACTTATGTGATTTTTTAAAAAGTTTTTTTCAAAAGATTTTGTCATTGTAGTATTTTAATTCAGTATTTTTATACTTTTTTTTTGATGCAATAAACGCGTAAGAACTTTGTTGCTATACTCGAAGTTGACTTTATTTATTGGGTGCGCAATTCTCTGATATAAAGGGCTTCCAGAATTTTAAGTTTGTGCTTATTATTATCTTGATGAAACCCTGATGTATTTTCGACTATCTGTCTAAACTGTGAATGTAGACATGAGTGTTCCTTTAGATGTTCTGAGATTGAACTAGGATCGTTCAAGCGAAACGTAAGCCTTCTCGTCATCGTTGTTGTTGTAAAACCAACATCCGTATTATAATTTTTATCAGAGATCTCCCAAAGGACATTTAAATTGATATACGATGTTGGTCTTGTGTAAGACACTAGTTGACGGAT
>OZ038489.1:46243914-46283914 GCA_964036315.1 Acanthosepion esculentum | reverse complement strand
AAAAATACCAGAATTTTAAGAAAATTAATTTTAAGAAAATTAATTTTAAGAAAAAAAAAAATGTGGTAAGAAGCCAAATTTTGAGAAAAGCAAAATAGAAAAATACTGCGTAAAGTAAAATAATCAAAATTTTAAGAAAAGAAAAAAGAATTCATTTTGAGAAAAAAAGACGCAAGCAAAGAATGAAGCCAAATTTTGAGACAGGAAAAAGAAAATTCTGTGAAAAACAAAATCATTTTCACAGTTAATAAAAAGAAGAACCGTGAAAATTTAATTTTGAGAAAAAAAAGAAAGAAGCCAAATGGGAAAGAAAAGAAAGGAAAATTTTAAAGGAAGAATAAAAGAAAAAAATATTGTTTAAAAAAGAAAAAGAAAAAAGAAGGAAAGAAAGAAAGACAAATACTGAAAATTAAAGTAGGAAGGAGAAGAATAACTACCTATCAAGGTGAGTGTTGTGGTTGTGACGGGGAAAGAAGCTCTATTCATTGTGTCAGGGGCAAGTGTTTCATTGCATATCCGTAAAAGTTCGATCCGTAATCTTGAACTAATTAGACCTTTTGAAAACACCGACAGCAACCTGTTGTCAACTTAATTAACAACCCATAGAAATAAATTGGGAAACTAGGGAAAAGTTGAAAAAATAAAGAAAAAACTCACCTCTTAAAAAAATAACTGAAACATAAAAAGTCGAGAATCGAAGTAAAACTAAAATAAAATGCAATAAAACTCCATCGTCAACGAAAAGAATTCCAGTCGGAGGAAGACAGACGAAACATTATAAAATGTCCTACAAACTAACAACAAACAAGCGCACTTTTATTTTATTTTATTTTATTGAAATCCCCACCCACACCACTCAAAAAAAAAAGAAACAAAAAAAAGAAGGATTAATTGTAAATGATTTAAGAACAATTTTGTTTTTAGTTGTATTGTTAAACGGCATTTATTTACTTAAGATAAGAAAAACTAGCGACAGGTACTATATGAAAAGATGAAAAGAGACTAAAATTAAGGGGTAACGAAAGGGTTGGTGTGAAACGTAAAAAACCAGGAAGATTAGAGAGAAGCTGTATAATACAAGAGGAGGGGAGAAAATGAGGTGAGAAGTTTGAGAAATAAATGCTGACATCGTCTAGCGTAGCGATTTTCAATCGTTGTTGACGCGGCACACTGGTACGCCGTCGGAGGAACATAGGTATGCCGCGAAAATTTTTAAAGGCCATAAATTAAATTATGTTCAAAAGAAGTCCAAAACACAATAAGTGTACATATCAAAATTAAAAACCCTTTAAATTGATTATACGAATATATCATTGTTATAAGAAATAAATAATAAATCAAATAATATGTAAAAGCAAGCTTTTCTTCAATAAAAAATAATAAAAAAACAAAAACCGATCAGGTTGAGAATCCTCAGAAAAAGATTTAAGAGTATGCATGTCCAATCTTGCAAAGAAGATATTCTAAAAAAAACGTCAAGCTCAAATATCTCATTAAATGTTTAATTATAATAAAAATAAGTAGTGCAACCTCGGTTTTCGAGCGTCTCACATGTCGAACAAATCAGTTTTCGAACAGAAAATTCGAGATGAAAATGCCTCGGTTATCGAATAAAATTTCGGTTCTCGAATAACATTGGCGAACCGAGTTAACACGAACGGAATAATTTCCGAGTCGACCGCCTTGTTGTATACATTCGTGTGTTGTGTTGTGCTTTTTGTTTCCAATTTTATTGTACTGTGACTTTTTTGTCTACATTGATTCCTATTGGAAAAATAGTTTCGGTTTACGAGCATTTAGGGTTACAAACGGCCTTCAGGGACGAATTAAATTCGTAAACCGAGGTTACACTGTAAATCCTTCCAATATTTAGTATTCTTGAAATTATCGGTAACATTTTTGTCGAGATTTACAAACTCTTTTCGTTCAATTTCATAAACCAATTGTTTTTTTTAATTTATTGTACTAAGCTACGCCCCCTAGTAAAACCAACTGTACTTTGTACCCACTTACCTGTCTGACCAATCGAAACCAAATTTTTGGGAGAACAACAAAATTTGGTTTCGATTGGTCTATGTATGGCTATTTTAGACGGTGTTACGGACGGACAAACAGAAATCACACAATTATATATATACAGTCTCAATTGCGGTGGACTGGTCATGTCTTGAGAATGTCTGATGACAGGATACCCAAGATCGTAATATAGAGCCAGTTATATCAGGGCTACAGGAATATAGGACGCCCATGGCTTAGATCCAAAGAAAAGCTGAAGAGAGACTTGTCAGCTGTCAATATATCGCATAACACCCTCGAGAGCTTAGCCTTGGATCGGGTAGAGTGGAGATCACCGTGTTTTAGTGCACTCAGCAGTTTTCAATCTGCTAGTCTGAATCGTCTTCTAGAAGCGAGTGCAAGATCTAAAAGGTCAGCTAATCTAACAGCAACCTCATCCCACAATCCTCACTCTTGCTTCATATGTGGCCTCCTTTGCAAACCACTAGCGGGTCTTAAGTGTCACTTAAGATTATCGCACCAAAATTCATAACTGAATCAATTGGTTGTCAGATCCTCATACGTCGAAACCGACGTGTGAGTCCGTTATATATATATATATATATATATATATATATATATATATATATATATATATATATATATATATATATATATATATATGTTATGGTAATTTACCCATGCACGCATGGACTCTCCCAGCTATAAATAGGAGCAGATACTGTCTTTTGGAGAGAGAAATGTCCAGCAGTCAGCATTGACCATTGGACGGAACATTCTTGCTGTAACACTCTCATTTGTATATGTTTGTATTACTGTTTCTGTTAATATATTTGTTCAACTCAATTCCTCTCTTGTGTCTTTATTTCTGGCTCTAACAAGGCCACAACAATATATATGTTTAAATTATAATAAATTGTTTTGATTGTGTTAATAAATAAATAAGAAAAAGTAAAATCTCCTCTCCAATCGTTTGAGCAGGAGAAGAGGTTTATCTCTTGTTTCTTGTTTAGGATTGGCTTTCCGGTTTCATCAAATTTCTTATCATTCGCTTTCGCTCCCATGCGTCTTAGTGGCATTTCCGCCTTGCTTGGGGGTGTATTGATTAAAAAATGTAGCCTTTGTTTTTTTGTTTTTTTGCTTTTACTCTTTTTTTAATCATCGTAATTTAAGTGCGTCGCGGAAGTTTAACTGTAGGTTCAAGTGTGCCGTGAGATAAAAAAATATAAAGGTTGAAAAACATCAGTCTCGACACTTGCTATAGTTTCCCAGCCTCGGAGTAAATGCATAGTCAAATAAAAATAGATTAACAAAATAATATATCTCAAAGCAAATGAGTCAACACTCATTCTCTTCTAATAAAAATGTGAATTAACTGAAAGGAATTGGTTGTCTCATTGTGGAAGAATGATTAGCAAGCAAGTTTCGCAGACCATTAGACGTGAAGTAAGATCGATTCTTACTGGTTACTTCAGACCTGTGGCGTCATACACAAAGCTTACTATTAAACTGAATGAAATCATTGACAGGTCCATAGTGGCTTATTGTCGCACTATGGGCTTCTTCTTCTTCCTCTTCTTCTTCTTAATCTTCCTCTTCTTCTCCTCCTCCCCCCCTTCTTCTTCTTCTTCGTCTTCTCCTCCTCCTCCTCCCCTTCTTCTTCTTCTTCTTCTTCTTCTTCTTCTTCTTCTTCTTCTTCTTCTTCTTCTTCTTCTTCTATGAGCCATGTTCCTTTCGCACAAACTCGTCAGGTAGGTGGTCCGCTTCCTTCTCCTGTTCCTTTTGCCTTCGATACGTCCCGTGAGTGTTAAATACCTCAAGCCTCCCTTCCTCATTATATGTTCAAGTAATTTCAGCTATCTCTTTCTGATTCTGAGTGTAAGTATCCTTATTTTCGTTTTCCTTCCCACTTCTTTGCTGCTTACGCGCTCCGTCCATGATATTCTCAACATCCTTCTGTAGGACATTCTGTTGTTTTCAGGTTCCTCTTCTTGTGCGAGGGGATTGCAGAGCATTCTCAATCATGCAAGAGGATTGCCATTACATAGCTGTTCAGCACTTCATTTCTTTGTCTCTAACAAAGTTTTCCTGTTTCTTAGTTCTTTGCTTAGCTTTCGGAAGGCATCTTTTTCTATTCCAATGTACGTTCGAATTTCGGTGGTATATTTTCCATCCTTTGTTAAAACACTTCTCATATATTTAAACTTCCTCACTTGTTTGATTTTGGCATCTTCAATTTGTAACTCGCATCTTGGGTTTTTCTCTCTTGATGGTAACCATGCATTCTGTCTTCTTACAGTTGACGGTTAGTCTTTTCTTACCGCTATCCTCTAAGATAAACTCAGTTAATATAACAAAAGATGTGAATTTGAACCTCATTAGTTATAAAGGATTACAGCCTCAAATACAAGCGGCCAATATTTGACTATCCCCGAACCAAATAAAGGTTTACAGCCTCAAATACAAGCGGCCAATATTTGACTATCCCCGAACCAAATAAAGGTTTACAGCCTCAAATACAAGCGGCCAATATTTGACTATCCCCGAACCAAATAAATGCTTACAGCCTCAAATACAAGCGGCCAATATTTGACTATCCCTGAACCAAATAAATGCTTACAGCCTCAAATACAAGCGGCCAATATTTGACTATCCCCGAACCAAATAAATGCTTACAGCCTCAAATACAAGCGGCCAATATTTGACTATCCCTGAACCAAATAAATGCTTACAGCCTCAAATACAAGCGGCCAATATTTGACTATCCCCGAACCAAATAAATGCTTACAGCCTCAAATACAAGCGGCCAATATTTGACTATCCCTGAACCAAATAAATGCTTACAGCCTCAAATACAAGCGGCCAATATTTGACTATCCCCGAACCAAATAAATGCTTACAGCCTCAAATACAAGCGGCCAATATTTGACTATCCCTGAACCAAATAAATGCTTACAGCCTCAAATAAGCTTTGAAATCCCTGACACAGGCCAACATGGACCCTGAGACCTCGGAAACCGTTGCTGTAAATCGGCCTCCCTGGCGTAGAATCAACCGATGTAGGAAGACCGACATTTTTGTGTCCAACCGTCAATATGAAGAGGATCTGCGACGTGCTGTCAGGAGGGACCGACTCGCCCAATCGCGTCCATCACCCTCACTCCTCTGTGACGGCTCTTCAGGAATAGGCTGGGTCTTCACAGCCAACTCTGCCACTACAGCTGGAGGGGAGAAAGGGAACAAGGAGAGAGGATGATGATCCCGATGACCGGATGTGAGCGGGGGCTGACTACTACGACTAATATAGAAATATGAAAACAAGAAATCCTAAAAAAATGCAAAGAAAAACGAAATATTTTACGGTATTATTAGTTTGATGTGAAATTTCAAACTGCACTTTTTGCACAGTGTTAGGGAAATCTTAGAAGTGTCTTTATATTTGTCCAGTTTTTTATTGTCTGTCCAGTATAGAACTCCCTTCCTTATTCCTGTTTCCCTGACAAATACAATCTCCAACTATTTAAGTGTAACGTCAATCGACATCTCCAGTTGCCTTGATCTATCCACTTCCCTTCTCCACATCCTTTCACCTTTCATTCCTATCTGCTCTCGCTCCAAATCTTCTGTAACCCCCTTGCCTTGATCGATCCACTATCTTTCTCCACATCCTCTCCTTTACCACTCCTATCTGCTCTTCGTCCAAACCTTCTGTAACCCCTTGCGTGCTAGTGGCCTCCAGCCTTGCTTAGGGCGATAAGCTTAAAAAAAAAAGGAAAAATGTATATCAACTGTAGTATGTAGTTTAAAAGACTTAGGAAAAATTCAGAAAGGTAATGGCGAAATTCTACATTCGGGTTTTTTTAATGATGGATTCAAGGTAGATACTATGAGTGCTTTTATTCCAATTCTAGTTCATAGCTTCTGTTTTGGAACGGTTTACCTTGTGTCCTATTTCTCGGAAGAACATAAAGTGAGCAGAGATGGACGTCGAAAGGGTCACCAATTATTGCTTAAATAGGAGAACTAGTATTTGTTTTGTTGTGATGGCAAGGCGCATTTCAGTTTAGAGAAGGTTTTTCGGATTGAAAATGAGAATGCAGGTTCGATTCCAGCCTGAAGGAGTATTCTCTTTAGTAGGACTGTCGATCTCTTGGGTGACAGGCATCGATCTCACTATTAAGAGAAAAAAAGTGATATCTACTCAAACACCTTTAATCACTAAATACAGGGCGACCCCCCCCCCCAAAACGGGAACTTTTTAACAATCCAATAAAACCAAGAGTGATGGAAGAAAAATATTTAATTCATAGTAATTGAAACCTTAAAACATGCCATTTAAGAAACAATGATGGAATTTTCATTTTTTTAAAATTACGTCCTGTAGATGGCGTCCTCTTGTACCAATGCATTCTTGAAATCTGCTGTTGAGATTCCTCATTGACTGCTGCAACATCTCAGCTGGGATACTGTGAATTTCATTCTTGTTAGTTAAAATGGCGAAATGTTTACTTGCTCAAGATCACTGTCTCGCAGTGTTGCCACTTGCTCATGTCTGGCAATACGCACTTCAAAAATTCCCGTTTTTTTGGGGTCACCCTATATAACGTTTATAGTAATAAAACATAAATCATGGACTAAAAATTAATTGTTGAAATTTTTTTTTAAATTCTCCCTAAGTAAGGTATTAAAGCCACTAAGACGCTAGGAGTTACTGAGTGTGAAAGAATATAAGAAAAAGAAAATATTATTAAGGAACGAGAAAAATAAAAGAAGAGAAATCAAAAAGACAACAGATAACGTTTGGCATTGAATTTAAATTTTTGAAGATCAAAGTAGATTGGAAAGCAAGAAGCCGGAAGAGTGTTCCACAAACAAGAAGTTTCGAGAGAAGAAACTGTTAGCATAGAACTTACAGTGACATCTAGCCAACTCAACTATAAAATTATAAGACTGTGTTAAGAATCTAGTACTGCGTTTAAATTCGTAAAATCCAGGTAATATAGAGAAAAGTTCATCAGAAAAGTTACCAAGAAAGTATTTATAGAAAAGGCCCCTGAAAGCCACATTACGGCGGTGAGAAAAACACTGATAAGGACCATTAACATTGCTAGATTCTTCTTTAGATTTTATCAACAATCTCTAAATATATAGCAGTAGCCACATATGTGGCAGCAATATTCGAAACAAGAGAGAATGGCAGACATAGATTCTGTCGAGAAAAATTGTCTAGAACGACACAGTGCACCAACTTTCCTAGTAGGAGTCCTAGCAAATAATTCAATATAATCTTTCATAACAGCTAAAAACGTTCGTCCGAGAAGGCGAAATGAATCACGCTCCTGGAGGTAAGATAAGCTGAGGAAAGATAGAATGGTTCTCCCAGATGGTTAATAGAAAGCATTCTTTGTTGTTGATGCTAAAATTAACAAAACATTCCTTGTCCCAGTTAACAGTAGATTTTAGGTTACTTTTGGGATCAGCTAACAATTTGAATTTATCGAACCGATCAAACTTACTATTAAGGCAGTAGTAAATAGTTGTGTCATCACACACACACACACACACACACACACACACATATATATATATATATATATATATATATATATATATTATAAAAAAATTACTTAATTTTTAATTATCAATTTTACTCTGACTTCGAGGTTTCCTGGTAAGATTTACGTTCTTCAGAGGTTTCAGTTTTAAATGATATTTCCAAACCGAACCCCTTGAAGAGCGGAAATCTTACCAGGAAACTTCGAAGTCGGGGTAAAGTTGATATTTAAAAGTTAATCATTTTTTATATAATACTAACGCTTTATTTTTAATATTATTTTAATATTTTTAATATTGAGCACTATATATAAAATATCTATTTAAAATTTAAATCTTAAATCTCTCTTTCTCTCTCTCTCCGAGACATGAAGTGAAGTCCTGTGTCTCCTTACAGTCATGGAGTGTGTTCTCACTCTTTTCTCGATTGATTTTCTGTTTTGAATTTTCTAGTATAGACTATTAATCACTGTCTGGTTCGCTGAAGTTAAGTAGGTTTTTATTGTTTTATTATTGACTCATTTTTTTTCTTTTTGTTCTTCTTTCTGAATTTCGATCTTAAATCCCCAGCGCGGAATATTCGAGCCAATGAATAATATATGCGATGTTTTATCTATATGATTAATATTCATCACTGAATGAAGTGCATTGACGACAAAAGAAATTATGCTGAAAATCATTGTGTAAAATAAAAGCCGTTCTTTGTTTTAAATGATTTACTTACATATATACCCGCAAAGTGAAAAAAGTCTACATATACGTAACCAAAAGCGTTTAGAGAAATACACGAATGGGTATTATACACAATAAATAAAATAAATAAAATAAATACAATAAATAAAATAATAATTTAAATACAATAATAAAATAAATAAAATATATACAATAATAAAATAAAACAAATACAATAATAAGATAAATGCAATAATAAAATAAATACAGTCATAAAATAAAGAAAATGCTAAAATAAATACAATAATAAAATAAAATAAATACATTAATAAAATAAATACAATAAAATAAATACAATAAATACAATGATAAAAATAATGCAATAATAAAATAAATACAACAAATAAAATAAATACAATAATAAAATAAACGCAATAATAAAATAAATACAATAAATAAAATAAATACAATAATAAAATAAATGCAATAATAAAATAAATACAATAAATAAATAAATGCAATAATAAAATAAATACAATAAATAAAATAAATACAATAATAAAATAAATGCAATAATAAAATAAATACAATAAATAAATAAATGCAATAATAAATAAATACAATAAATAAAATAAATACAATGATAAAATAAATGCAATAATGAAATAAATACAATAAATAAAATTACAATTAAAAATATAAGAAAATAAACGACAAATAATTTTTGGGAGATACTTGTAAATATAACTGTAGGCATCTATACATGTCAAAATGCTAATGCAGGGACCTGTGTAAACGTACACAGCGCACAAATGTGTAACAACTATGCAAGGGGTTCTTTTTGCGTAAAACACATAAAAGCAAGTGCTTCGGTGTGTAAATTTTACACACCCATACACATTTTTTTCGCAAGCGCTTTCACGTAGACCGATAAGTGAAATAAATAAACAACAACAACAAAAAAAAAGAAGAAAAAAAAGAGAAAGGAAACAACTAAAGAAACACCTTTCTCACTTGACGATTGTAAAATCGACAAACGCTTACACCTTTTGAAATTAAACTAGATTAAGGTAAATGCTCTAATGAAAAACATTTAAATGACTCAGTTGCATTTAATTGAGTCAATTAAGTCTGTCTGCAGCCTTGTTCTATACATGAAAACGTCACCAATAGGAGACATTCTCTTTATTTATATGATGTTTTCCTTTTTTCCCCCGCTAAGGAACTAACATCAGAGAAGCAATTGTTCAATTTTGAAAGACTCATTATCGTTGCAAGAGTTGTTTGGACTGTTGAAGAAAGATTTTTTTCTTGGTTTGTTTTTCATCAAAACGTTCCAGTCAATCCGTTCTACAGCCTTCTTCAGGTATAACAGTATATTCTATAATTTTTGGAAAGACATTATCATTCCGAAATCTGTTTGAATAATTGAATTCATTCTTTGCGTTGCTGATGCTGTTACCACAGTGTTTCGGCCGATCCATTCTACAGCCTTTTTCAAGTCTGCAAAGATATATTCCATTAATCTTAAAAGAGTTGTTATTATCCCGAAACTTGTTTGAATGACTGAATTCCTTCCTTACGTTACTGATGTTGCTATCACATTGATTCGGCCGACCCATTCTACAGCCTTTTTCAAGTCTGCAAAGATATATTCCATTAATCTTAAAAGAGTTGTTATTATCCCGAAACTTGTTTGAATGACTGAATTCCTTCCTTACGTTACTGATGTTGCTATCACATTGATTCGGCCGACCCATTCTACAGCCTTTTTCGAGTCTGCAAAGATATATTCTATCATTTTTAATTCCGAAAGTTGTTTGAATAATTGAATTCATTCTTTGTGCTGCTGATATTGCTATCACAGTGTTTCGGCCGATCCATTCTACAGCCTTTTTCAAGTTTGCAAAGATATCTTCTATAATTTTTAAGAGTCGTTATCATTCCGAAAGTTGTCTGAGTAATTGATTTTATTCTTTGCCTTGGTGATGTTGCTATCATAGAGTTTCAGCCGATTCCATTCTACAGCCTTATACACGTACACAAAGATATCTTCTATAATTTTTAAGAGTCGTTATCATTCCGAAAGTTGTCTGAATAATTGATTTTATTCTTTGCCTTGGTGATGTTGCTATCACAGAGTTTCAGCCGATTCCATTCTACAGCCTTATACACGTACACAAAGATATCTTCTATAATTTTCTAGAAGAGTCATAATCATTCCGAAAGTTTTTTTTGAATAACTGAATTCATTCTTTGCGATGCAGGTGTTGTCATCACAGCGTTTCAGTCGATCTATTTAACAGCCTTCATCAGCGAAAAAAAAAAAGCAAGAAAATAGAGGAGTCTCTTTACTGTAGAAATTGCTGGCTGGCAGAAAATAGAATGACGGCTGATCTACAGACCGTCTCAGCCCATTCGCAGTAACGCGAACGATAGAGAGGATTCCACTGTCTGTAAGCCGCGTAAAGCCGGTTCTATATTTTTAGATTGCAATGCTCTTTACTTTAGTCTTTGTTGATCGAAAAAAAAAACAAACAAACTTTTACGTGACTTACCACAGGTGTCTATCAGATTAATGTACAGGGTTATTCAAATCACTGAACCGATTTCAGGACGCACTGCTTCAGTTCTCAAGCATCGTCATGGAATAAGTCAGTGACCATTTGAAAGAGGAGTTTTCTAAGTCTTGAATGGCTGCCACAGGGGCGCTGTATTCACGTCGTATCTCCGGCAACGTCCAGTTGTTTGTTTACTCCCGAAATGGCGAGTCCTCAGTGAAAGGCGTTCTGCGTTCTCGAGTTCGCAAAAACAAGTACGGTTGTCACTGTGCAGCGTGCTTTTCAAAGGCAATTCGATATTAATCCGCCGTCTCCCAAGAACATTTGACGGTGATTTAAACAGTTGCAAGAGAGCGGGTGTCTGTGTAAAGGAAAAGGTCGTGGACGACCAAGAGTTTCGGACGAACAAGTGGCGAGAATCCGTGCTGCGTTTGAGGAGTCCAGGGAAGTCCACAAATTGAGATAGCCGTAAGCTTGCGATCTCTCAATCCACAATCTGGCATACGCTTAGAAGTCGTCTACATTTGAAACCTCACAGACTACGCCTCGTTCGGGCACTTACCAAGACCTTGCTCTTTGTGCTTGGCTTGCGAGATTCCCAGGCCTCACCGTGTGTGATTTTTTCTTGTGGGTATACGTAAAAGATCGCGTTTATGTTCCACCGCTACCACTAACTTCGATGACCTTTAAACAACGAATAACGACAGCGATCAACTCAGTGGATCGTGATATGCTGATACACGTCTGGGAGGAATTCTCTATTCGCATTGATGTTGCCCGTGCTGCAGGTGGTGACTTTAGTTTCGTTTGCTGCAGATGATATCTGTTTAAAAATATTTTATAGTAGCTGTATATATAAGCTGTGATATAATTAACTGTCTCAGTCTGACTCCATGGGGGATAAAATGAAATATAACGTGCTCTGCCCCATGTAGAGGTTCCCGCAAACAGTTCTTTGCACAAGTTGGGGGGAACTAAGGTTAATCCCTGGCACTTGAGGCCTTAAAAAAAAGAACATTCTAAGTGGGCTTGAACAATTTTTTCACTAGTATCATATAAGCATGTGAGTGGGGATGGTTTTATTATTTTTTTTTAAACAGTTTATCAAACATTTTGTGGTTTATTTAAAGCCGGAACATACTTTTGACGTTGTAAAAATTATTTCGTTTTTTTTTTCCAAGTGAATAACAATGATGCTACCAGATACAAGTTTTACTATTTAACCCATATATATATATATATATATATATATACTAGACTCAGTGCTACAAAGCAGAAAATTATTCTAGCAAGTTGTACTACTTATATTGCCTTAAAGATGTAATGGTCGCATATGTGCAGCAGAAGCAACCCGCAATAGGCGGCAAGACGTACATGTGCGTCGGCTGGATGTAAACATCTCTAGAAAAAGTGCTGAGACTGTTACCATCACTAATAGTTTGTTCGAAATGTAAGTAACTAGACCATAGTATATTTGGGCCTTACTGTTTTTACAAATGGAAAAATGCAAGTATAGCTTCAGGAATGCGAAAATTGTGCAATGCTAATTTCCAGGCAGTTCCTGTTCTGGTAATCGGCATTCAAAAGCTGGATTTTGCTTGCAGTACAGAACACTGGCAGCTGATACTGTTGCCATATTCATCAAGGAAGTCTTTAAAAAGTCTTTCACAAAACCATGTTTTATGGGGTTGGGTGGGGTTGCGAGAAATGTGTCGCGTTCTCGACAAAGGAATAGAGAGAAAATGTGGAACATTTGTCAATAAAAAAATCCAATTTCAGTTGAGTAGCAGCTTATCTGACTGTCAACAGCGCAGAAAAGTTGCCAATGGCACGGTGAACAACCCACTCGCGTATCCGCGGTTTCAATTAAACGCGGTATTGCTTAGCCATGTATCCGCGGTTTCAGTTAAACGCAGTTTCGCGTAGCCCCGTATTCGCGGTTTCACTTATACGCGGTTTTGCATATCCGCGGTTTTGCATATCCGCGGTTTCCGTTAAACGCGGTTTCGCTTAGCTGCAAAAAACATTACAAAAAAAAAAAAACCCAAAAAAACAAAAAACAAATGCTTGCTAAGAGTTACCAAGATCTCCGTAAAGAACCATCTTTTACCCGTCAAATAATTTCTATTAGTTTTGTACAGAAATTAAACTACCAGGGAGGTGCGGGTGGTGTAATGGATAATAGCTCGGAATTCTTAATCGGAGAACCGTGTTCCAATTCCTGTTAGGTTCGTTATATTCCCTTACGCGCAGATACCCTTTGGAAAGTTACGAATCCACCTCTTCTCCCCCATCCAGCTATAGATTAATAAGTAAAACCTGTATCACCAAACCATTATTATCTCGTCTCTCATATTCTTACAATCTATAAATATTTCTGGCTTTAAATAACCTGCAAAGATTTGATAAGCCGCAAAAAAACAGAAAAAAAACAAAACAAAAACAAACAAACAAAACAACAAAAAAACAACAAAAAAACAAATTAATCAATTTTCTCGCGAATGAACTTCGGAATTTGGAGAAATCTATCATGAAAATTAATCAACGCAAAATATCTGTCGTCTTTAATAATATTTGCATTATCTATATCTATAATTCTCAAACTGTGTGTGTGTATGTATGTATGTGTATGTGTGATTGGGTGCTGTTTATGCGTTTCCACAGTTTTCATCCGATTTCGATGAATTTTTTTTTGTTTGATAGATAATTCTTCAGTGCCAGATTTGAGTCCAAATTGTTGGCAACAAGGGCTCTCCACTACTTCCTGTCCATTATGAATCTCAACAACGTTTTACTATTTACTATCTGTTCTTGGATATATATCTTTCATAAAAACTTTAATAAAAATTGTTTAAATTATTACAATAATATTATTTATTTTCAGCCCACCGGCATTCAAATTGTTAACCCCCCATTTGGAGATGTGCCTCAGTTGCACCCAAATGTTGTTACTAATATTGATTTTCGGATGGACTGACTTTAAACTGCTCCAATTGAACGGCAAAAATTCCCAGTAATGAAAGACCCAGTCAAAGACAGGTTATACTGCTAGTATATATATATATATATATATATATATATATATATATATATATATATATATATATATATATGTATGCAGGTGTGCAGTGAAATAGGAAAGAACACGTTAGGTAGATAATCCGGTGTTCCTTAATATTTAGCTTTATTTTCAAAAGGACAGTGCTCCATACAGAAGTAGAGCTTATATTATAATAATATTTTTAGTTTTAAAAAATATGATTCCTCCGCTACATAAGAGTTCTCATGTTTCAAAAGCGAGAGCCGAGACCCCTAACATAATTTTTTAAGTTATGAAGAGTTAAGGCGTCTGGACCCGCTTCCTTGTCAAGCGAGAATTCTCGCTTGACAAGGAAGCGGGTCCAGACGCCTTAACTCTTATGTAGCGGAGGAATCATATTTTTAAAAACTAAAAATATTATTATAATATATATATATATATATATATATATATATATATATATATATATATATATATATATATATATATATATATATATATATATATATATATATATATATATGTATGAAGAAAGAATAGTCTTTAGCATTCATTTTTTAAAAACAGTGCTCGATACACAATAGAACGTATCCCCTACCTAACCTTAACCGATTTTCACTTTGCCACATAAAATTATACCTGTATCTTGATTCGTTAAAAAAGGAAAAAAAAGATGTTGAATTCTCATTACCCAACCAACTTAAACTATGCAATGAATCGGAGAGCCGAGTTCGAATTCCAGTGGAAGCCATTACATTCATTTACGTGCTAATACCCTTGGGGAAGATATGAATCCTCTTCTTCTCCCCCCAGATAAGGTAAATAGCAGGACGGCAACTGGTCTACCGCAGAAAGAAATAGCAACCTACCGCGGGGAAAAATCTGCCTAGTCAGTCATGTATCGAAAGATACATGATCACCTAAGCGTGTATCATGCATGGCACACAACTGACTGAATACTATTTAGCTTATAAATAGGGTAAATCAATATTTTTGAAGGTTATTCTGCATCGCTTGAGAGTGGAACAGAACTTTAAATTTTAAGTTTAAATTAGAATTTAGGTTTTGGATTCGAAACATGGTAATTTCTGTGTTGCGATGAATACATATTTTTAAATAATAATTATAAGATATATATATATATATATATATATATATATATATAGATAGATAGATAGATAGATAGATAGTTAGATTGATGTGAGATTATGATATATATATATATATATATATATATATATATATATATATATATTAATGTGTGAAAATTTCAATCAGTTAGCAGACGAAGAGTTTTAATAAAAGCTTCACGTTTGAGCATATCATCGGTTGGAATTGGTATTCCAATGGAGCCAACTCTTTCGTCATTTCCGTCCAGGATAGGCGCCGTTGACAGCCACTTAACAATAGATTACCAGTAATTAAGCCGCACAGAACAGGACACTTACACTTACACTGAGTGTTACAGTGCGCAAAGGAAATAATTAGTGAATTGGACGCTGGTCAGGACGAGGGACAAGAACATTGTGTAATGTGGCGGCCGGCAGAAGAAAACGTCCTGTCACTTCGGCATAGATCCCAGCCCGTGACCGTCGTCATCAAATTAACAATCGTGCGTCTCGTGTGCAGCGAAGCATAGTCGATCAACTGGACGACAGCGTAAAAAGCGGTTTCGGCACCTCTGGCCGCCGAGAATGTGTGTGGGGTTTAGGAACACTTTCGACGAGAGTGAGTGTTGGAAATACAAACAGACGAAGTCGGGATGAAAATGTGTGAGGGTAGATGGTTGGCGATGTTGG
Organism: Acanthosepion esculentum; assembly: GCA_964036315.1. Lineage (NCBI taxonomy): Eukaryota > Metazoa > Mollusca > Cephalopoda > Sepiida > Sepiidae > Acanthosepion > Acanthosepion esculentum. The sequence continues at coordinate 46,268,273 of OZ038489.1, read as the reverse complement.
ATCGGTAATATTGTCCGAAATGGTCGCTGTTAATATTAAAGGTTACTCTAATGGCTTCGGGCAATTAGCAGCTACTGTGATCATTGTGGTGGTAGGGATAATTATCAGTTATAGTTATGGTGGTGAATATTAATTTGGCCGAGCGGTCTAAAGCACACTTGGTCAGGCTGTTTTTTTTCGAACGCTGCCAAAGAACACATTCTTCTTATGAAGATTTATCGAGTCTACAGCCTGACAAACATAACACACATCGTTTAGAATAAAGACAAGGCGTCTGTTTCAAACACATTAGAAATAACGTTTGAAGCGGGTGTAACAGCAAAATTGTTCAATTTTTAGATGGATCTCTGAGCTCTTAGAAATGACTAAAGATATCTTACAGGAATTCACCGAGGTTTTTATAACACTATTGGACTCTACTTTGATCAATAAGAATGTATAATTACTCGTCTGATCGTGATGAAATCGATCATAAAGGAAAATGACATCATGTTCATCATTAATTAATCATAGTTAAGGATAGGAAGCTCATGAAGGATTGAAACAAGTTCATATATATATATATATATATATATATATATATATATATATATATATATATATATATATATATATATATATATATTCTAGGATCATTTTCTAACGTATTTAGGATGATCTTCGCCCTATCTAACCTTCTAACTTTCTGTACTTGAGTAACAAGTTGCCTCACACGTTTCACGTACGATTTCATTTTCAAGTCTTTTTTTCACTGCTCTTTGGACTGTCACAGGTGAAACTCCTCTCATGTGCCAAATGTCTTATGGATTGAGTTGGATCTTTTCTAATTGGTCTATTTAACTCTAAGTTGAAATGATGATTCCTCTTCTTGTTGGCATCTCCTGATCCAGTTTTTTCGCTCTACTGTTCCATCTTTTTTAAACTTATTCATCGATCTCTTGATCGTTATTGAATAGACTTTGAAGATGGAAGCCAGAGTATGAGTGTTGGTATGATTAATGAAGGTCCGAAAGATCTTTTTCCTCTCACCATTGCTCAGTTGGGAATAGTGTGGGTCTGACACAAAACAATTTTAACCTGTTCTCTTCTCAGCTGAATAACTCAAAGCGTTTTTCTTACGAATAATGTCTTATGTGAAATCCTGGAAAAAAGAAACAATTAGTTTGGTGGGTTTTAGATATTAAATATTTTGTGGGATGGATAATTATGCTGTTATACGATTTAGACAATTTTGCTGTTATACCCAGTATATATATATATATATATATATATATATATATATATATATATATATATATATATATATTTCTAATGTTCACCCAATATAATGTCGAGCAGCAACTTGAAGTAGAGTGTATAAATCCACACAGTGTGGGGATTTATATTAGCATAGGATATGAAAATGCAAGCGTTAGGCATATAGTGCTGACTTTAGAAGGAACCAGAAACCCAATCCTGAACAGAAGAAAACGGATAAATCTCTACTCCCGTTCAAAAGACCGTAGAGAAGCGTGAACGGTACGATATCTATCCGACTCCGATATATATTTACAAAGTATACCAGGGTGTAGAAACACTTCCAAAAACACCACAGTGGTTCTTGAAAATGACTGAGATGGTCGAAATTATTTATAGTACATTTTTTGGACTGTTGTTCCCATCTTTATTGCCATATTCACAAGGTTTCGGCCGTCGTACGCTCCGGCCTTCTTCAGGTGATTGGAATTTCGAACTGAAATCTTTAGTTCTCCCACCGGGGTAGATTGTTTTATTTCTAGGTATCATGGTTCTTCCGGATGTCTCAGTTATCTCCCTTTACCTCAACTCTCCAAGTTTTTGTTCACCAGTGCAGTATCCAGGTATTGAACGTTCAACTCATTGAGTCAAGTCACTGGATCCAACGAACGCTTTTATCCACTGTACTTGATGACACATGGCTCAGAAAGCTTACATGGCAATAAAGATGAGGACAACAGTCTGAACAATGTAAATAGTTTAAATAATTACAATACCTCATCTCAGAAATATAGACAGATATTGAAGGATCGGTATGGACCCGATATACCGAAAATATGGAGACAATTAGAAAAGGCAATAAAGATGAGGATAACAGTCCGAACAATGTAAATAGTGTAAATAAATACAATACCTCATCTCAGAAATATAGACAGATATTGAAGGATCGGTACGGACCCGATATACCGAAAATATGGAGACAATTAGAAAAGGCAATAAAGATGAGGATAACAGTCCGAACAATGTAAATAGTGTAAATAATTACAATACCTCATCTCAGAAATATAGACAGATATTGAAGGATCGGTACGGACCCGATATACCGAAAATATGGAGACAATTAGAAAAGGCAATAAAGATGAGGACAACAGTCCGAACAATGTAAATAGTGTAAATAATTATAATATCTCATCTCAGAAATATAGACAGATATTGAAGTATCGGTACGGCCGTACTGCTGAATATCGTGGACCCCATAAAGGTCCCATATCAATCATCTGGATGTCTTCCACAAAAGTTGTCTCCATGCGATCTATGGCTATACTTTTTGACGATAGGTTGTTCAATGCTGATCTGTTCTCAAAATGCTACATTGGAATTAGGACTTTCCTGATGCAGTCACAACATTTCTTGGCTGGTCATGTTGCAAGGATGAGTGACGACAGAATACCTAAGGTCTTCACGTATAGCCAGCTTGACATTGGACAAAGGACTGTTGGACATATGTGGCTCAGGTATAATGACAAGCTAAAGAGTAACCTCTCAGCTGTCAATGTGCTTCATACTAAATTCGTCAAGAATAATCACACTAATTTGAATATATATATATATATATATATATATATATATATATATATAGGATATCCTCTTTTGTTGCCAATTATTCTATGATCCTTTGAGATTGATTGAGTGTTTTCTTACGGATTAACAACCTTTTGCGGGTTATTTTAAAGTCAGAAATATTTTCATATTGTAAGAATCTTTTGGAGATAACAATAATTTACTGATACAATTTCTACTAATTAATCCATAGCTGGGGTAAGAGGCTGATTCATACCTTTACCAAGGGTATTTGCGCGTAAGTGAATATAACGAACCCGATAGGAATAGGAACTCGCCTCTCCCATTTGCAATTCTGAGCCGTTTTCCATTCCACCATCTGCACACCCAAGCTTACAGCAGCTGGTATTTCCATGCGGTCACCCATTTCGTTATTTACAACGGACCAGGTTCGACCTTGCTTAACATTTTTTATCGTACAAGAACCGATGTTTCGACGTAAGCCCTGATCCCTTTTGAGTGCTGTAATGTCCCAAACACTTGATCCATTAATCTAATGTTAATTCAATCTTTGGGATATTAAAATTATTGTTACAATGCTCATATAAGTTTGTTCTGGTTGCTAATATTCCAAAGGAAACACTGGGACAAAAGAGTAGTGAAGAAACTGCTTAATCATGTGGATTAATAATACAATACTAGAAAATATCGTAGTTAGTGCCACACATTCTGCGACTTCTTTGTGTCTCGGTATTTAACAGAGACCCCCATTGGGTTAGGTTGTGACACATTGTCGGTTATTTAACGTGGGGAACTCGAGCGCGAACACTAGGGCCACTGGTCCAGATTTAACCAGCCCCCGCTTACGCTGGATGGTGCACAAAGCTTTTCTTAGCAGGACATAGTTGGTCAAGGCCACGGAACAGATACTATAATTTAATCATAGTCTCTGGACCATGAAAAACATGAGTACTTTGTGTCTCCTCTGTGACTGACTCGCATAGTTAATGGAAGAGGCCATGTTCAACAATTCAGTGTAGCAAAGATCGGTCGCCTTCCTGCGCAACAATTACCCATAATGCACCATTAAAGTTTTCATCAGCAAGGAAAACAACTTACTAGAAGAAGACAAAATGAAAGCAATGTAATGCTAATGAAGGAATCGAAATCGACCAAGAAAAATCCTCTATCGTTTAGTCCAGAACAACGAGAATAAGAACAGGACGAAAGAGAGGGAGCAAGCAATGAATTTTAAATAAGATCGAATTAAAATAACATTATGTGGTAGAAAAATAAAGGAAAGATTAATAAGGTAGGAAAAAAAATGGAGGAAGTTACAGCACGTATAAAAGATTGACATGCGGTCACTTTGATGTGGTTCAATGGTTAGTAAACTTGTCTTTCTAGATCAGTTACAAAGATTTCGATCTTTCCTGGAGCTCTATACTTGCGGTCTTGTGCCATCTCTAAGCTATTCTTTGTAATTCCCTACAAGGCTAGTACACAAGAAGAGACCTCCGACTGTGAGAAATAAATGAGACAAGTGGATGGGCTAAACTTGCAATGGTGGTATTATTTTTTAACACCGATGGCTTTGGCCTGTGGTTCGTATACTGGAGTTCATTAAAGCATAATTAATTTTTCAGACAGATCAGGAAATATTCTGCCTCAATCCACCGCATTTAAACACCTGAAATGATGGTGTCACTTTTGAAATTGATAGTTAAAACATTTTCCTTTTTTGAGCGGGTCTTAATGGTGGTAAAAATTAGAGTAGTGAATACAGGCGTTGAAGTGTGTATTAGCAGAGACATAATTTTTTAAAATGTTAATAATGTGGTTGTTTTTGTGAGCTTTTTGTGGTCACGATTATTGTTCTTAATTGCGTTTGTGACGCGCATGCGCCGATCCAGAAGATAAGTGCAAATGTGGGCGATTAGAGTGATACGGGAACGGTGGCGTTCACAAAATGGCGGATGGTGACGATGTTATCATCTGTAAAGGTGGCGCGGGACCTCGGGAATGTAAGACTGATTAGAAATAGGAATGAAAGATACAAATACAGACGAAATAGAGAAAAGAAGAATAGAGAGAAGAGAGGGAGAGAGTTAAATAAAGAGAGACGGAAAGAGAAAGAAAAAGAATAAGAAAGGAAAGAAGAGAAAAACAAAAATGAAGGAGTAAGATTAAAAAAAGAGGTAACATGAGAAGAGGAAGACGATGGACTTTAGAAGAAAGAGATAAGATAATGAATAGAAACTGAGAGAAGGAGAGAATAAACAAAACTGCTGGATAAAGAAAAAGAAAAAGGAAAGAAAAAAGAGTGAATTAAATAGATTTAGAGAGAGAGAGGCAGAGAGAGTGAGATAGGGACAGACAGACAGACAGAGCGTGGTAAGGAGAGAGACAGGAGTAAAGAGAAATAGTAAAGTAACAGTCCAAGATTATAGAACAAAAGTCAAAATAAAACAAAGGTGTAGGAGGAAATTGAGAAAGATGAAGGAATAAGAGAGGTAAATGTGGGAGAAAAAGGGAAAGAACGAAAGAAAGGGAAACAGAAATAAAGAAACAAAGAGACAAAGATGGAGGAGGAAATTGAGAAAGATGGAGGTGGGGAAATAAGGAAGGGAAATGAGAGAGAAACGGAGAAAGAAGGAAAGAAAGAGACAATATGAGAAGGAAAAAAAGAGATAAATATAGGGAAGGACATTAAGAAAGATAGAGATGGAGAAATAAGAGAGGGAAAATGGAAGTGAAGAGGTTAAAGAAAGAAAGAGACAGACAATGAGAGAAGGAAACAAAGATAAATATAGGGGAGGTAATTAAGAAAGATGGAGAAGGCGAAATAAGAGAGTAAATGGGAAAGAAAAGGTTAAAGACGGAAAGAAATAGACAAAGAGAAAAGAAAACAAAGAGATAAATATAGGGAAAGAAATTAAGAAAGATAGAGATGGCGAAATAAGGGAGGGAAAATGTGAGAGAAAAGATTAAAGGCGGAAAGAAAGAGACAGAGAAAGAAAAAAGAGATAAATATAGGGGAGGAAATTAAGAAAGATAGAGATGGAGAAATAAGAGAGGGAAAATGGGAGAGATAAAGAAAAAAAAGGAAAGAATTTGAAAATAATGATATAAAACGAAAGGAATTGAAGATATTTTAGTTAAAAAAGAAGAGCTTTCAGATGAAGGGTGAAAGGAAAGATATCCCTATATGAAGAGATAAACGAGAGAAAAATAAAAGTCAGCAATGAGGAGAGGCAAGAAAGAGACAAGTAACAAAGAAAAATAAGAAAATGTCATTTAGTAGTAATGAAGATGACAATCACTTGAGGAGGTGCTGAAAAATAGCGATGAAACAAAGGGAGAAATATACGAAGATATATAAATAAATTCGTAACTTACTGATAAAAAAGTATTTACAATAGACTATAAATATGTATTTTAGTCTTGTCAATGCACTTAATCACATGGATCGAACATTATACAGTGAAAATTTCAGATTAAAATTCAGCTAATAACTACGCATCAGATTTATTAACACACACACACACACACACACACACACACACACGTGTTTTACTCATCTCCCATATATATATGCTTTAATCATACGCGATGTCGCAGCTGATTGGACCGGGGCAAATGATGCTGTTTGCAAAGAGAAGAGAAAGAAACAAGGCTTAAAATAGTGAAATAGATTTAATTGTATTAACCAAACAGTGGCAATGAAAAGAAAGAAAGACAAAAGAAAGAAAGGAAGAAGAAAAAGAGGAAAAAAAGGAGAAAAGACGAAAGAGAAGACAACGAAGAAACGAAACAAGCAAAGGGTGAGCAAAAATAACAAAAGTAATAATTGTAAATGAAGAGGCACCGAAAAGAAAAAGAAGAAGAAAAGACAAAAGAAAAGACAAAAGAAAAGGAAAAACAAAGAAAAGAAAAAAGGAGATAACAGAAGAAAAAGAAAAAAGAAAAGAAAAAAGAAGAAAAGAAAAAGAAGAAAACAAAAAAGGAAACAAAAAGAAAAACAAAAATGAAGAAAAGGAAAAAAGAAGAAAAGAAAAAAAAGACGATAAAAAGGAAAGAAGAATAAAATAAGAACGAAAGAAGTAAAGAACGAGAAAAAAAGCAATGAAAAAAATGGAAGAGAAGGGAAAGTTGTAAAGAAACGAGGAGACAAAGATGGTGGAGGAAATTGGGAAAGATGGTGATGGAGAAATAAGAGAGGGAAAATAAGAGAAAGGGAGAAAGAAGACAAAGAAAAAACATAGAAAGAAACAAAAAAAAACAAAGATGGAGGAGGAAATTGAGAAAGTTGGAGATGGTGAAGATGAAAAAACAATGGGCTTATCCAAGGAAACAAACCTAAAAAAAAAGACGATGACAATGACAAAGAAGAAGAAGAAAAAGAAGCCAGAATGAATTACAGAAGACGAGAAAAATAAATACTCTAACGTTTAGCGCAGAACAACGAGGAGAAGAGGAAGAAAGAGAAGAAACAATAAATTTGGAATCAGAAAGAATTAAAAATGACATTAAGCCATAGAAAGAAAGAACATAAAAGTAGTAAGAAAGCAAGAAATGAGGAAAGAAAATGAGAGTAGAAAGAAAGAACACAGGAAAAAAGCAAGAAAGAAAGAGAGAAAATGAGAGTAGAATGAAAAAACAGAAAGAAAGCAAGAAATAAAGAGAGAAAATGAGAGTTGAAAGAAAGAACGTAGAAAGAAATCAAGAAATAAAGAGAGAAAATGAGAGTAGAATGAAAAAACAGAAAGAAAGCAAGAAATAAAGAGAGAAAATGAGAGTTGAAAGAAAGAACGTAGAAAGAAATCAAGAAATAAAGAGAGAAAATGAGAGTAGAATGAAAAAACAGAAAGAAAGCAAGAAATAAAGAGAGAAAATGAGAGTTGAAAGAAAGAACGTAGAAAGAAATCAAGAAATAAAGAGAGAAAATGAGAGTAGAATGAAAAAACAGAAAGAAAGCAAGAAAGAAAGAGAGAAAATGAGAGTAGAATGAAAAAACAGAAAGAAAGCAAGAAATAAAGAGAGAAAATGAGAGTTGAAAGAAAGAACGTAGAAAGAAATCAAGAAATAAAGAGAGAAAATGAGAGTAGAATGAAAAAACAGAAAGAAAGCAAGAAAGAAAGAGAGAAAATGAGAGTAGAATGAAAAAACAGAAAGAAAGCAAGAAATAAAGAGAGAAAATGAGAGTTGAAAGAAAGAACGTAGAAAGAAATCAAGAAATAAAGAGAGAAAATGAGAGTAGAATGAAAAAACAGAAAGAAAGCAAGAAAGAAAGAGAGAAAATGAGAGTAGAATGAAAAAACAGAAAGAAAGCAAGAAATAAAGAGAGAAAATGAGAGGTGAAAGAAAGAACGTAGAAAGAAATCAAGAAATAAAGAGAGAAAATGAGAGTAGAATGAAAAAACAGAAAGAAAGCAAGAAAGAAAGAGAGAAAATGAGAGTAGAATGAAAAAACAGAAAGAAAGCAAGAAATAAAGAGAGAAAATGAGAGGTGAAAGAAAGAACGTAGAAAGAAATCAAGAAATAAAGAGAGAAAATGAGAGTAGAATGAAAAAACAGAAAGAAAGCAAGAAAGAAAGAGAGAAAATGAGAGTAGAATGAAAAAACAGAAAGAAAGCAAGAAATAAAGAGAGAAAATGAGAGGTGAAAGAAAGAACGTAGAAAGAAATCAAGAAATAAAGAGAGAAAATGAGAGTAGAATGAAAAAACAGAAAGAAAGCAAGAAAGAAAGAGAGAAAATGAGAGTAGAATGAAAAAACAGAAAGAAAGCAAGAAATAAAGAGAAAAAATGAGAGTTGAAAGAAAGAACATAGGAAAAAAGCAAGAAAGAAAGAGAGAAAATGAGAGTAGAATGAAAAAACAGAAAGAAAGCAAGAAATAAAGAGAGAAAATGAGAGTAGAATGAAAAAACAGAAAGAAAGCAAGAAAGAAAGAGAGAAAATGAGAGTTGAAAGAAAGAACGTAGAAAGAAAGCAAGAAATAAAGAGAGAAAATGAGAGTTGAAAGTAAGAACGTAGAAAGAAAGCAAGAAATAAAGAGGGAAAATTAGCCTAGAAAGAAAGAACACAGAAAGAAAGCAAGAAATAAAAAGAGAAAATGAGAGTAGAAAGAAAAAAATAAACACATGAAGTTAAAGAAAAATACTTGCGTAGCGAAAATTCATGACAAACAGATTTTCAAAAAAATGACAAGAAATCTTCCGAAAAAATGTCTTAGAAATGAAACTTACTGCAAAGAAGCTGAATGAGTCAGGGATGAACAGTGTGGCAAGATTTTGAAGGGAAGATGAGGGTGGGGAATTGTTTGCGAAGTCCACGCCTGATAAGGAAATTGTTGTACTAACTACAAATTATCTTTGACCCATCATTCATTAAAATTACGATAACGATTTAAAGAGAAGAAACTGATGGGCAAGATATTTGTGATGTCGGAGACGAGTTTAGACCACCGCAAATTGAATAAAAACAATAACGAGGCTAAACACAATAACAACGTCTAAGATACAACAACGAAAAGCAAAAGCAAGAAAACAAAGGAAAATAAAAATACTATTTTCTCTTAGTAACCATATTCATTATGGCGTCGATAATGTGGGCGATGATGAAGAAGATATTTGATTTAATTTGTGATGACTATCGTGAAGAATATTGCAATAAAGCTTTTATCGTATTGTTTGTAATTTTACTAATTTAAACGTTAATTCAGTGGATACACATATTTGAGTAGACGCCCCGTTTATTTATTAAACAATATATTTACTTATTTTCGTCTACCGGTCAGAGTATTCAAGAAATCTTATTAAAGAAAAAATCTCTATCTGGGCGGATTTGAACTTGCGTCCCCACTTTCAAAAGAATCAGTTATCATATCCGATACACACCAATCAACTCATCGAGGGAATTCGCCAGCGTGTTAAACAAGCCAAATAGTGCTTTATAAACGTAAATTCTTCCTAGATTGTCGAAAGTTCGTATCTGCACAATTTCGTATCCGAACGTAAACAAAGCAAATTTTAAAGAAGTAAAGCATATTTTATTTATTAATTCAAGGTTATTTAAATTGCCTGTCTATATTTCTGAGATGAGGTATTATGTACATTATTTACATTATTCGGACTATTGTCCTCATCTTTGTCGCCATATTTATTACCAATCAAGGATATATGGCACAGTGGATAAAGGCGTTGGTTATATCCAGTGACAGGACCCAAAGAGTGTGAGTTCAATACCCGGTTAAGGCAGTGGAGAACTTTCAGAGTGAAATTAACAGGAGATAACTGATAACTGACATCCATTAAACATGGCACGTGGAACTAGAACTGTCTACTCCAGTGAGCGAAATAAAGGGTTCAGTTTGACATTCTAACTACCTGACGAAGGCCGGAGCGCACAATGGCCGAAACATTGTAATAAATATGACGACAAAGATGAGGACAATAGTCCGAATAATGTAAATAATGTTATTTTATTGGATATCCATATTTGAGTAGACGCCCCGTTTACTTATTAAACAGCATATTTATCTATTTTCGTCTATCGGGCTGAATAATCAATAAAAAAAATTATCCGCTCTCCGACAAGATTCGAATAAAAGAACAAGAATTAAGTAGACAGATTTTTGTGATGTCAACGAACACTCGTTTCCACTTTTGTGATGCCAACGAATACTCGTTGTCACTTTCGTAATGCTCGTTGTAGTAGAGACTTTGTAATCGCAGATACAACTATAGTAACGCCGTTGAACAATACTGGTGTCAGACGCCTTCGAATAACACTCGCTCGATAATACTCGGCCGAAGAGTAACCACCGAATAGTGATCTGAATAGAAAAATAGTATAGTGAATAGAGTAGAGAATAGCAGTCCGTATAGTAACAGATAATAGAATAGAAATGCAGATCTGAATAGAGGATAGAGTAGAAATGAAAATCTGTATAGTAATAGAGGATAGACTAGGAATAACGATCAATGTAGACGTCACGCGACTTCCTATATATGCGTTTCCTCTATGGTCACGTGATCCACTTAATTCAATAATAGGATCGCCTGCGTTTGTTCACTGGCGATCTATGTTCAAACTCAAGTGTCCGCAGCAACACTTTATTCCTATAAAACACAGATGATAATGATTGCCATTACATTTCAATTTTTGTAGATCAAAGCTTGCTGGATAAAAAGAAGCCGGAAAAAAAACCATAAGTGAGAAGAAGTGTGATAGAAAAAATTGTTACTAAAGAACTTATGGTTACATATAGCCAATTCAACTGTAGAATGATGAGACCTTACCGCCAATCTAGTAATGCGTTTAAATTCATAAAGTCTGGGTACTGTAGAGAAAAATTAATCAGAATAATTACCATTTACAGAAAAAAGGCGCAAGGAAGCTACATTACGGCGACAGGAAAGTGACTGAGACGAAATGCCATGTCAGGACCGATAACATTGCAGATTTTATCAAGAATCTCTAGATATATAGCAGGAGCACCGGGCCATACTTGGCAGTACTTTTTCAAGGCAAAGACGAATGGTAGATTTATAGATATGTAAGATACCTTCTGGTAAGAAAATGTGTCTAGCATCACACAGTGAAACAAATTTCCTCGCAGCAGATCTAGCAGTGGATTCAATACAATCTTTCCACTTAGTCCGAATTGGCCCAATGAGTCAATTTCACGAATAATTTTAATACTTTCTATTTCCTTGTGCTCCTTTGTTGTCCTTGTCGATTCGAAAAGATGTATTTATGAATTTATTCGTAACTGTAACCAAATCTTTGTACTATTATGATTATTATTATTATTATTATTGAAGATTGTAAATTGTAAGAAATCAAGAAATCGGAAGGGATTTCCACAAGCGGGAAGTACGAGAAAAGAAACTATTATAATATAATATACGGTTGCATCTCGTTAGTTCAACAATAAAACGGTTAGCCCTAGTTACCATTCTAGTAATACGCTTAAATTCATTCTGTCCAGGCACAAAGCAAGAGAGCTCATCAGAACAGTTGCCATGGAGATATTTATAGAAAAGACAGAGGGAAGCCATGTTACGTCGGTGAGAAATAAGTCGAGATGCCAAGCCTGGATCGATTAAATTACAGACCCTTCTTTGAATGGCGTCAAGAATCTCGATATATATAATAGGTGCACCGGAGCAGATATAACAGCAATATTCAATAATGGACGCAGTAGAGAGCCGTAATCATCAACGTTCCGTACGATAAATAACTCTATGTAGATAATTACCAAGCATGATTAAGTCTGGCATGAGGCCAATATAATGGAGAAAACGGTGTGGATCCAATTTATTGCACTGGATAATGATGTGCGGGACTAGTTTGTTAATCTTTGCTCATCAGTAGGCGTCCACTTGATGGCTTTGTGCGCGCATGAGAAGGCGCACTTAAGTGTTAGCTTGATGACTTAACACTCTTTAACTTGCTTCATTTTGAAGTGAACAACAAAAAAAGAAGAGTCTCTTACCAATTCCCTCGAGCAAAAACCGCTCCACGCATAAAATAAACCCTTCAAGGACGACAAGCCTTCTTAACAGATTGATATTTAACGATGAGTGACAAAGTCGGAAGCGTCTTGATGTTTAAAGCGCCTACCCCGTTTAGACGACATTTAATGGGCGGTTTCCGGGCCCGCGGCCTATCTTCAAATTCAACCCGATGACAAAGAATAAAGTGAGACGCAATTGTTCCCACTCAGAGTTTATGATTACTTAGTGGTTACTACATCGACATGCAATTCTGGTCTTCCTCGTTTGGTTTTGAAAGGTATGAACCCAAATAGTCGGCGATGCGCACTGCGAAAATGAGTAGAATATATTAGTCCTAAGGAAAAAAAATGATAAAAATCATTATGTAGGGTTGTTGGGCCATTGATATTCTGAGGGGTTCATTGGGTTTGAAAGCCGGAGAAGTATTACTTTATGCGTAACGTGTCTTGGGCAAATTAGACCTGGTGGAGTCCATCCCTCCGCAGGTCAAACCGCAGCCGATCTTCCCCAACTTGAAGGCTCACCTTACTCATGGATACGTGACCGTTGATTACAGGTGAAGCCGTCTGCCCTGGTCGTTGACTTCGGTCTAGGAAGCACAAGCGATGCCGTGTCATCAACGCGCTGGGTGAGTAAATAACTGTGAAGCCCAGTCTACCCCATTGTGCTTGACGGCCGCTGACCCAACAAGAAGGTTCATTGCCCAACTAAAACTAATGGTTTTCTTTTTAATTCCGCTGGGTGCCTAGCTGCCCTCCTCGCTAGAAAAGCCTGGTGAGGGAACCGGGTTTACTGTTCAATGACGACAAGTAATACTCGGTTAAATGTTACCAGAAGTCGTAGGATGACGTAAACCGGCATCAGAAGTCATAGAATAAAAAAAATTAAAAAAACAACCCTCCCCAGAAACAACAACAACAACACACACACGATAGCGTGCGCATGCAAGATGTTAATATTCTACACTATTTCAAAATAAGGGTTAGGAAGGAAACCCTCATCAATACTAATAAGAACGATAGCAGCTACTCAAATTGAGGACCCTATTTTCCTAAAAAACTGTGTTGAGGGAAAGATTTCATAAATGTCAGTCGATAGCAGTATTGGCTGCTCAGTTAGTGAACGCCAATTGTTTCCTTATGAAGAAGAGGTTAATATAACAGATACTACACTTTGATCCCAGTCTAGTGACTGAAGCAAAGCGCAAATCGAGTAGCACTGGCACCTTGGTTACTGAATGCTGGATGTTTTCTTATAAGGAGACGGCTATTATTACCATTACCATTAGAGATTAGAACAGCACTTGGTATCTACTTTTTGTATGGTCTCTTGGTGCATCCAAGATAATTTCTGCTTCTGCTTACGTAATAGCCTTGTTCTGTCAGTAACACATGCTTTAATCTCTGGCCATTGGAACTTTCTTTCTTTCTTTTTTCTTTTTTTTCTTTCTTTCTTTTTTCTTTTTTTCTTTCTTTCTTTTTTCTTTTTTTTCTTTCTTTCTTTCTTTCTTTTTTCTTTTTTCTTTCTTTCTTTCTTTTTTCTTTTTTTCTTTCTTTCTTTCTTTCTTTTTTCTTTTTTCTTTCTTTCTTTTTTCTTTTTTTTCTTTCTTTCTTTCTTTCTTTTTTCTTCTTTCTTTCTTTCTTTCTTTCGTTTTTCTTTCTTTCTTTCTTTCTTTCTTTCTTTCTTTCTTTCTTTCTTTCTGTCACCTCTGGTCTTGTGCTCCTGCCATATATCTCAAGATTCTCAACAAAGTCCTAAAAAGGGTCAGCAATGTTAGCGGTCCTGACCCGGCATTCAGTCACATTCCCATCGTCATAAAATATCTTTTCCATAAATAACAGAAACTACATCACTTGGGGATGTTGAAGAACAGATACGTCTAAAGTGGATAGCACATGTAACTCGAAGAGAAAATAATGGCATAATCAATATGTCGACACTCCACCCTACTTCAAACAAAAGGCTAGGAAGGAAACTCCCCACAAATCCTGGAAAGCGTAATCACAGTTAGTGAAGCTGGAAAATCTTTTTTCCTGAAAAATTGATTTAAGAGAATTTTTTAAATAAATTTAAACCGAATGTAGCACAAACTGCTCAGTCGGTGAATGACGAATATTTCCTTATACGGAAACGGCTAATGTTACCATTACGATTAGAGATGAGGAGAACAGATACTTCACACTGATCCCAGAAACCGATCACCAGGTGGTGAAGAAAAGCTTAACTCCAGTAGCGCTGGTCAGTGAATGCTAAATGGTTCCTGATAAGGAAACAGCTAATGTTACCATTACGATTAGAGATAAAGTGAACAGATACTTTAATTTGATCCAAGCCCGATGGCCAGGTGATAAAAAAAGATGAGCTCTAGGCACACTAGCCACTCGGTCAATGAATGCCAAATGTTACCTTATAAGGAAACGCTTACTATTATTTTACCTTATAAGGAAACGCTTGATATTATTTTACCTTATAAGGAAACGCTTGATATTATTTTACCTTATAAGGAACCGCTTAATATTATTTTACCTTATAAGGAAACGCTTAATATTATTTTACCTTATGAGGAAACGCTTGATATTAATTTACCTTACAAGAAACAAACGCTTAATATTATTTTACCTTATAAGGAACCGCTTAATATTATCTTACCTTATAAGGAAACGCTTGATATTATTTTACCTTATAAGGAAACGCTTAATGTTATTTTACCTTATAAGGAACCGCTTAATATTATTTTACCTTATATGGAAACGCTTGATATTATTTTACCTTATAAGGAACCGCTTAATATTATTTTACCTCATAAGGAAACGCTCGATATTATTTTACCTTATAAGGAAACGCTTGATATTATTTTACCTTATAAGGAACCGCTTGATATTATTTTACCTTATAAGGAACCGCTTAATATTATTTACCATTATAGTTGAGAGCCAAAAATTTAAACAAAAAAATGAAATATTAACATTTAGATTTTATGGAAAGCAGCACGGTAAAAGTGAGAAGAAGAAAAAAGACAGAAATAAGTTAAAGAGAAAATCTAGGAAAAAAAACGGGAATAGTTTACTGTTAATGTTTAGATTTAACGCGGGGAAAGCATGGAAAATGAGAGGCAAAAGATAGTAAAAAGGTAAAGAAGGAAAAAGTCGAATGTTGAATTGTAATGTCCATTAAAAGTTGTTCATTGAAGCAGGAAAATGGGAGGATGAGAAAGAAAACAATATGGACGTAAAATTCGAGTTATATAGGAAATTGGACAATTTGGGAATTTTACTTGATTTTGCCAATAAATGATTTTTTAAAGAGAGGAACAGTGACAATGACAAATAAATGTTTGTATCATCCAATCAGCCAAACGTTAAACTATGCAAGGTATTGTGGGAATATGGCGTAGATGTTGCCATTGTTATAATGCTTTTTTTGTATTTGCGTTCATATTGCGTGTATCCTTTTACGTATTTGTTTCTGTATAGGTAGGTGTTTCTGTTATACAAAGATCTATCTATCTATCTATCTATCTATCTATCTATCTATCTATCTATCTATCTATCTATCTATCTAAATCTGCTGATGTCTATTTTTAAATAGGCATCTCTGTATCCTTGTTTTTTTTAATTTTTATTTCGGTAGATACTTTTACCATTTGTTAATTTTAAAAATATTTTGTCAAAAATACCCAGTACCAAACGTTATTTCTAATTAGACTGGATATAATTAATGAAATGAAGGCAATTTTATTATTTACTTATTTATTTATAAGTTCGGCGAAATCTTTCGACAAGGGAAATGGAATTTTTCCAACTTAGCCAAACATAACATTTACGAAACGATATTTGTACATTAAAAAGAAAGTTCATTAAATATAATAGGTATAAAATGCACACGCACACACACGCACATGCACACACACACACACACACACGCACACACACACACACACACACACACACACGCACACACACAAATATATTCGATTTCTGTCGGCGGCACACTTTTTTCTTTTGTAGGACTTCTCGATCTAACCTGGTTGTTATTAATTTCACTAAATTTCAAGAAAATAAAGAACTGGGATAGTAACTAAAACTCCCACTAAAAATAACGTTTAAAATAATAGGAAATAATGTCGGATAAAAAAATTCATTCAAAAATTACACACACATATTTATATTTCTTATTGCTATAAACGTTTTATTTAGTGGTATAAATGTTTTGAATTTAACTCCTACCGGCGTAGACATCGAAAATCGTATTATAGAAAAAATATGCCTCGCTATAGCAATTAAACTTGTATTCCCTTTAAACCGGGAAACCAACTTCAAGCAAGGCGTACTTTATTACTTAGCAACAAGAAGCTATTAAAAAAAGCTAAAATCAAATCATATTTTTTATGAAAATCACATCTCACGTTGGACCATTTTTCAAAAATGTATTTCTGCTAAATTTGTTTATGCAGACAATATTTCATTACCCGTCCATTTTAGCCATTTTTTTAGTACCGATAAAGTAAGGTTGTTTCGGACTGAAGCTTATAGATGTACGAGGGTCATTCAATAAAAAAGGTGAATTTTTCGGTATAAGGACTTCTAATACAGACAGAAGCTTACTCTTTTTTTTTATTTTACATCTTTTTCACATGGATTTAATTTCTTTTGCAAATTAAAAAAAAACAACTTTGAGAGTTTTGGCGATTAACAAAGATGGCCGACCAAGAAGCATGCTCCAGGATTGAACAGCGGTCAGTTATCAAGTATTTGGTTGCTGAAGGGTGCAAACCAGTTGAAATTCATAGGAGAATGTCAACTGTGTATGGTGCCACATGTTTCAGCCAAAAAAATGTCTACAAGTGGGCTAAATTGTTTAAAGAAGGACGGAGCAGTGTTGAGGATGAAGACAGGCCTGGGAGGCCTACAGAAGTGAGGTCTCCTGATGTGATCGAATCAGTCAATGACCTCATTCAGTCTGACAGAAGGGTGACAGTGGATGACATTGCAAGGACTTTGAGCTTATCTGTTGGGATAAACGCAGGGGTCATCAGTCAGAAGGAGTCATCTTGCATCATGACAACGCAAGGCCTCACACAGCAGCCCAAACGGTGCAGACCATCAACAAGCTGTGCTGGGAACTGCTCCCTCATCCCCCTTACACCACAGATCTTGCCCCTTCAGACTTTCACCTGTTTGGTCCTTTGAAAGCGTTCACGAGAGGCACGAAGTTTAAAAGTGACGATGAAGTCAAAAGTGTTGTGAACGACTGGCTGAGACATCTGTCCAAAGGTTTTTTTACGCTGAGGGAATACGGAAGCTTGTGCACAGATGGGAAAAATGTGTGACAGTGCTGGGAGACTACGTTGAAAAATTAAAAAAAAAAGTAAGCTTCTATCTGTATTAGAGGTCCTTATACCAAAAAAATTCACCTTATTTATTGAATGACCCTTGTATATACATAACTTTGATAAGTCTTGTCCAATTTCTATATGTTTTGTCCAAAGTTCTGAAAACACACACACACACACACATATTCGATTTCTGTCGGGGGCACATTTTTCTTTAGTAGGACTTATCGATCTCGGCCGATTGATATTAATTTAAATGTTTCAGAAAATAAGAAAAAAAAAACAGGATGGCAACGCAAACACATGTGCCCACTAAAAATAACGTCAGATTAAATGCACGCACGCAAACACACACACACAAACACACACACATATATATATATATATATATATTAAGCAAATCACCTCAAGCAAGGCGGGAGTGCCACTAGCATGCAAGGGGTTACAGAGAGTGAGAGTAAGAGTAAAGAGGAGTGTTAGGGAAAAGGATAAAGAGAAGGACGGGGAACAGGGGTCAATGCATCAGAAGATGTCGATTGACATTACATTTGAATATTTGAAGATTGTAGCTATCAGGAAAGCCAGTGATAGGAAGGGAGTTCCACTGACGGGAGGTGCGAGATAAGCTGTTGGAGTAGAAGAGATGGCTACATTTAGCCGTATAGACTGTGAAAGGGTGGGGCCGAGATGCCAACCTAGTAGCACGCTTAAATTCATGCAGTTTGGGAACCAGTGAAAGTATATCGTCGGAGCAGTTACCATGAAAGTATTTGTAGAAAAGACAGAGGGACGTCACTGCACGTCTGGGGGTTACAGATTCTATATATATGTATAAAGAAAAGAAAAATTTCCTAAATCTCACCTTTCCTAAAAGAATCACTCCTCCAAGCCAACCTATACAACAAAAATACCAAGAAATCAAAAGAAAATGGCTGAATCCGTCAACACAACAATTCCAAACAATATTTCTCTCTATGAAAAATTCTCTTCAAACATAAAAAGTGAATGACGTAATTTTTCAGTTGATCCAATGAAATTATACGAACGTTTCTAATTTCTACTAATAACTAACACCATTTTTTTGTTTATGTATACTTTGTTCAAATAAATTAATTTCGTTTTTTGCTTTGAAAAAGTCCGCAGTGGACGAACGAAATGCGTCGGCTAAAACTACATACAGTTTTCCTATTGTCTTTTTTCCTTAATATATATATATATATATATATATATATATATATATATATATATATATATATATATATATGTGTGTGTGTGTGTGTGTGTGTGTGTGTTATAAAAATATAGTTTTTAGGTATGCTATATTTACGGGTTAAATTTCTAAATATCAAGGAGAGGGTGTGTATAAATATAAAAGTAGATATTGATGTCAACACCCAGCGGCGACAGTCTGTTGTTTCATGCTTAATCGCAATCTTCAGGCCCGGGGATTGGCCGAAGATTGCGTTTGGGCAAGAAACAGACTGTCGCCGCTAGGTGTTAATGTCAATATACCCTTACATATATACACACACACACACACACACACACACACACACACACACACACACACATATATATATACATATATATATATATATATATATATATATATAATGAATTACACAAAAAGCGGAGTCACCGGCAGTTTTAACCAACAACGCAGAAACTGCAGACGATCAAACTAAGGCTAAACTCTGCTCGAGGAGGACTGTTTCACGTACGGCTACTCTCCAAAGAGACGCAATTCTTGCTTCAATAAACACTTAATGTCTATATTCTCATCATACCAGAAGCAAGCTTTTTAAGTAAGAGAAATGAATGAAGAATAAATGCCAAAATAAGAAATGCGTAATAAAGAAAGCAAGCGTAAAATAATTCACAAAATACCACCAATTTATTGCGGACATTTTCCTGAAGCATGTTAGTTTTTGAAGCCATAATATAGATCATTTGAAAATCGCTTGTCATAATTTTTTCTCACACTGAGAAAATCGTCAGTGGGAAAAAAAGAGAGAGAAAAAAAACAAACAAAAAACGCTGAATATCAGAACTGAAAAAAAAAAAAAAAAAAAGTCTATGCTACACAGAAAAAAAATCCTTAAAAAAATGGCAGAAAATCTCAGAGAAACACGAAAACGTTCACCCTGTGCCTAAGTAAAATTACATGAAAATCACGTGACGAATCTATATTTGTCCACATCCCCGCGCCCTCGGGAAGAAGAAAAATCATTGAGTTATCCCTTTTTTTATTTCATTTTTTTTTTCATCTGTATATTTCTACTTATACTTCAGTTTTTCTTTTCTTTTTTTTCTTTTTTTAAAATTCATCTGATCAGTATTTGAAAATTTGCCGACATTAGCATTAAGTCACTTTGTCTGACTATTCAGTTTAGGCAGACGATCGAGTGATTCGGACAACAGCGTCTTGTGAACTGGAAAACTAAGACGATTTCATAATGTGTGAAAATCAAAATAGATATTAACAGATACAATCGTCATCTGGACGGGCGGCGCATCTCTTGACGCAAGTTGCAGAATCAGGCAGTAATGACGAAAGTATACACTCAAAAGGTAATGGTTATGTAAAACGGATAATATATAATAAAGATAATAATGATACAATTAAAATAAAAGTGTAAAGAAACAGTGAAATGGTGGAGTATCACTTAAAATAATAGAAGTATTAATAACAAAACAAGAACAACAGCAACAACAGCAACAACAACAACAACAACAACAATAATAATAATGATATAAAAATATTTCCTAACAAATGAGCTCCATAATAATTGTTATGACGCGTCTGATGACGTAGAACTGAATATATTCGAAATAATGTTACTGAAAAATAAAAATAAAAACAAACACGCGCGCACACGCAATTATTATTATTATTATTATTATTATTACTATTATAACGCACGCCCACCCATACACAACACACACACACACACACACACACACACACACACACACACACACACACACACACACACACACATATATATATATATATATATATATATATATGTATATATATAAGATAAAATATAGTTTTAATTTATGGTATATTTATGGGTAATAGTGGTTAATACTAGGAATAGAGCCTATGTAAGTATAAAAGTGGACACTGAGGTCAATACACAGCGGCGACAGTATGAAACAGACCGTTGTTGATACATACATACATATATATATATATATATATATATATATATATATATATATATGTACATATATACATATATATATATATATATATATATATGTACATATATACATATATATATATATATATATATATGTATATATGTATATTATATGTATGTATATATATATATATATATATATATATATATATATAATGTATACCCACACACTCATATGTAATGTGAAATGCAAAATATTTAAACAAATTATAGATAAATATTTAAAAATACATATAAATTATCATTTTAAAATAATTATAAATAAATACTTAAAAATGTAAACAATCTAAAATATATGAACAATATATAAATATAGATGTATATATATATATATATATATATATATATATATAAATATAATATGTATGTATTTAGTCAGTATATCTTCATTCAAACTTGCATATATATATATATATATATATATATATATATATATATATATATATATATATATATATATATATATGTTTATAAACAATATACATATACTATTTTTATATTGGATATAGAAGAGAGCTCCACTGTAAATTCTGATTGCTACGAATTTTTTCCATTTTGTTATTCACTTACAAACTATTAGTTTGATATCTATCTGTCTTATCACAGTCTGTTCATTATCTATCTATCTATCTATCTATCTATCTATCTATCTATCTATCTATCTATCTATCTATCTATCTATGAATCGGTATGTTACAGTCTATTCATTATCTCTCTATCTATCTATCTATTTATCTATCTATGAATCGGTATGTTACAGTCTATTCATTATCTCTCTATCTATCTATCTATTTATCTATCTATGAATCGGTATGTTACAGTCTATTCATTATCTCTCTATCTATCTATCTATTTATCTATCTATGAATCGGTATGTTACAGTCTATTCATTATCTATCTATCTATCTATCGATATATCTCAGTATGTTCATATCTCTCTGTATATGTGTCTATATATATATGTATATATATATATATATATATATATGTATATATATATATATATATATATATATATATATATATATATATATATATATATATATATATATATATATATGTATGTATGATAAAGTATAAGTTTCTTCGTGCGCATGTGTAGTCATACCAGCCAAAGGAATTTAGTTCTATGAAAGCGTCACGTGAAAACTTTTTTCTACTTTGTCAAATATCTCACCCCGCTCAATATTGTTCTTGATATATAAATATTCATGTATTGTTCTCTCAGCAATCCGTCAGCACCTGTTGGACAACCCAGACTCTGCATATATGGACGATTTTTTCATCATTTTAAACAGAGCTAAATCCGATCATCATTTAAAGATTCTAGAAGCAGTCTATATTAAAATGCACGGACCAAGCCTGTGTAAAAAAAAAAAAAAAGGAAAAGAAAAAAAAAAGACCAATTTATTGGCTCTTTACGGTTAGTTGGAGGATGTGAGTCCCATTTTTTTTAATACTCACTCGGAACATTCATCTTCTTTTTATTCGTGAATTAATTTACTAATAAATTGTTTTAGTCGTGTTCCGTATTTCTCCGCCCCCGCCTACTCATTTGCTATTTACGGTTCACGAATATCGTCTTCTCTCCCGTCCCCATCACACTGAAGAAGTGTTGACTGCAAGAATTCTTAAGGAAAATGGCAAATGGAAAAATGGCATTGTACTTTCTTAAGTCATTATATTTGTTCTGTGTTATCAAATCGTTGTTTATATATATATATCTATATATATATATCTATATATCTATATATATATATACATATATATATATATATATATATATATATATATATATATATATATATATATATATATATATATATATATATATATATTTAAATAAAAACAGACCACTTTAAGGTTCGATATAATAAATTATTTCACCACAGCCCTTTTAAAGGACAGCGGATCATCAGATTTTATTTCCAAAGGTTGAAACGAAAAATGAAAAGAAATTTACACATTTATGACGGGCAGTAATAAGTAAATTAACGAAGTGAGGGAGTGAGGGGGTAGAGAGACATGATTGAGTTAGATGTAACATTTCTATTCTTTCAAATTTAAATTTTTTGAGGAAATCCAGACATTGACATTAAATCTGTTAACGGAAGTTATATATTGATATGGGAGGGGAATTGGACAAAAAGGCATAAAGAGAAAGAGAGAGAAAAAGAGAGAAAGAAGTTGTGATATATATATATATATTATGAAATTGACAAAGTCTGACAATTATTTAAAGACATTTTATGTTTAACATTCTTTTTATAGATACAAGTATTTAAGTAAATGCTCTGTTTATAATAAACAGTATTAAATAACATTTACCGGCCTGAATGTTCTATGAAAATTTGTCGGACTTGTATCTATCAGGTCATCCCAAAAGTTCTGTCCGAATTTTGAATAAAGAAAACAAGTGACCAAATGTTACATTTAATTACAGATTCGATCAGCAATGTATTTTCCCTGATTATCTATGATTCCTTCCATCTATTAACAAGCTTACTAATTCCATTACTGTAAAATTCTTTTGTCACTTTTAACCTCTTCCTGTGTTACAAAAGCTGTTTCTTCCAAATGATTCTGTAAGCTACAAAACAAATGGTAGTCTGAAGGAGCAAGGTCGGGAGAATAAGGTGGATGAGGAATTTTCTCTCAACCAAGTTCTTCGATCTTTTGTGACGTGATTCTTGCTGTGTGTGGTCGCGCATTGTCCTGATGAAACATCACCCGTTTTCGATTCACTAGAGCAGGTCTTTTTTTCCTCAAAGCTTGGTTCAAACGCTCTAATTGCTGACAGTATATTTGAGCATTAATTGTTGCATTAGGTGGTAAGAATTGGATTATTCCTTGGAAATCCCACCAGAAGAACCTTTTGCCCATGAAGTTCTCTTCTCGGCTGTGGCAAGCCACTGTCTACGACGCTTAACATTTCGATAAAAGATTCATTTTTCGTCGCCAGTCACAAGTCTATCCAAAAAAGGTGAAACAAGTTGGCGAGAATGGAGAGAAGAGCAGATGTCAACTCGGGATTTGAGGTTGTTTTCAGACAATTCATGAGGCACCCATTTTCCAAGTTAATGAACTTTTCCAAGTTGTTGAAGATGACTATGAACAGTTGTATGGTTTGAACTGAGAACCACTGCCAATTCCTCAACTGATAAAGCAGGATTTTCTTCAAGGACTGCTTCAAGAAGCTTTTCATCAAACTCAACTGGATGTCCGGTTCGATCTTCATCTTCAAGGGTGAAATCTCCACCTCTGAATTTTGCAAACCATCTTCTGCAAGTTCTTTCATTCACACATTCCTCTCCATTAACTGAGTGAATGTTTCTAGCCGCTTCGGTTGCTGAGTTTCCTTTCTTGAACTCATAAAGCATTATGTGCCTCAAATGATTCTTGGGTACTTCCATGTTAGCAGGGTTTTAATCAAACAAAGTTTAATTTTATTGTTCTCTGAAATAAAATTTGTTCAGTTTAAATGCATCTAAACATAAAA
>OZ038489.1:46156414-46241414 GCA_964036315.1 Acanthosepion esculentum | reverse complement strand
GGGAGTTAAATCGGGCCATGAAGAAAGTGGATATGTAATCTGCGGTGAGATTTAATTTTTTAGAGACCTGCTTTGAGGTATGAGTTTGCTTTCATCGCAATCAGTCAATGATCGAATCCTAGAAAATTTTAAATTTTTAGTAGATAAGATAATTGTAGCAATATGAATTTTAATAAAGATATTAGAATCTTTATAGTGTTGCAACATCACTCATCCGAGGTAAATAAAATGCCTATTGTAGACGTTTTACTACCTTTAAGTATAACATATGATCATTAGTTGTTCTGAATACCTATATATATAGATTATGCATAAGAGATTTTTTTAAGTGAATATAAAAAAAAAGATTTCCGAATTGCAGGTACCATCTTTAGACAAAGATTCTTGGTACCTGCAGCCATGACAGCGATGGTCAAATTGGCAAGAATATAGAGGTGCAAAATCAGCTTTCAAACAAAATACAGACTACAAATCGCCGGCAGTCTCCATTCTCCATTGTGAAACGTGGACACTGTTGACAGAAACAGAGTGAAGGATCCAGGCGTTTAAGAAAAAATGCATGAGAACACTTCTTGGCATCTTCTAATGGGAACATAGAAATCAATGAGTTTGTGCGGAAAAGGGTTGATAGTTTTGTGGGCCACCAGGAACCTCTTCTCGCCACTGTCAAGCGGAGGAAAATGGCGTGGTTTGGACACATTACAAGGCAGGACAGCCTGTGCAAGACCATCACGAAAGGCACCAGTGAAGGTGGACGTAGGAGAGGACGCCAACGCAAAAACTGGTGGGACAACCGGTCAAACAATGGACAGTGAAGACTATACCAGAATTGCTGATGGCTGCCCTTGATAGACCGTTGTGGAGGAGATTCAGTGTGGCTTCTGCATTCGGATTCTCGCTAGGATTATAAAAGTCAAGGGGATGATGATGATGATGATGATGATGATGAGGATGATGATGATGATGAAAAGAAAAAAAACGAGAAAATAAACAGTCAAGTGCTGAAGGATTAGTCGACGAAACTTCAGAGTCGGAATGCTGAAGGTAAGACCAATCAGCTAATTGATAAATTTTATATTTGCATTAATCCGATATATATATATATATATATATATATATATATATATATATATATATATAAACACTGGACTAGAAACCAACATATACTTTAAACCGACTGACCCTCGACAATATCTCCTTTTTACATCTTCTCACCCGAAACACACTCATACCAACATCCCACTCAACCTAGCCAAGCGGATATGTACAATAGTCTCAAACACAACCACAAGAGACCACAGACTAGAAGAGATGAAAAAGAATACTCATCAAGAGAAAATAGCCACAAAGTATGGTCAACAATAGTATTGAAAAAGCAAAACAAATTAACATCCGCACACTCCGAGAAACAAAAGGAAAAAACAGAAAAAAAGGTCATCCCTTATATTTCAACTTTCAACCAAAAACAAAAATATTCAATCATAAAAAATAAACGACAACCTAAATCACTAAAAAAGATACTGACCAGTGCAAAACTGCAGAATACAATTACAGACTCCCAGATGAAAAAATGAAACCGACCACTTTGCGGGGTATACAACTACCTATTAGAGGGCCATGAATTTCAGTTCAAAGACGGATCAAAATTCAAAACGATTTCTCGTTTGACTCAGAGAATTTAATATACATAATTACATGCAAAGGTTGCCACGAGCATTACTTTGGCGAAACCGACCAGTCACTCCGGCAAAGAATGACAGTTAATCGCCAACAAATTAGAGTAAAGTCTCTGTAAAAATTCATATATTATAAATAAATAGCACTATATTAAATATTAGGCGCCTTTTATTTCCAATCCTCATTTTAGTCTACACAATAAGTTTGTATATTGGTCAACAATGATTTTGCTCCTCCGTATTCTTGCCAATTTGACCATCGCTGTCATGGCTGCAGGTACCAACAATCTTGTCTAAAGATGGTACCTGCAATTCGGAAATTTTCTTTTTTTATATTCAGTTAAAAATCTCATGCATAATCTATGTATATATATATTATAAAAAAAATGCACAACACCAGTTGAGAATAGCAAAAATATTAGATTAATTATTTATTACAAAAAATTTAAACCCTTTAAGTTAAAAATAGTTAAAAATAATAATTCACCTCTTAGAACAAAATTAAATAGGACATATATTATTTACGAATTTAAATGTCCATTAAGGAATTGCATTCCTGATCAATATATATATATATATATATATATATATATATATATATATATATATATATATATATATATATATATATCAACAGTTGTCGATGAGTAGTATATCCTAGTCTCAGCTTATCGCACGCTCTTCACATGTAATTTGGACCCAAACCAAACTCGATTAGACTCAGTTTATACTTTGTTCACTTCTTTCAGCGATCAGCCTGTAAAGTTTCATTTGTTTTCAGATCTCGGACCCCCTGATCTTAAGGGTAAAAAATTAAATTTAAAAAATTCAATAGTAATCAAATATAATATTAAAAATAATAAATCATGAAATGTTAACAAATTGTCAGATCTCAAGCTTAAGTCTATATAAAAAAAAATCAAATGAAAGTATTGATGAATGTTGAGAAAAACAAAAATGCAGGTGTTGCATATTCTGAACTTTGAAATGTACGGCGATTTGAAGTTGAGAACGACCGGCATGTCATGTAGAAATTTCTGAATTTTGTCAATTTATTAAGACAAGAGAACGGCAAGGAAGAACTAAACGAGAAAAGACGAGAGTTGTAAAGGGAGCTTATAAGAAATAAGCGAGCCTTATTGACAAGGTAAATATTTTCCCTTTCTTTATTAAATTATTTGTTGAATGTTCGTTCACGCATTTCTCAAACGGCCGGTAAAAGCACAGAAATAACAAACCTTGTGAGAGCCATTTTGAAAAGGCGAGAAAATCAGCCGTCCGGCCAACAAGAGATCGGGAAGATAATTTAATCGTGTCCGCGCGTGCAAGCACCCCAGCAACACTCATAGATAGACATATGCTGTTGAAGGTTTATATATATATATATATATATATGTATGAATGAAGGACGGTGGAGTAGTGGATAGCGGCTCGGATTGAGGAATCAGAGAGCCGAGAATTCCAGTTGAATCCATTACATTCACTTACGTGCTAATACCCTTGGCAAAGGTATTAATCATTTTCTCATCCCTCCAGCTATGGATAAATAGCAGGGCAGACTGGGTTCTATAGCCTTGGATGGCAACTGGTCTAGGAGAAGGACAACTCTGAATTCAAAACCTGAGGAGGGTCGTTTGGGGACCTTGTAGCACGTAATGCACCAGGTCTCTGTATTCGGCCCTTCAAAAAGTGTGGTTAGATCTGCACGAAGCCTTCACCACTATAATCAAATCATATGTGCTGGTGTCT
This sequence comes from Acanthosepion esculentum, assembly GCA_964036315.1. Taxonomy (NCBI): domain Eukaryota; kingdom Metazoa; phylum Mollusca; class Cephalopoda; order Sepiida; family Sepiidae; genus Acanthosepion; species Acanthosepion esculentum. The sequence goes on along the minus strand of OZ038489.1, from coordinate 46,237,989 downwards.
GGGCTGTCAGTTCCTAGGAACTGAGTTACTTGACCCTCAAACGTCAAGTACGACGGGATAGTACACCATACATACATACATACATACATACATACATACATACATACATACATACATACATACATACATATGGCATCCCGTTCCCACCCATTCACCGTTGAAACTGTTAGATGTAGACGTCTCTTCTACTTCCATCTCGCCTGTGGAACTCTCTTCCCTATTCCTGTTTCACTGACAAATACAATCTCCAACTATTTAAGTGTAACGTCAATCGACATCTCCAGTTGCCTTGATCTATCCACTTCCCTTCTCCACATCCTTTCGCCTTTCATTCCTATCTGCTCTCGCTCAAAACCTTCTGTAACCCCTTGCGTGCTGGTGGCCTCCAGCCTTGCTTGGGGTGATAAGCTTAAATATATATACATACATATATATATATATATATATATATATATATATATATATATATATATATATATATATATATATATATATATATTGATATATATATATATGTGTGTGTGTGTGTGTGTGTGGAATGCAAAAGTAGGTATACAGTAATGAAAAACGAAACGTGCGCACCAAAAGCATTGTATTGATTATTCAAACAATAATATCAATAATAAACATATCAATAATAAACATGTCAATCCCCAAAATGTTCAAACTGTTTGTCCCCGTCATTCACACACACCTCTTTACCTGCAAAACATTTATTATTATTAATTAAAAAATAAAAATGTGATAAATGTATTATAATAAAAATTATAAAAATAAAAATATTAAAAATGATTTTAATGAATGAAATGAATTCTATTATTAAATGAATCCAAGAACCGCTATTACAATACTGATAATGTTTTTAATTTTAGTACGGAGTCGACCTGATTCCAAAATGATATCATATGTTGGGCTACGGTCTCTATGAGTAGAGTTGAAAAAGTGTGACACAATGACCCCCTGACATTCGCATTTATTATATAGATGATTTGATTGAATGAACTGGGCTATATAATTATAATAATAATAATAATAATAATAATAATAATAATAATAATAATAATAATAATGATGATGATGATGATGATGATAATAATAATAATAATAATAAATTGTTCTCACAAGTACAGCCCACACTTTACGAAGGGCTTTATCTATGTAATTTTTTAAATTTTATTTTTGGCCGTGGAAAGTGTCATGATGCCATTTCTAACCTTAGGTCTGTGGGCGGGCCCCGGGAAGAAATGTGTAAACGCCAGAAATCAAAGGAGATATAAAAAAATATAATAATAACAATAACAGATTCTATCTGTCTGTCTATTAAATGGCATTTCTCCTATAGGGCCTAAGGATCATAGTTTGGACCCGGCTCTGCAGGATGGAAAGCAAGAAACATAAAATACACCAATAATAATAGAATCTATCTATCTATCTATCTATCTATCTATCTATCTATCTATCTATCTATCTATCTATCTATCTTATAACAGTCTGAGCATTACCTAACTATCTATGTAATTAGTCTTCCCTTTATCTAGCTATCTATATACCTATAATATATCTATAAGTTTTACAAATGAAAACAAGGAGAAAAAGAAGAAAAATTAAAATAGAAGTGAAAGCGAAGAAAAGGAAGAACGGAAATAAAAGAACCTAGAAGTAAAGGAAACAAAGAGAAGGAGAGTTGGAAAAAGAAGACGCTATGAAAGAAGACGGAGAGGAGGAGGAGGAGAAGAAGAAGAAGAAGAAGAAGAAGAAGTGAGCGGAAGAAAGAAAGAAATAATAAAAGTAAGGGGAGGAGATGAGCAGAAGGATAAAGAAAAGAAATAGTAAATGAAGGAAAAGGATGACGAGGAGTAGATTAGCAGATTGAAGAAGAAGAAGAAGAAGAAGAAGAAGAAGAAGAAGAAGAAGAAGAAGAAGAAGAAGAAGAACTGAAAGGTGTATCACTGCTGACTAACTAATTCAACGAGAGAAGGCCTGTCCACACTTGCACCACAAGCTCTCCCGCCCCCGATTGGTATACAGTTCTTAAGATATTCAAAATGGTGGGATATTTTCCGGACAGACAGAAACAGAAATTTAAAAAAATGCAATGTCACTTCAGGACATACTCGATTATGGATCTTGACAGACTTTTTTTAAATATCATCTACTACTTCCGTGAATTCTCGAGATATTTAAGTGCACTCTCCACCATTTGAAATTCTGAGTACTTTTCCTCGACTAACTGCCACCCAATACTATAGCCCAGTCAACCCTACTTTTAGCTTATAGCTTGTGGAACGGGAAAAGATATGAGTTCATGCAGAGTATTTGTGCAAAAGTGAACTGAACATACTAGGCCAGAATTTGAACTCGGCATGCCCGTTTTACTTCTTATAGCGGATTACCCTTATACTAACCGTCTATCCCCACAGGCACATTTATTCACATTTGAAACAGTACACAAGCACCACATACACTTAGATACAATATTCGAATAAATAGTAAGAAAATAAATGTAGATAGGTCCACCTATGGCCCGGTTCACACTTCTCCCTAATTTTTTGAACAGGAGTAGGTGTTTATCCTTTGTTTCCTGTTTAGGATTAGGTTCCGTCTAAAGTCTACTTCAACTCTATACTTTTAACTCAGTATTAACAGAGAATTAACTGAACACAAGTAGTTTCGTTCTTATTCACTCAACCAAATACTAAATAGGAAAAAGGGATAAACCTCTACTCCTGTTCAAAAGCCCTGGTTCATGCTCCTCTCCAGTCTTATAAACGAGAGTAGAGCTTTATCCCTTGTTTCCTGTCTAGGTCTGGGTTTTCGGTTCCTCCTTAAGTTTTTTTCATTCCGTTTCACCCCCAGCAGCCCCTCGTATCTTAGTGGCATTTTCCTCTTGTTTGATTAAAAAAAAAAAAAAAAAAAGAAATAATATATATGAGATTAAAAAATTAATGGAATTTAAACAGGGCGTGCAAATCTTAAACGGATCTTTGTCGTTGTATTTTGTAAGCAGCGCCCTTTGGGATATCGCTGTGAATTTGTCCACAGAGGTTCATATTTATCCAATGAGAATTAGTCTCTCTCGAAAGAGGGTGGGAGGGCACACTCATAAAATATAATCGAAATGCAAACCAACACGCCCACACGCACAGACATGCATTCATTTTTATATTTAGATACCCTGCCGACAGGACATGTATGAAATGACGTGCACACACATTTAAATCCACTCCAACGTTGATCATGTTGAAATGTCTGGGATTTATCTGATCAGCTCGATCTGGGAATGCCTTTTCAATTGACTTGACGCAAGTCGGCCGTCGACCGACTCGACACAATTACTCATTTTGTCTTTTGCCTTGTGTCGGAGACGCAGGCGCAAACCGTTCAATTTCAGTCCGAGACGCGGCGGCGAAGAATTTGAATAAATTAAGCCCGACTATCAAAACTTTAATTGAATTAGCATTAAACACAGCTGGGATGGCGTATAAACAGATGGGCTGTTGGTTGCGAGTCACGAGTGACTGGGTTGGCCCACTGCCACGGGTTGAATGAATTTATATGTACGATAAAAGGTTGATGGGAGAAAGTGAAAGTAAAAAAAAAAAGAAGATATTCATAGTGAGGAAGTAAAATGTAAAAACAAGTAAAGGGGTAAAGAACGGGAATAAAGCTGGGTGAGGAAGACAAATAGAATGAAGAGAACACTTTGGAGAAGAATGAGATAAAGGAGGGGGAAAGAAAAAAAAGAAGAAACGGGAGAAAAAGGAAGAATGTCGAAAGAAGAGAAAAGAATAAATGATGATTTATGATAAGAAAGCGGAAGGTGAAAAGATAAAACAAAATGTTCGTTAGAAGAGAAAAATATGAAGGAAAGGGAAGAAGAAGAAGAAGAAGAAGAAGAAGAAGAAGAAGAAGAAGAAGAAGAAGAAGAAGAAGAAGAAGAAGAATGGGGAGATGAAAAAGAGGTAGGTATAGAAGAGCTAGCAGGGAAAATACTAAAGAAGAAGAAAAAGAAAAAGAAGAAGAAGAAGAAGAAAAAATGAGGAAGAAAGCTGAAGGAGGAAGAAAAGGCAAACGGATGCAGGAAGAGGAGAAAGGAAGAAGAAGAAGAAGAAGAAGAAGAAGAAGAAGAAGAAGAAGAAGAAGAAGAAGAAGAAGAAGAAGAAGAAGAAGAAGAAGAATGAGGAAAAAAGCTGGAGGAGGAAGAAAAGGCAAAAGGATGAAAAAGGTGGAGAAAGGAGGAGGAGGAGGAGGAGGAGGAAAAAAGAAGAAGACTTATAAAGAAAAAATAAAGGCAATAGAGAGAAAAAATAATCGGGAATTGAAGATAAGGAGAATAGAGAAAAGACGACTACGAAGAAAGTGAAGGTGTGAAGAAGTAGTAGTAGTAGAAGAAGAAGAAGAAGTAGTAGTAGTAGAAGAAGAAGAATCAAAAGTAGTAGTAGTAGTAGTAGAAGAAGAGGAGGAAGAAGAAGTAGTAGTAGTAGTAGTAGTAGAAGTAGAAGAAGAAGAATCAGAAGTAGTAGTAGTAGAAGAAGAAGAAGAAGCAGAAGGAAAAAAACAAGAACAAGAACAAGAACAAAAAGAAACTTAAAACAAGGATCATGATCATGAAAGGCAAATGAAACAAATACAAAAATGACAAAAATAAATAAGGTGAGTAAGAGAGAAAGACGGCGAGAGAAAGAGAGAGAGAGAGAGAGAGAGAGAGAGAGAGAGAGGAATATAATAAGAGGAGAAAATTCGAGTAAGAGGAGAGAGATGATAAAAGAAAAAGAAAAGAAATATACAAAAAATTACTAAATCAATAAAAAGGAGAAGGCGGTTTGGTAAGGTAAGAGAAATAAAAGAGGAAGCAATAAAAACCATATAGAAAGACAATAAAAAGGAAGATTCCAAACAAAGAAATTTGAGAACTATAGAAAAAGAGAAAAAAAAGGCAGGGTAAAGCCTTAGCAGATGCAGTGTTGTCAGCTGTGTCTGATGCCGGGGTCGGTGTTACTGAAACGGGCGAAATGGCGCGAAAATGAATGCAAAGTATTTACACGTGCATCGAGATTTAATTACGTCGCATACACGGCAGAGAATGGTTTCAGACAAGTCGATGCGCTTACCAACGCTGGCATTAGACAAGATACACAGACAGGAAGCAGAACTGCGCTGGTAGCGGAGCTGTGAGCGAATCGGAAAGGGGAAAATCAGCGGGCCGAGTTCGGATTCCGGTCGAGTTGATTACACACTTTTTCGCACAAATAACCTTGGAATAACCTTCAAGTATTTCCATCACCGCCACCAGCTTTGGATAGAGAGAATGAGAAGACTTTAGAAGGAACAGGTAACTCAATCCTAAACAACGGATAAATCTATGCTCCTGTTTAAAAGACCGGTAAGGAGTATGAACTGGAAGATAGACAAAATAGCATGGCTAACTGAGTTCTCTTGCAACCAGTCTAAGAGAAGAAATATTCTTAATTCCAAACCAGAAAGACGAGTTATAGGCTCTGTTAGGCTATCTTACCCTAGACATACCACTGGTACTGTGGATGTCGTACGTGTGGTACGTCCATGAACCCAAGAGATTACAGAACTCGGGACGTCACACATAAAAACAGACACCTTTCGGGTTGGGATCAAAGTGTAGTATCTGTTCTTCTCTTTGTCAAAGTTCTGCTTCAGGGTAGTTCAAGGAAAAGTAATCAGGTAAACCTCGTCACAAGGATTCTGACCCTTAGGTATCACTACTCTCATTGCACTAACGTGATTATTCCTGGGTTTGATGATAAAATACATCCGGCAGCAAGGCCTCTGATCTGGAGATTAGAGGCTTTGAAGAATGTGAAACCATTCTGTTGTTCCTAGATCCACCCTGACATGGGATCGTAGCACATGTTTGGGTCCCAGATATGGCCAAATAGTGAACCCCAACACAAAAATGAAACACTATGAAATTATAGAAATATATTTTTGTAGTGGAAGTGCCAGCAATGCATTTTTATAGTAGAATGACCAACAATACATATATTAACTAACGAGTAGGGAGCTCTATAGCCTGACAGAGCCGAAGCCGGTTTTTAATTTAGAGTTTTTCCTTCTCCTAGACCGGTTTCCAATCAAGGCTAAAGAACGAAGTCTGATCTATTTGCCGATAGCTGCGGGTTGGGGGAAGAAGAGGATTCATACCTTTCCCAAGGGGATTAGCACGTAAGTGAATGTAATGGATCCGACTGGAGTTCGAACTCGGCCCTCTGATTTGTCAATCCTCGGTAAAATGACCAACAATGTTATAGCAAAATGAACAACAATACTGTAGTCGAAGGCATAGCATTTTGTTCAAAATATTTAGATTTTGGCATGAAATAACCCATACAGCTGTTGATATGTCGCTAAACAAAATCAGCCACCCAAACAACTAACGGGATATATATATATATATATATATATATATATATATATATATATATATATATATATATATATATATAGAGAGAGAGAGAGAGAGAGAGAGAGAGAGAGCGGGGGGTGATGCTGACGTCAGCGTGACGTGGATTTTTTGCCTTTGGCCTGTATCTATGCGTATGAACACCCTAGGTTAAAGCAATATCTTGTCAAATTCTGTCGTTGTGGAGAGCCAGTTGAATACCAGTAAAAGTATGGCCGTACGTACAAGGGTAAAATGATTCGCAGCTCGTGGCATTAAATGTTTTTTTAGTATAACGTCTTCTTTATTCGCCATGTCCCCCCAGGACGTAGGCGATCATGGCTCTTTACAACTTCCTGTCTTTTGTAGCTCTTAATAAATTTTGTCTTTTATAGCTACTAAACCCTCTTTTGCCATCCGTTTACTCAAGATCATTAAGTAGGTTATGCATCGTTTTCCTCTGTCCCTCTTGACGTCAATCTGTCCTGTGGGTATCAGATTTTCCAAGCCATTTTTTCTCATTATGTGCCCTAGAATGTTCAATTGTCTCTTCCTAATAAGTATAAGTTATCTTTTTGTTTCTCTAAAACTTCGTCGTTGCTCCCAAGTTCGGTCCATGGTATTCTCAGAATCCTTCTGTAGAACCACATTTTCTCTTTTTCGCTATCTCTCCTAAGCCCTGTTCTACCATCCATTTATACAAGCACGTTGTCGCGTTGTTTAATAATCTCGTTAGTGCAATAAGGGTAGTGATACCTCAGGGACAGAATCCTTGTGACGAGGTTTCCGTGAACTACCTGAGGCAGAACTTTGACAGATAGAAGAACAGATACTACACTTTGATCCCAACCCGAAAGGTGTCTGTTTTTATGTGTGACGTCCTGAGTTCTGTAATCTCTTGGGTTCATGGGCGCACCACACGTACGACATCCACAGTACCAGTGGTATGTCTAGGGCAAGATAGCCTAACAGAGCCTATAACTCGTCTTGCTGGTTTGGAATTAAGAGAATTTCTTCTCTTAGACTGGTTGCAAGAGAACTCAATTAGCCCTGCTATTTAGCCTATCTTCCAGTTCTTACTCCTTCCCGGTCTTTTGAACAGGAGCATAGATTTATCCGTTGTTTAGGATTGGGTTACCTGTTCCTTCTAAAGTCTTCTCATTCACTTTCAATACCAACGCCCCCTTTAGTCTTAGGGCATTATCGCCTTGATTGGTATGAAAAAATACCCTTCAATATATCCAGTGCGTATAAGATTTCCTGAACCTTCTTTCCTCATTCTTTGTCCTAGTAACTGCAACTGATGTTCACTATGAGTTTTCTTTTTGTTTCCATTTTCCCCAAGATCGAGTCCTTGCATGTTCGGTCTGTAATATCCTCAGCATCCTTCTGTAGAAACACATTTCTGTTGCTTCAAACCGGGCTAAAATAAGTTCGCATCTCCTGACCCATTTGTTGCAGAGATCTTTGCAGAATTACGGAACCACGCAGTTATTATGCCCTTTATTTAATAAAAAGCTAAACGCAACTCTAATTGATGATTATTAGTCTTTGAGGTCTCTGTCTGTTTGCTTTGGCTATTCAGTTCCGGTTCCACCAAAGAGATTCAATTAAAGAAAATCCGGTCCGATACGAGCCGCTACGCAAAACGGCAGCGACCGATTCTTGGTGGAAGGGATGCTCGTTAATGACTCTAAAAATCAAATCAGGCTGATTGTGCTTGCTCTTTAATTGTGTCTTTGCTAATTGAGATCCGTTGCTTTATATACCTACATATCGATTGTACGCTTTCTTTTCCCCTTCCGCGCTTGGGTTGCATTGATGAACATTCAGCTATTCTGCTGGGTTGGTGCATCAGTAAGATGTGTGTGTAATTGTTCGCGCGCGCGCGCACGCACACACACACACACAAACCATCACACACACTTACACACCATCACACACACACACACACACATACACACACACACACACAAACCTAGACACAGATTAATCCCAAACCAGAGAAAACGCAAGCGCAGAGACACTCACGGAAGCATGTAGCAACAGTTCGAGCAAAAAGGCTCAACCACATGATTTATCTGTCTAAAAGTTTGCAAAGCACGTGTAGGCCTTGGGAGACACATGCGTGTCCATAAAAGCTGAACACTTCTTCATTTTACTGAACCCTCATTTGTCGTCCGCAACGAGAGCGTCCACTATATATATATATATATATATATATATATATATATATATATATATATATATATATATATGCTCGACTCTCCCGTCGTATTCGACGTATGAGTGTCAAGAAGCTCAGACACCAGTACATATGATTTGATTATAGCGTGAAGGCTTCGTGCAGAACCAACCACACTTTTTGAAGAGCCGAATACGGAGACCTGGTGCACTACGTGCCACAAGGTCCCCAAAAGACCCTCAGTAGGTTTTGAATTCAGAGTTGTCCTTCTCCTAGACCAGTTGCCATCCAAGGCAATAGAAGCCAGTCTATCTTGCTATTTACCCATAGCTGGAGGGAGAAGAGGGGGATTAATACTTCTTAATACATATATATGATGGACTCTCCCGTCGTATTCGACGTATGAGGGTCAAGAAGCTCAGTTCCTAGGAAGCGACAGCCAAGACAACAGTACATATGATTTGATTATAGCGTGAAGGCTTTGTGCAGAACCATCCACACTTTTTGAAGTGGCAAATATAGAGACCTGGTGCACTACGTGCCACAATGTCCGCAAACGACACTCCGCAGGTTTTGAATTCAGAGTTGTCCTTCTCCTAGACCAGTTGCCATCCAAGGCTATAGAACACAATCTGATTGCTATTTACCCATAGCTGGAGGGAGAAGAAGAGGATTAATACCTCTTAATATATATATATATATATATATATATATATATATGGTGGACAATCCCGTCGTATTCGACGTATGATGGCCAAGAAGCTCAGTTCCTAGGAAGCGACAGCCCAGACACCAGCACATATGATTTGATTATAGTGGTGAAGGCTTTGTGCAGACCCATCCACACTTTTTGAAGTGCCGAATACAGAAACATGGTGTACTACGTGCCACAAGGTCCCCAAAGGACCCTCCGCAAGTTTTGAGTTAAGCGTTGTCCTTTTCCTAGACCAGTTGCCATCAAAGGCTATAGAACCAATAAATGGAGGGAGAAGAAGAGGGTTAATCCCTTCCCCAAGGATATTAGCACGAAAGTGAATGTAATGGATTCGACTGGAATTCGAACTCGGTCCGAGCCGCTATGCACTACTCCACCGTACTTCGCTCTCTCTGTCTCTGTCTGTCTGTCTCTCTTTCTCTCTCTCTCTCTATATATATATATAGAGAGAGAGATAGATAGATAGATAGAGAGATAGATAGATAGATAGATAGATAGATAGATAGATAGATAGATAGAGACTGACAGATAGACAGAAGGTGAGAGAAAGAGAGACAGAAAGAATTAAAACAAGTAAAAGTTTTGTCACTTAGTTGATTGATGTTACCTTCAGTATACCGACTCCAGATTTTCGTAGACAGATCCTCCGGAAATAGCTATAAGCTATTGACTGTTTATACTTCTCCATTTTTTGTTTTTTATATGCAGTTTTCATTCATACAATTTCTTTTCATAGTGTATGTGTCCGTTTGTGCACTTACGCCCATGCACTCCTGTGTGCGTATGTGCGCATGTGTAGAATGTCGTGATTATTTGACCTTTTTTACATTTTTTCTCTCTTTTTCCTCTTTTCTTTCAATAGTCCGAATAATGTAAATAATGTAACCATTTTGACTTCCGGTTTTCCAGATGAATAAAGACAAAAGGAAAACTTATCTTAGTCGACGCGTCTCGTCCTCTGTGCGACTTTATCAAGACAAACGTAATGATTTTATTTTGTAACAAGGTTTTATATGCAAGAGCAAAAATGTTATTAGTTTTACAAAATTTTGAGTTTAGAATCGCTCCTGAATATTCATCAGGTTAGCTGAAACATCAGTCAAAATATGGTGCACACGAAGTGATACAATTTAATGTCTAATAAACGAAAGTGATGCTTTAGAAATTTTTTTGTCCAAATTAGTGTTTAAATTAATTTAGTTTGGGATTGATTTATGTGTTATATATTTTGAATAACAACTTTTACAGAACCGGCTGCAAGGCCTCTTATCAAAAGATTGGAGGTTTTGAGGAGCGTGAAACCACCTCTTAATTTCTGTTGTTTCCAGGTTCACCCCGACCCGAGGCGGTAGCTCCTGTTAGTAGTGGTAGCACCTATGGGAAAATAGTGAATTTCCAAACAAACAAAAAGGGGGAAAAAAAATTATGAAAGTATAAAAATAAAATTTCACAGTAAAAAAACCGACAATACATTTTTATAAAATAAAATTACCAACAGTACATATTTATAGTAGAATGACCAACGATCCATTTTATAGAAAAATGACCAATCAAGGACACATGGCACAGTGGATACAGGCGTTGGTTAGATCCAGTGACAGGACCCAAAGAGTGTGAGTTCAATACCCGGTTAAGGCAGTGGAGAACTTTCAGAAGGAAATTAACAGGAGATAACTGATAACTGACATCCATTAAACATGGCACGTGGAACTAGAACAGTCTACCCCAGTGAGCGAAATAAAGGGTTCAGTTCGACCTTCCAACCACCTGAAGAAGGCCAGAGCGTACAGCGGCCGAAACGTTGTAATAAATATGACGACAAAGATGAGGACAATAGTCCGAATAATGTAAATATTGTACATAATACCTCATCTCAGAAATATAGACAGATACTAAAAATGACCAATAATACATTTTATCTGTAGTTGAAACCATAAAATTGTATCTGTCTATATTTCTGAGATGAGGTATTATGTAAAAAAAAAAGGAAGATTCCAAACAAAGAAAATTGAGAACTGTAGAGAAAGAGAGAAAAAAAAAAGAAAGAAAAAAAAAACGCTGGATAAAGCATTTGCAGATGCGGTGTTGTCAGTTGTATCTGAAGTCGGGATCGGTGTTACTGACACGGGCGAAATGGCGCGAAAATGAGTGCAAAGTGTTTAAACCTACATCGAGATTTAATTACGTCGTGGACTCGGCAGAGAATGGTTTCAGACAAGCCGATGCGCTTACCAGCGCTGGCATTAGACAAGATACAAAGTCAGGAAGCGGAAGGGTGTGCTGTTGGCGTAAGTGTTATCGAATCGGAAAGGGGAAAATCAGCGGGCCGAGTTCGGATTCCGGTCGAGTTCATTACACTAACTTTCGCACAAATATCGTTGGAAAAGTTATGAATTCATGTATTTCCATCACTGCCACCAACTTTGGATATTTTTGAAAATCAATTTGCCCCAATCAAGGCACTAATGCCACTAAGACTCAAGGGGACTATTGGGATTGAAAGAGAATGAGAATACTTTAGAAGGAACTGGAAACCCAATCCTAAACAGGAAACACGGGATAAACCTCTATTCTTGTTCAAGAGACCAGGGAGGGGTATGAACCGGACGATACGAGAATCTGTCTACTTCCCTTCCAGGCAGAATGCAAGTATCCTTGTTGGTGTCAAGCGTAAGGGCCAATCGATATCAATAGAAGTTTTTACCAGTCGATGCCTAGAATAGCCGTTTTTATACAGAAAACTTTCGCTATCGAAAAGTTAGCGCTACTGTCAGTTGAAATTTATAAAATCTTTGTAGTAAAAGAATTTTTCAGGAAAAAAAGTCTTCTCAAATCAACTATTATCGCTCCTTCTCATACTGATGAGAGTTTCTTTCCAAACTTTTTGTGTAAGGTAATGTAGGAAGTCAAAATCATTTATTATTGTTTTCCTTTTAATTTATATGTGCTATCAATTTTAGTTGTCGCTGCTGTTGAGAGTGGTTTTTGTTATTTGGTAAAGTTCGTTGCAATTCTGTAGCGCTAAACTATAGGGTCTGATGAAGTGTTGTCTTCTTTAAGGCTTAAAGAATTCATTCGTTTAAAGTCATTTTTAATCATTGATCTGAGAAAACGTTTAACTCATATAGTTTCGATATTTCTGAACAAGTTGGACGTCATTAACGACATCTGACGAGGCTATTTAAGAACATGATTCAAGCCTTCAAGTTAATAATAGTGGTCTTTGACACAATACTATATATATATATATATATATATATATATATATATATATATATATATATATATATATATATATATATATATTATTGTCATCCACAGGCAGACTGTTTCGCTGTATCACAGCTCTTCAGTGTGGCTAGACGTCCGGTTGCCTGTAGCTAGGATCGAAACCCGATTGAATTGGCGTCAGTCGGAAATTCTACCACTAAGTCGTCGGCGCACGGCAGGGATGAAAGTGAATTTTAGCGTATTTATTTTTAGATTTAGATAAACACACAGTGACTGACAGTGACTCAATTCTGCCGAAGAGTCATGCTATATTAGCTTTAATAGTCACTGTTTACATACCCACGCTTCCTTCCCACAGAGCTCAACCGAATTTAATTTTCAGGAGCCAATATATATATATATATATATATATATATATATATATATATATATACTTTTGTCACCCACAGACAGACTGTTTCGCAGCTCATCGGTGTGGCTAGACGTCCGGTTGCCTCTAGCTAGGATCGAAACCCGATTGAATTTGCGTCAGTCGGAACTTCTCCCACTAAGCCGTCAGCGCACGGCAGGGATGAAGGTGAATTTTAGCGTGTTTATTTTTAGATTTAGATAAGCACACAGTGACTGACAGTGACATGCAAAGTATTAAGAACTCCAGTCATGTTCTTAAATAACCACGTCAGATATAAACTCTCATATAGATGTCGTTAATGGCGTCCAACTATATGTTGTAACTTAGGAAGGGTTACTGAATGAGGAATAACTAAAATGGAGGTTGGACATGAAATGCTAATCTTTATAACATCAACAAAATACAATATTCGCCAGCGGCGTGAGGTAGGTAAACCACTGCTAGTGGTGGACTACTTATACAGCATATTATCCCCACTTACAATAGTGTCCAACGTATTTATGAGAATTGGGACATACCCATTAGTGTTCATAGTTACGGTATATACCACTATATATGACCATTATATCAGATCAATGATTAAAAATGGCTTGAAAGTCATTAAAGAAGACAATACATCTATCTTATGCTATATATTTAGAGATACTTGATAATAACCAAATAAAAATCAGTAATATTATTGATCCTGACCTGGCGTCTTGGTTTCAGTCACTTTCCCACCGACGTAATGTAACTTCCCTCTGCCTTTTCTATTCTATAAATATTTTATTGTAATTGATCGGATAAGCTCTTCGCTGTTACCCAGACTTTATGAATTTAAGCGCAGTACACGTAGGAACCACGGTGGAGTAATGGGTACCGGCTCGGATTGAAAGCCGAGTTCGAATACCAGTCGAATCCATTGCATTCACTTACGTACATTCGCATACATGCACTAATACCCTTGGGAAAGGTATAACTCTTTTTCTTCTCCTCCAGCTATGGGTAAATAGCAGAACAGACCGGGTTCTTTAGCCTTGGATGGCAACTGGTCTACCGCAGAAAGAAATGGCAACCTACTGCGGAAAAAATCTGCCTCTTCAGTCATGTATCGAAAGATACATGATCGTCTAAGCGTGTATCAAAAATGGTAAATAAACTGACACGATTAACAACAAGGTTCTCATCAATTTACAGTTGAATTGGTTAGATGTAGCCGTAAGTTCTATGATAACAGTTTTTTTCTCGTACTTCTCGCTTGTGGAAATCTCTTCCGGCTCTGTGTTTTCAAACCAACTTTGATCTGCAAAAATTTAAATGCATTGCCAATTGTTACCTACTGTCTTTCTGGTTACACTTCTTTTGTTCTTACTTCTTCGTAATGTTTCTCTTCTTTTTTCTTATTCTTTCACACTCAGTAACACCGTGTGTCTTAGCGGCTTTGCTGCCTTACATAGGGTGATGAATTGAGCACTATGGCTCTCTGGCGTTTGTTTACATTCATAAAAAAATAATACACTAGACATTCCCTTTCTCTCTGTCGTACGCTGATAGTTCAGGGGTAGAAATTCTGACTTATGCCAAATCGGTTGGGTTTCAATCTTGAAGCAATCGCATGTCTAGCAACACTGATGAGCTGTGGTACAGCAAAACAGGTCTGTATGTGGATAACATTATTATGCTCTCGATAATATCAGTTGAGCTCTGTTGAGAGATAGGACAATTCTAAACAGCAGCCGTCTCCGCTAACGCAACGCTCTTCATTAAACGAATTGAGCACTACGGCTGTCTGGCATTTGTTTACATTAAAATAATACGCTAGAATTTCCCTTTCCCTCTGCCATGCGCTGAGAGCTCAGGGGTAGAATCTCCGGTCGATGCCAGATCGGTCGGAGTTTCGATCCCGGCTTGAAACAATCGGATATCTAGTCAGACACTGATGAGCTGTGATACAGGCATGTATGTGGATGACAATAATAATAATAATCATATATAAATATAAGTGCTTGACAATTGGTTGCTAAAAAAGAGAACCATCAAATCATTGATGATAATCTGCTATCAATTCATATCCGAAACATCAGCAGATAAATACAAATAGTCGTAATTAATTCTAATTGAAATTGGCGTTTAGCTGCAATTGCAAGGCAATCAAATCTGGGTGAAAGCTGATTGGAGACTGACAACATCTACGCTGCACACGCAACGTTCTGTTGTCCGTCGTGCCAGACACTGAGGCTAACTCCAGGATGGCGGACTGAGGGGGTACTGTGTAGGAGGCGTCAGAGCCGTTGGTGCTGGTGCTACTCACCTCACGTGGCCGTGGAGACCGATACGTGAGCCACAAACTCATCCACAGGTAACGCCAAGGTGCCTAGACAGTAGAAAATTCACAGCTGTCCGCTGGTGCTGTAGGGCACACATTTCGGTTGTTGAAATTAAATTTGTATTTGACTTGGTTAAGTTCCAAGCTTTCTACACACACACACACACACACACACACACACACACACACACACACACACACACACACACACACACACACACACACACGCACACACAAAAACAAACAGACATGCGAGAGTGCGTACACACATCTTTTTGGGCCGTGTGTCTTCAGGACATGGGCAATCATGTCTCTCCACAATTAGCTGTACTTTATAACCTTTAGAATAGATTGCCTTTCTGACCCTCTCTTCTCAGCCCTGTTCTATCAAGCATTTAAGCAGGTAGGCTATGAGATGCTTTCTTCTGCATCTCTTGCAGTCACTTTGAGTGCCAAATTTTTTAAACCTTCTTCACACCCAGCTATGGGTAAATAGCAGGACAGACCGGGTTCTATAGCCTTGGATGGCAACTGATCTACAGCAGAAAGAAATGGCAACGTACTGAGGGGAAAAAATCTGCCTCGTCAGTCGTGTATGGAAAGATTCATGATCACCTAAGCGTTTATCAAGTATAACACATAACTCACTGACTGTACATTTAATCAAGTACTCTATATGTAAATAGCAGGACAGACCGGGTTCTATAGCCTTGGATGGCAACTAGTCTACCGCAGAAAGAAATGGCAACCTACTGCGGGAAAAAATGTTCCTCGCCAAAAGATATATGATCGCCTAAGCGTGCATCACGAATGGCACATAACAAACTGGCACGATTAACAAGGTTCTCATCAATTTAAAGTTGAATCGGTTAGATGTAGCCGTAAGTTCTATGCTAACAGTTTCTTTTCTTGTACTTCTAGCTTGTGGAAATCTCTTCCAGCTTTGTGTTTTCAAATCGACTTTGATCTTCAACTTTGATCTCTTGCAGTCAGTATGTCCTTTGAATGTCAAATTTTTCAAACCCTCTTTCCTCATTAAAAATCTATGCCGATAAATGTCAACAGGGTTTTTTCTGTTTCTACGTATGAGTTTCCCTTTTTGTTTCCTTTTCCTCGAAAACATTGTTATTGCTCCTTTCATTTTCCTTTTGGATTTTCAGCTTCTGGTCTTTTTGTATACACTGCCATTTCTTTATCTTTCTTCTATTTTCGTTCTTTCTTTCTTTCTTTCTTTCTTTATTCTTTGATATATTCCAATCCTTTCTATCAAACCCATGGCTTCACTATAAGAGAAAGTGCGTTCTTTGGTTGTTCCTTATGTGCCGTGTCCCTTCAGGACGTAGGCGATCGTGGCTCTCCACAACTCCCTGTCCCTTGTAGCTCTTAATAAACCATGTCCTTTTGCTATTTCTCCCAAGCCCTGTTGCGTCATCCATTTACATAAGTTCATCAAGTATGTCATGCTTTGTCTTCCGCTTGCCCTCTATCTGTCCTGTGAGTACCAGAATTTCCAAGCCCTCCTCCCTCATTATATGCCCTAGAAACTTCAGTTGTATCTTCCTGATGTAAAGTATTAGTTTCCCTTTTGTTTCCATTTTCTCCAAAACTTCGTAGTTACCGTATTTTCCGGCGTACAAGACGCACTTTTTTCTCCTAAAAAATACGTGTGCGTCTTCCAACACGAATGAAAAGCAAATCCCAGGCTCAAGTAAGCTTGGACGGTCACCTAATTAGCTTGACTGATAGGGACGTTGATTTGTATGTTGAATCATTACACTATAATATTAACTATCTATCTAATTCAGCCTTTTATATAATGTAACCTAAGTACTTAGCAGTTACAAGTATTTCCAAGACTATAAATCTTCCTGGGGCCGAGCCACAAGCTTAAACATGCTCTGTTTACTAGCAGCAGCGGGAGCCTTTCTGCTCTTTACTAGTATGTCATTGCCACACAAACAAAATCGGACGAGTGATTAATGTAAACTATACGTGGCGCCAGTATGTGAGGGACGCATGGTGAATGTGTTGTTTTATGAGAATGATTTTTTTTCTTAGAAATTTCTTTCCAATATTAGGGTGCGTCTTCCAAGCCGCAGCGTCTTATAAGGCCGAAAATACGGTAGTCACATGTTACACATCTTTTGCTGCTGTCCAAAGAATGTCTAGAACTCATTAAAATAAGGAAGAATCACAGACGAATTCCATGTACAAGTGGATAAAAATGTTTCAAGAAACAGGTTCTGTCAATGATAATTTACGGTTCGTCAGGCTAAGTGTAAGGGAAGAATGTGTAGCATCCGTAGAGCAACATAACAATAAATGTTTAAAAAATCTTTTTCCTTGCCTTTTTTTTGTAGATTAATTCTAGCATGTATAGTTATAAAACTGTAAGCATTTAAAATTATACACGGATTTCATAAACACCGTGTATTTGCTAATTGATGTCTCTGCCTTCGTCTTAATCAGTAGTCAATTTTATTGTAAACACATTCATCAGCATCTCTCGGATTGATCCACTTTATATATATATATATATATTTTTTTAGAATTGGACATAGTCCGACAATTTATTTAAAGACGTTTATATATATTATGTTTAACGTTCTTTTTATAGATACAAGTATTTATGCAAATAGAAGAGATTCATGGAAGATTTAAGTTTAAAGATAGTAAAATCGGCCTTGCTAACCAGTCGCTGCTCTGTGGCCGAAAGGTTAAGGCACATCACGCGAAATGATGGTTCCCTATAGGATACAGGTTGGAGAGCGAAAATTTTCTATGAAAATTTCTCGGACATTCAGGACATTCTCGGACATTCAGGCCGGTAAATGTTATTTAATACTGTTTATTATAAAAACAGAGCATTTGCTTAAATACTTGTATCTATAAAAAGAACGTTAAACATAATATATATAAATGTCTATATATATATATGCTTTGTCTGTAGTAGTCTATGTAACACAAAACTTTGCCAATTAAGCATATTTTTCTCTGTTTTTTTTTTAATTTGTAGGTCTGATGAATTGGATCATATTTACGATTCCAATGGAATAAATTATGACCATGGAATATTAGTGTTTAAGCCTTTTTATAATATATATATATATATATATATATATATATATATATATATATATATATATATAGAGAGAGAGAGAGAGAGAGAGAGAGAGAGAAAGAGAGAGAGAGAGAGAAGAGCGAGAGAGTTAGAAAGAAATGCTAGCGTTTCATTTTTTAGTCAATCACTTTTATTCATTGATTCTGTAGATTGATTTCCCAGTGTTCTTCTTTCGCTCTCTTCCTTTTCGCTATCGTCGGTTTGTTTTTTTCCTTTCAATGTACATTTTTTTCTCTTCCACTTCTTTTTCACGCTTGTCTCTGTTCTCGTTGGTTTAATAAGCATTTATCTTTCTCTCCCATTTTCATGTTATTCTTTTCCCCTTGTTGCCGTTTTTCTTCAACTTATCTATCTATCTATCTATCTATCTATCTATCTATCTATCTATCTATCTATCTATCTATCTATTCATGCCTTCTATCTATCTATCTATTCATGCCTTCTATCTATCTATCTATCTATCTGTCTATCTATCTATCTATCTATCTATCTAGTTTCGTTTGATATCTATCTATCTACTTTCGTTTCATATATCTATCTATCTATCTATCTATCTATCTATCTATCTATCTATCTATCTAGTTTCGTTTGATATCTATCTATCTATTTAGTTTCGTTTGATATCTATCTATCTATCTATCTATCTATTTAGTTTCGTTTGATATCTATCTATCTATTTAGTTTCGTTTGATATCTATCTATCTATTTATCTATCTATCTAGTTTCGTTTGATATCTATCTATCTATCTACTTTCGTTTCATATATCTATCTATCTATCTATCTATCTATCTATCTATCTATCTATCTATCTATTTAGTTTCGTTTGATATCTATCTATCTATCTATCTATCTATCTATCTATCAATCTATCTATCTATCTACTTTCGTTTTATCTATCTATCTATCTATCTATCTATCTATCTATCTATCTATCTATCTATCTATCTATCTATCTATCTATCTATCTATCCTTGACTATTCGACCATGATTGATGTATCCTGAATAGCTTTTTTTCTTGAAATTATATCTTATACGTGTCTTTTCTAAACTTCCTTCTACTGTGTCTGTCTGTCTGTCTGTCTGTCTGTCTGTTTACCGATTCTATTTCTTTTCTCTTTCTTCTCATTCCAAAGCACTCATGTTCTCCCGCTGTTTTCCTTTCCTTTTCTTCCCCTCCTCTCTATATTTACGTTCTTTCCGTCTCTTTCCTCATTCTTCATATTCTTCTAATCTCTCATATTTTCCTTGTCTACCACCTTCTTTCCCTTTAGTTCTTTCCTTCTCTATTCTCTTCTGTCTCTCTTTAATCACATTCTTCCTCTCTTTCTCTTTTCCCGCTCTTTTTTCTCTTGTCACCCGGCTTTCGCTCTTCAGGACTTTCCCTTCTATTTCATTTCTACTCGCTTTCTCTCTCTTCTCTCTCTCTCTCTCTTTATTCATGTTCTTCTACATCTACCTCATTTCCCGCCCTTCTCTTTCTTATAATCTCTCATTTTTCTCCTGTCACTCACCTTTCCCTTCTTGCACTTGACGACCACCTTCCTTCTCCCACGCTTTTTTGTTATTTCGGCTCTTTTTTTCTCTCCCTCTTCTCTCTCTTTACTGGAGACCTCCTATTTCTTTTCTGCTCATCTCTCTCTCTTTCTCTCTTTAGTAACGTTCTTCCTATCTACCTAATAATCTGCCTTCCTCTTTTTTCCACCCTTCTCATTTTCTCCTCTTCCTTCTCATGGTCGCCATCTTTACCTCTTTATTTCTTTACCCTCTCTCTATTAACGTTTTTCTTATCTACATAATTCCCCCAATTCTCTTTCTTCTAACCTCTAGTCTTACCCCTGATCTTTCTCTATCACTCTCTTTATTAACGTTCTTCCTACCTACCTCTTTCCCGCTTTTTTTTCCCGCTTAAGCTCTCATCATTCTCCTATCACTCCTCACGGCCGCTTTCTTTACCTCTATATATTTTCTGCTCTTCTCAGTCTATTTATAAATTTTCTTCATATTTCTCTTCTCTTCTCTTTCTCTTTCTCTCTCTCTCTCTCTCTCTCTCTCTCTCTCTCTCTCTCTATTAACGTTCTTCTTATCTACCTCATTTTCCCGTCCTCCTCTTTCTTCTAACCTCTCATCTTTCTCTTACCGCTCCCCAACCCACCGTCTGTACCTCTCTATTTCTATTTTGCTTTTTTTTCTCTCTCTCTCTTTAACGTTCTTCCTATCTATCTCATTTCCCGTCCTTCTCTTTCTTCTAACCTCTCATCTTTCTCTTACCGCTCCCCAACCCACCGTCTGTACCTCTCTATTTCTATTTTGCTTTTCTCTCTCTCTCTCTCTCTCTTTAACGTTCTTCCTATCTATCTCATTTCCCGTCCTTCTCTTTCTTCTAACCTCTCATCTTTCTCTTACCGCTCCCCAACCCACCGTCTGTACCTCTCTATTTCTATTTTGCTTTTTTTTCTCTCTCTCTCTTTCTCTTTAACGTTCTTCCTATATATCTCATTTCCCGCCCTTCTCTTTCTTCTAACCTCCCATCTTTCTCTTACCGCTCCCCAACCCACCGTCTGTACCTCTCTATTTCTATTTTGCTTTCTCTCTCTCTCTCTCTCTCTCTCTTTATTAACGTTCTTCCTATCTATCTCATTTCCCGCCCTTCTCTTTCTTCTAACCTCTCATCTTTCTCTTACCGCTCCCCAACCCACCGTCTGTACCTCTCTATTTCTATTTTGCTTTTTTTCTCTCTCTCTCTCTCTTTAACGTTCTTCCTATCTATCTCATTTCCCGCCCTTCACTTTCTTCTAACCTCTCATCTTTCTCGTACCGCTCCCCAACCCACCGTCTGTACCTCTCTATTTCTATTTTGCTTTCTCTCTCTCTCTCTCTCTCTCTCTTTATTAACGTTCTTCCTATCTATCTCATTTCCCGCCCTTCTCTTTCTTCTAACCTCTCATCTTTCTCTTATCGCTCCTCAGTCGCACCGTCTGTACCTCTCTATTTCTATTTTGCTTTCTCTCTCTCTCTCTCTCTTTAACGTTCTTCCTATCTATCTCATTTCCCGCCCTTCTCTTTCTGCTAACCTCTCATCTTTCTCTTACCGCTCCCCAACCCACCGTCTGTACCTCTCTATTTCTATTTTGCTTTCTCTCTCTCTCTCTCTCTTTAACGTTCTTCCTATCTATCTCATTTCCCGCCCTTCTCTTTCTTCTAACCTCTCATCTTCCTCCTGACGCTCCTTCTTCTATTCTTTCTCTCATTACTCCAAAACACTCCCTGTCCTATTTGCTTTCTCTTTTCTTTCACTTCTTCCCCGTTTCCCTTTCCCGTAACCTTTTTTCCTTCCTCCTACATAGACCTTACCTACCTACCTTGGTACCTATTTACCTACCAAATCCACCTATCGACTCACCGATCCTCATCTGCCACTTGACTTCGGTACATTATGTGTACCTTGATATAGAAACGTAATTTAGATAATATGGTACTCCTTTGCTGGGCTTAATTAATTTTGATGACTTGGTGTTTAGATAATGGCTAACTTCCCGGCTGGAACCAATCTTCCTTCAGTCGAGTTTTGTTCGGCCGACACTGCAAGATTTCCTGTCGATCCGAAACATGACTACCGATTCCTCGCTAATTTCCGCCAGTTCAATTGCTAATGAGACCAGTACCAAGTGTCTCTTTTGCAATGAGACTAATCTATATTTTATCGACTGAAGGGTGGAGAGCGATGGCGGGTGAGCCTCCAGTTTAGGCTGATGGTATCTAAAACCAGCCTGGAAGCGGTTGTTAGAATTATAGCGGTGGTGATTGCAGAGATGGAAGTGGTAGTGACATCGATTGCTGTCCTGGTAAAGAAAGAAAGAAAGAAAGAAAGAAAGAAAGAAAGAAAGAAAGAATGAAAGAACAAAACTCGTGATACTTCTTTTCGTGACAGCAATACCAGAGATGTAAATAACGGGATAGAAACGACGATAAATAATTCGGAATGATGGAGAAAGTTAAGTTGTCTCCGTCTGAAATTTCGGAGATGAGGAGTTATTATTTACATTACTTACATTCGGACGAATATCCTTATCTTTGTTGTTATAAACACAACGTTTCAGCCATAGTGCCGCACCACCGGACTTCATATACTACATTAATTAATTATTTAGTATGATTTCATTATTTCTGACTAAATTTTTATGTTGAGGAGTTATTTACGTTCGGATTAATATCCTCATCTTTGTTGTCATTATCACATTATACGAGAGCACCAGTGCGAATGTAAATAATGTAAATTAACTAATAGTGATTTTCCAAGCGTAGCTCAGATGTGGCACAAGCCCAAATGTATGAGGCACCCAGTGAGGATCGAACTCACTACCCAGTCGTAATTGTTCTATCGAGACAAGCTTGCTAATCATTACACCACCTCTAGATGCACAATAGGGATTTTCCAAGCTTAGATTAGACGTGGCACAAGGCCGAAAGTATGGGGCACCCAGTGAGGATCGAACTCACTACCCAGTCGTAATTGTTCTATCGAGACAAGCTTGCTAATCATTACACCGTCTCGAGGTGCCCGATAGGGATTTTCAACGCGTAGCTTAGATGTGGCACAAGGCTGAAAGTATGGGGCACCCAGTGAGGATCGAACTCCCCACTCAGTCGTAATTGTTCTAGCGAGACAAGCTTGCTAACCATTACACCACCTCTAGGTGCCCATGTAGAATAACTAATAGTGGTAGAGGCGATAATGCCAATTTTCCATTATCAGCGAAGATGGTTGAATTTGTTGTCATTGGTAATGGTATATTTTTGGTGCTTTTAACAATAAGTATTGCCTAAAATAGAAATAGTTGTACTGGTATATGTGCTGGATGTATTGGTGACAGAGCGAATGTCGTAAGGCAAGCGAAGGTATTTAGTGAAAAGTAAACTCATGTTTTTCCATACATTTTTAAAACTTTCTCTGCATATTGTAGATGCTACTTATATGAATTTGAATAAAGTATTCACAACAGAATAGTGTGTTTAACATTAATAAATATAAAATTAAAAGATAAAATGAATAAAGCGAAATATATGGAAGATCTTAAGCAATCAAGCAAGCAAGCAAGAAAGAAAGAAAGAAAGAAAGAAAGAAAGATAGAAAGAAAGAAAGAAATAAGGAAAAATATCAATAAATAAATATATAAATAAAGAAAGTGAGATGTTAAAAAAGGAAGAAAGAAAGAAACAGAAAAAACTGTAATGGAAATAAATGAATCTGTATCTGAAATGTAAGACAGAAAGAAAGAAAAAAGATAGATAGATAGATAGATAGATAGATAGATAGATATAAATGCTGAAATTTAAAATAGAGGTAGAATAAAGGAAAAAATGGAAAGAAAAAGCCGGGAGACCGAGAGAAAGAAAGAAAGAAAGAAAGAAAGAAAGAAAGAAAGAAAGAAAGAAAGAAAGAAAGAAAAACTGCAATGGAAATAAATAGATAAATAAATCTGAATCTGAAATGTAAAAAAGAAAGAAAGACTGGCTGATAGAAAGAAAGCCGAAATTTAAAGAAAAAACGAGAGAGAGAGAGAGAGAGAGAGAGAGAGAGATGCTGAAATTTAAAATAAACAGAGAACAAAGTAAAAAAAAGGGAAAGGAAGAGCCGGCCGCCTTAAGCAAGAAAGAAAGAAAGAAAGAAAGAAAGAAAGAGAGAGTGGTGACATATTAAGAAAGAAAGAGCAAGAAAGAATTTCCAATATACAATATAATAAGTAAATAATGTAGTTAGTGTTAATAAATAAATAGTGCTCCACTTCGGTTAAACTGAAATAAGCTATACTTTCAACGAAGTATCAGTAAAGAAAAGAAGAATGATAATAAAAGATCATATCAGTGAGAAACTTGGCGACAGACAATTCTATGGTCTCGGCTGGCAACAGTTATCGAGTCCGACACTGTAACACGCAATCACACAGAATAAGAATAAGTAACATATAACATTTATTCTTTAAAACGGCTTTCATTTGTGTTGGCTGTAATAGCACATAAGTTATAGCCATTTTAATGAGCGTGTTGAAAATATCATTTATTTCAGTTTAACCTAAGCCGAGCACTATTTATTTATTTACACTAATTACATTATTTACTTGTTATATTGTATATTAGAATTGTTGGCAAAGCATCGTCTAATTGTCAATCGATTGGAACTTTATAAAATGGTAAATAATAAGTATTTCCTTATAGTTGGTTCACATATTTTAATAATTTAGTAAATGTTTTCAAATTTATTAAAAAAAAGATTGTTTCATATTGTTTTTTTTTATAAATTTGTAAATGATAAATATTGCATTGTATTAGTTTTAATTGAATTGAATAAAACTATTCAATATAAGTAGACACTAATAAATACCATTTAATGTTTTTGTAAATTCTCAAGAACAAACAATATGTATAAATGAATTTTCATCATATGTTTAGGTTTTATTCCAATTGTAATCATCGCTTTTTAAAACAATAAACATTGCCCTAGGAGTGAACGTAGTTAAAACAATAGCGGAGGTCATGGGAAAAACCGTTCTTTTGACACTGTTTTTTGTGGGCACGAAGATCTAAGTTTGTCACAGAATTCATTTCTTGGTGACTATAGAAAATTGCTCAAAAAAAATTTTGTTTCAAATAATTTTATTTTCCCAAGTACTTTCAATCTCATCTGAGACCATTTTCAGGGGTTGCGTGTCTATGGATCTGTTTTGCGTTAACACCGTGAATTCAAAATGTTTTGTCGCCGCTATGCGAGAGAGGAGACTCGTGATTTTTTAAAAAGATTTTTTAAAACCATAGTATTTTAATTTAGTATTTTTTTATATAACACTTTGTTGCTACTACCGCAGCCGCATTTGGCTGCTCACTAAATGCGGAAGAGAACAGGGCATCTGAACCTTGACCTTTCAATCGTGATCCCAACACGCTTGTAATTTCGTTTAGAGATGAACTAATTACCTTTTTAGTTCGCTGTTATTACGAACCTAGTCGTAATACGCCTCTAAGCGTTTTACACCTTAAGTTTCGCATAGCAAATCTCTACTCATGTTTTAGAGAGATTTTTAGCATTTTAGGGATGCAATTTCTGTTGTAAGTCCCCTTCAACATAACACAGCGACTCCTCGCCGAATTCGTGGTCGGTACTGACCGGTAGGCGCTGATACGGTCGGTACACCAGGCTCCTGGCCTTTGAGGCCAAGGATGCCGCCCCGGCTGTGTATTAAGTTACGTTCTCATTTTTTTTGTCTGCCAACTGGACGCGAGTTGGAACTATCAACCTCCAACCGTCGACACGACCGGAGCGTCCGCATCTTCAACCTCCAACCAATGACTCAACCGGAACGTCAGCACCTTAACGTCCAACCGTTGGCATGACCAATATAATCCACTAGTTTTTCTCCTTCATGTAATAAACCTAGCGTAAATCAAATATATCTTCGTTCTGTTGTCCATATTGTTTCACCTGGTCAGATTATAAAGTTAAAATGTGGCGGGCCCCTTGTGATATCATCATTTACGACACGGCGGCGCTCGGGCCATCGCGCCCCTCTCTCCAGGGTGTCTGCTACACTACAAACATTTAAGAACCTTGTTGCTATACATGTAACTGACTTTATTTATTTTTGCCCACAATTCTCTTACGTAAAAGGACTTCTAGAATTTTAAGTTTTTGTTTATTCTTATCTTGAAGCACTGATATATTTTCAACTAATATCTGTCAGAACTGTGAATGTTGGCGTGAGTGTTCGTTTAAATCTTCTGATACTGAACTTTGATCTATAACACATTCATAGATATTCAACCCCTGAAGATTATCTCATATGAAATTGAAAGTACATGGGAAAATAAAAATTATTTGAAAGAAAAATTTGGGATTTTTCTTGATCCATTTTGTACAGCCACCAAGAAATTAATTCGTGGACTTGAGAGGATTAAAACTAAAATAAATAGACATGATACGTCTAAATTATTTCACTAAACAAACACACAGATTAACAATATTTTACTGGAACTCTCCGAGGTATTTTTTATGAAACTATTGGACTCTCCTTTGAACAATAAGAATGTATTTAGCTCTAAGTTGAAATGATCATCCCTCTTTCTGTTGTGACCTCCTGATCCAGTTTTCCTCTCTACCGTTCCCTCTTTTTTAAACTTATTCACCGTTCTCTTGATGGACTTTGAAGATGAACGCCAGAGTATGAATATTGGTACCATTATTGAAGGCCTGAATGATCTTTTTCGTTTCATCATTGCTCAGTTGGGAAGACATATTTGTTCTCTTTCTAGCCGAATAACTCAAAGGGTTTTTCAGGTTTCAAAGTTTTTTATTCTATTAAGGCCAATGGTGTTAAGATGGCTATAAGTCTTACCTGAAAACCTGGAAAAAAGAATTTAGTGTTTTTTTTTTTAGATATTAAACATTTTGTGGGATGGACAATTGTCCCATGCTGTTATACGATTTGGAAAATTTTACTGTTATACCAGGTGAACAAACTGAGATAGATAGATATGAACAGAACTGAGATAGATAGATAGATATAGACAAATGGAGGGATAGATAGATAGATAGATAGATAGATAGAGAGAGATAGATAGATAGATATGATCATTTATATATATATATATATATATATATATATATATATATATATATATATATATATATATACCGGGTGTAACAGGAAAATTGTTCAATTGTTAGGTTAAGATTTGAACAGTTGTATCTTAGAAATGATTAAAGATATCTTACTGAAATTCTCCGAGGTTTTTATAACACTATTGGACTCTACATTGAGCAATAAGAATATACTTCATCCCTCTTCCTGTTGTGACCTCCTGATCCAGTTTTCCTCTTTACTGTTCCCGCTTTTGTAAACTTATTCACTATTCTCTTGATGGTTCTTGAATGGATTTTAGGGTGTAAGCCAGAGTATGAATGTTGGTACCATTAATGAAGGCCTGAATGATTCTTTTCCTCTTAGCACCGCTCATTTGGGAAGACAGTGGGGCTGACATAAAACGATTTTAACCTGTTCTCATTTTAGCTGAATAGCTCAAAGGGTTTTTCAGTGATTCTTACGACAAATGGTGTCAAGATATCTAAACGTCTCAAATGAAAACCTGGAAAAAAGAAATTGAATTAGTTTAATGTTTTGTTTTAGATATTAAACATTTTGTTAGATGGACAATTATGCAGTTAAACGATTTGGGCAATTTTGCTGTTACACCCGGTATATATGACAGATCTGGTATCGTGTTTCCATTAAACTGTACAACGATTACTACAACTATTCACAGTACCCGTGTATATTATTTGCACATTTTATTGATAGTCGACCCCTTTCCAATAATATCCAATTCCTCTTGCTTCTGGTGAGTTTGCAACGATTTACAGTGCACCATTTTTATTTTATAGGCGCTATCCTAGTCTTCATATTTCATAGTCACCTCATATCGAGTAAGGTCTTGGTATTTCCCATTTTTTTCTCTCGCTTTCTCTGGAATTCCCCTAGTCACATGGGCGTTTCTTTCAATCAGACCGGGGTGAGGGGAGTGAGCTTAGTATGCAGCGGTCCTATCATAGGCAGACAGAGGAAAATATAGACTCATCGTGTGGGACTGTAAGCTGATTCACATAGACACAGGTATTGGGACGCAAACGAGAAATACTAAGGGAGGTGCTCAGGTGCACTTCTGAGCAGCGACTTTAAAACCACATCCGCTCATGACACTGATGATGATGATGAGGAGGAGTATAAGGAGGAGGAGAAGGATAATACTTTTCCTATTTGTTGTTATTACACACACACACACACACACACACACATACACATAAAAATCTTAAAAAAGAAAGCAAAAGTAAATGCAATGGACACAGATGCAAATAAAATTGACGGAAACGATAGCAAGATAAGCCTCTTCATGGTCAATATTCAGTCCGTACCAAACAAGCTGATGTAGACAGACCCCGCATCTATCAGTGACTAGGTAGTGCAGGGTTAAAAGCTGAAACGAAAGGTTTAATTCTTGCTCCACAAGAGCAATACTTGCTAACTAGAAATTACCAAACACATATACTGAAAAACTGTGTTAGCCCAAAATGCAGATTCTATGATAAATATCCAGAAACAATTGACCATCTTGTATCGGGTTGCATGGTATTGGCAACCTCTGAATATAAAACCAGGCATAACTGCATTAGAAAATCTGCAACATTTACGGAAAGGAAACTGCGATAATTGGTATGAACACCACCCAAACTCGGTTACAGACATAGGATCGGTAACAATTTTATGGGACTTTACAATACACACAGACAAAACAATCAAAGCTAATCGGCCAGACATATTTATTAGAGACCACAAAACAGAATGTGTCTTCTTATTGAAATAGCAGAATCTGCAGACGTTAATGTATCTGTAAAAATCGTCAAAAATCTATCAAAATACAATGAACTTGAAATCGAAATCTAAAAAATGTGCCACATGAGGACATCAACAATTCCAGTTGTAGTTGGAGCCCTCGGTTTAGGGTTAGGGATCCCAAGGATCCGATAGACTCATTGAAAGGTGTCCTGGTAACCCAAGCCTTAAAGAAATAAAAAATTGTATAGCTTACACCTTACGAAGGGCTTTATTTATGTAAAATGTCTTTGATCTTCGGGTTTTTTTTTTAAATTTTCTCAACAAATGCTTAGTGAAAAATGTCATGATGCCATTTCTGATCTTTCGGTCGCTGGTTGACAAGCGGAAATAAATTAGCGTACAAAAGAAATCAAAGGAAATAAAATAATAATAAAAATGCAAATCATTAGCAACTATCAAAATACGAAAAATTACTCGAATTTAACGTATTTTAAGACTACCTGAATTTGCGTCAAGAAAGTGATCAATAGAAGACCACAGCGACAATTGCCCGTAAATTATTGAACTAAAAGTCTAATAGACGTATTTCTGGGCCGACTTTAAAATTTGGCCGAGCACCGCTAATCAGCGTCAAAGGGTCTGATAAATCTACTAAATTATCACCAGAGATCATATTTATACTCGACACAACTGTAATCATAGACTCCATAAACGGTTATTAATTCACCGACTCTCCCGCATATATATATATATATATATATATATATATATATATGTGTGTGTGTGTGTGTGTGTGTAATTTGACAGCAACATTTCGTTTAAACATGTAGTATTGAATGTTAAAGACAACATAGTATTGCATATTTCCTTTTGAATTTTCTCATATTCTCTAATGAGACTTTTTATTTGAAAATGATTTCGAAATATGTATTGTCAGTACGATGACCTAGCGCTTTCGAACATCATTGTTCATCTTCAGGGTCAATATTTTTAGTCAAAATCTTTTTAAACAAACATTTGCCAATTATCTTGTAGCGTAATCATGTTGCTACTTTTTTACAAACTAAATAAACGTTAAAATCCTTTTAAATTCAAAAGACGCGATGATGTTATCACGTGCAGGGCGAAGATTTTTATCATGTGACAGCGTGAAAAGGATTTTTTTATACAAGCCAAAAGATCGAAGAATACGTTATAAAATTTAAATATATTATAAATATTGTAATATGTTATATATATATATATATATATATATATATATATATATATATATATATATATATATATATATATATATATATATATATATATATGTATATATTCATGTTTCATTAAAGACGACAGACAAGCTACTACGGTTAAGCTTTTATTTAATTTTTCTTGTGTTCGAACAAGAGCTTTCTTCTCTGGACAAAGGGTGTGTAAGAACTGTCCAAATGTTTTATATTTCCGAGCGCTTTCGGCTATACCTTTAGCCATTATCAAGGATGATTCGATTTTTCAGCTTAATTGAGTATGTGCGTTATGTGTATGCCTTAGTGTGTGTCTACATCAGCTTGTTTGGTACGGGCTGAATATTGACCATGAAGAGGCTTATCTTGCCATCGTTTCTGTCCATTTTATTTGCATTTGTGTCCATTGCATTTATTTTGCTTTCTTTTTTAAGATTTTTATGTATGTGTGTGTGTGTGTGTGTGTGTGTGTGTGTGTGTGTGTGTGTGTGTGTGTAATAACAACAAAACTAAAAAAGGCCGCGAAAGAGTTAAAAAACAACCCCGACATCGTTATCAGACGAGCTGATAAAGCTAACACATACGTAATTCTGGATAAAGCCGATTACCACCAAAAATTAAAAAATATTGTCGATGATCAAACTAAATTCACCAAACTGAAAAGAAATCCCACTGATACTTTAAAAAAGCTCCGTCAATAAAGTAATAACAGCTCACAACGCGAAAGTCGGTTCCCTGAAAATTCAAAAAATAGTTGGAGATTACCAACCAGAATGTTTATATGGAAATATAAAACCCCATAAACCAGGATACCTGTTACGACCAATTATTTCCCAGATACCAACACCTATCTACGAGCTATCAAAATTCTTGAAAGACATCATCACTCCATACCTACCCACCAAATACAGCATCACATCCACCCACGAATTCCTGCAAATTTTAAAAACTACAAAAAAACCAACCAAGGTATAATAGCGTCACTTGACGTCGGAAACTTATTTACAAACGTCCCCGTCGACCAAACTATTGACATTATCCTCAATTCTGTATATACTAATAATTCTATCCCTCCGCCATCCATCAAACGATCCATACTAAAAAAGATTACTACACGCATGCACAACCAAAGTTCCATTCTATGACAATAATAGCAACATTTACACCCAAACTAATGATGTTAGTATGGGAAATCCACTCGGTCCATGCTTTTCCAACTATAACATGTCCCACGTAGAAAATACGATATTTACACAGGTCCGTAAACCGAAAATATACGTTCGCTATGTAGATGATATTTTTATTTTAGCAAATAACATTAAAGAAATAGATACACTTAAGACCACATTTGAGAAAAACTCCGTCCTTAACTTTACCTATGAACTTAGCCAGAAAAACAAACTTCCATTCTTAGATGTCCTCGTTGAATACAGCAATAACACTTTCATTACATCATTATACAAAAAAACCACCAGCAAGAACTCATGCCACCTTAACTTTAAAAGCGAATGTCCACTTAGGTACAAAATAGCAGTAATAAAAAACTTTCTAAAAAGAGCACACCGGAATTCATCCTCTCGACTACTCTTCTTCAAAGAACTTAATAATGTTAAACAAACACTAATCAACAACGGCTTCACTAACCACCTTATAGACCACCAAATTAGACTATTTCTCCCCAAAGTAAGTAATAACGATAGTGAACACACAGCCAAAAATCACATACACATTTATTACAAAAACCAAATGCATATTAATTACAAACAAGACGATTCTTCACTAAGACATATTATAAAGAAATATACTACCCCAATTGACTCGAATAAAAAAATCAAATTAATTATCTATTATAAAAAATTTAAGACAGCTAACCTTATCCTCAAAAATAAACACACCAGCTAAGTCAAAATTACAAAGAACGAACATTATCTATGAATTCAAATGCCCCTTAAGGAACTGTGTTCCTAATCAAACTGGACTCATAAATAATTACATCGGTTACACAACTACATGCTTATCCAGACGGCTTACGTTACACCTATCTGATCACAGCTCCATTAGAACCCATTTAAACACACACACAAATTTACCAGACTCCATTAGAAACATACTAGTAGAAAACAAATATATTAACTGCATTCACCTGTAAAAAAAAATTAAAAATAATGGAAGCTTTAATAATAAAAAAGAAAAAGCCAACTCTTAACAATTTTAACTACGAACAAGGCCACAATGTGCTAACCGTATTCGGAAATTAAAAACATCCCTACCACACACTAAGACATACACATAATGCACACACTCAATTAAGCTGAAAAATCGAATCATCCTTGATAATGGCTAAAGGTATAGCCGAAAGCGCTCGGAAATATAAAACAGTTGGACAGTTCTTACACACCCTTTGTCCAGAGAAGAAAGCTCTTGTTCGAACACAAGAAAAATTAAATGAAAAGCTTAACCGTAGTAGCTTGACTGTCGTCTTTAATGAAACATGCATAAACGAAGGATATCTTCCTAAATATACAACTATATATATATATATATATATATATATATATATATATATATATATATATATATATATATATGATGAAATATTGTTTTAAGGTATGCTATATTTATGACTTAAAGTGCTCAATATCAGAGACAGAGCCTATGTAAATAAAAAAGTGAACATTGAGGTCAACAACCAATGGTGACAGTCTGTTTCATGGTTAAACGCAATCTTCATGCCTGAAGCAGGTTTTTGACTTCAATGTCCACTCATATATATATATATATATATATATATATATATATATATATATATATATATATATATATTCTAAAGAAATAACAGATTTTTTATTTATTAATCCGACAGATTTCTGTCACTTTAAATGTTATTTTTAGTGGATACTCATATTTGAGTAGACGTTCCGTTTATTCATTAAACAGCATATTTATTTATTTACGTCTGCCGGCCTGAATAATTGAGAAATCTTATTAAAGAAAATATACACCCTCTGGCAGGATAGGAACCTGCGTCCCTCTGGGCAGATGGAACTACCGTCGTTAGATCCGTCGTGCCTTAACGAAGAAGCTTTGCCAACCCAGCAAAATCTGAACAGTGCTTTTATGCGAAATCCTTCTCGTCGGAGACTATTCGAAATTATCATATCTGCTCAGTTTCCTATCCATATTTTTCCTTAATAAGATCGTCCTGGGTATGACGATGAACTACATTCGGCAGCAAGGCCTCGGATAGGGAGATTGGAGGTTTTGAGAAGCGTGGAACCACTTTTAATTGCCGTTGTTACCTGGGTCATTCTGATCCTGTTAGATCCTCCCAGCAAATTGTGAACACCCAAGAAAACAGTGCATTTTAATACTTAAATAGTAAAATGACCAACAATACATTTTATAATAAAATTACCAAAAATACATTGTTTATAAAATAATTACCAACAATACATTGTTTATAAAAAATTACCAAAAATAAATTGTTTATAAAAAATTACCAAAAATACATTGTTTATAAAAAATTACCAAAAATGCATTATTTATAAAAAAATTACCAAAAATACATTGTTTATAAAAAGATTACCAAACATACATTGTTTATAAATAATTACCAAAAATACATTGTTTATAAATTTTTTTACCAAAAATACATTGTTTATAAATTTTTTTACCAAAAATACATTGTTTATAAAAAAATTACCAAAAATACATTGTTTATAAAAAATTATCAAAAAAACATTGTTTATAAAAAATTACCAAAAATACATTGTTTATAAAAAAATCACCAAAAATACATTGTTTATAAAAAATTACCAAAAATACATTATTTATAAAAAAAATACCAAAAATACATTGTTTATAAAAAGATTACCAAACATACATTGTTTATAAATAATTACCAAAAATACATTATTTATAAAAAAATTACCAAAAATACATTGTTTATAAAAAATTACCAAAAATACATTGTTTATAAAAAAATTACCAACAATACAATTTTGTAGTGAAATTGCCAGCTATATATTTTATGATCTACAAACTATATATTTAAACAAACATACCTTTTACTCCTAAAGGATAAAATTACGTACAAAATATTTAGATTTTGGTATCAGTCAGTTATGTGCCATCCCTGATACACGCTTAGGCGATTATGTATCGTTCGATGCATGAAAGGCTGATATTTCCCCCCGTAGTTGGTTGCAATTTCTTTCTTCGGTAGACCAGTTGCCATCCAAGGCTATAGAATCCGGTCTGTCTTGCTATTTACCCATAGTGCGCTTGATTAAATGTACAGACAGTCAGTTATGTGCTATACGTGATACACGCGTAGGCGATCATGTATCTTTCGATAGATGACTGACAAGGCAGATTTTTTCTGCATTCGGTTGCCATTTCTTTATGCAGTAGACCAGTTGCCACCCAAGTCTATTTATCTATAGACGGAGGGAAAGAAGAGGATTTATACCTTTCCCAAGGGTATTAGCAAGTAAGTGAATGTAATGGATTCGACTGGAATTGAAACTCGGCTCTCCGATTCCTCAGTCCGAGCCGCTATCCATTACTCCACCGTGCCTCAAATAGCCTATGGATGTTGATATGCCGCTAAACAAAATCAACGAAACAACCGTAATAAGATTTCTCGAATATTCAAGCCAGTAGAAAAAAACATATACGGTTTAATAAATAAACGGAACGTCTACGCAAATATGAGTATCCACTGAAATAACGTTTAAATTGATACAAGCATATATATTTACATAATCATTAGGGATGATCAAAATTTTGACGCATGTGCTTACCAATTCCTACCGATGATTTCATTGGTTACATCCAGAAAAAACTGAACATTCAACAATATTGTCTGAAACGAGAATAAGTTGCAGATACGGAAATTGTGAAATTATTGTAATTAACCAATGATTGGCATTAATTCTTGGGCCGTATTGATGATTTATGGAACTGGATGCTCTATGCAGTAGATACGACTTCTGGAATTAATAATGCTATTCCCGAATTTAAAATTTGATTCTCCACTAAAATGGTAAATAGTTGCTGTCAGTGCACTTCTAAAAGCCAGGACGTTAAGGAATTAGCGGATTTTCTAAATTAGATAATAAATTGATGTCAATATATTTTTCATACAAATTATAGTCGGTCAACTATAACAAGAACACACCAAATGACCCCGTCTTATTTATACTGCAGTTACGATCAATACCGTATTTCATTTGCTTTCTTTCCATACGCGCTCTTTCTTTCCTTCTTCTTCTTTTCTTCTTTCAAACAGACTTTCTTTACTTCTTTCTTTATTTCTATCTTTTAAACAATTTTCTTTTTATTTATTTCGTTTAGAGTACTTTCTCTTTTTCTCTATTCAGTATTTTTAAACACTTTCTTTTTTGAGAATCACGTTTGTGTTTCTTATAGTATTTTTTCTTTATTCATTTGTATTTCATACATTCTTCTTTTCTTTCTTTCTTTTTGTCCATTTAAACGTCTCTTTTTAATTTCTTTTAATACTTTGTTTTTTGGCTTTATTCTGTTGAACATTAAACTCTCACCCATCTTTACTTATTTATTTGAAGAGTCTCTGTATTTCTTTCTTGAATTTTTCTATTTATGCTCGTTACTTTGAGACTTTCTTTCTTTCTTTCTTTCCTTCTTTCTTTCTTTCTTTCTTTCTTTCTCAGTTGCTTTCATTTTTCCTTCCTTCCTATTCTTTCTTTTTTGCTCTCTTTCTTTCTTATAAGCGTCTCTTTATTTCTTTTATGAATTTTTCTATTTCTGTTTTGTGTGTTGAGATATTCTTTCTTTTTTTCTTTCTTTCTTTCTTTCTTTCTTTCTTTCTTTCTTCTGTCGTCTTTTAAGAATCACGTTTTATTTCTTTCTTTTATAACCATGCTTTATTTCGCCATTCTTTTCTTTATCTCTATTTTTAATTTATAAAACAAACTTTTCTTTCTTTTCAATTTTTTCATTTTAAACAATTCTTTCCTTTTTTTCTTTTATATTCCGCGTCTTCCTTTCATTTCCGTTGAAACCTTTCTTTCTTTCTTTCTTTCTTTCTTCTAGTTTTCCTTTTTTTCAATTGATTTTTACTTTTATTTCATTCCTTTCTTTATCTGTCTTCATTTATTTTTATACTTATTTCCCCCAATCTTTTCCCTTCTCATTATTTTTATTGTATCTTATTCCTTGTTTTTTATTTTATTTCTCCCCACTCCGTTTCTCGTAATTTATTTTTTGTTTCATCCATTTTGTTTGTTTTTTTCTTTTTTTACAGCATATTGTTTTATTACTTTTTTATAATCTTTTCTTTCTTTCATTTGTACTTATGAACACTATTTTCTCTGTTTTTTTCCGTTTCTCATTTTAAACTTCTTTTTTTAAATTTCTTTAATTATCTGTTCTTACTTTATAATTTTGTAATTCTAAACAATTCTTTCCTTCCTTCTTGATTTTATATTTTGAATCATTCATTTTCAAGGGAACCTTTCTTTCTTTTTAATTTTCATTATTTTGTTTCTTTTTCGCCTGTTTTTCATTATACTCCATTCTTTATTTCTTTGTAGATGTTCTTCCTTACTTTCATTCATTCATTCTTTCTTTCTTTCTTTCTTTCACAGACGCATATTCACTTCTACACACCGCACAAAAAATGTTTTTTTCTCATTACCCCCAAAGGAAAATAGTTAAAACCAAAACATTAAAAAGAAAGAACAAGATTCAACTAGATTTAAATCGTTACTTCCTTAACTTATTGCTCTTAAATTCAGAAGCAAATCATTTATTTTTTCTTTGATTTCACTTTTCCCGCTACTTTTTCTTTTAAGCCAAAATGGAGGACAAGAAAAAAAGCTTCCCGTCGTCAGCGTTTCAAGAACTACTTTCCAACTTATTCTCGTCTCCTTTCTCTTTATTCTTTTATTTTGCTTCCACTCAAAATCTCCTTAGACCCCATACCACCTCCATCTTCTTCCTTCCCTCTCATCATTTCACTCCTCAACATTTCCTTGTCAGTGACAGTCGAGAGACTCGATCCATCATCTCAGATTCGGATCGAGCAGACGGCGAGAAAATACTTCCGGTTCCTATTCAGTTAGGCCTTACGAACTTCCTTTCTTTCTCTGATGACATTCCATGTTTTCTTTCCGTCTCTTTTGTGATTCTAGTGTTCTTTGCTTTGTTTTCCTTTGTCTGCATTTAGTGGCATTCATTTCTATCTTAATTTGTAGACTTTTCCCTCGTTTCTTTCTCTATTTTCTCATATTTCAGATTTAGTCTTTAAATTCATAGCGTCATTATTTTCTTTTTCCTTATGGCGTATCCTTTTGCATTATCAGGTTTTCTTTCTCAGAATTCATTCTTCTCTTTTGCGTTTTTTCTTTTGCTTTTTCGAATGTACACATCTAATTTTTCATGTTTCTTCTTTCTTTCTTTCCTTCTTTATTTCTTTCTTTCTTTCTTTTGTCGTTCTTCAGTGTATTTCTTTATTTTTTTCATATGTGTATTACGGATCGTACTCTCTTTCCTTCTGCCTTGCTTTCTTTTTTCTTTCTATCATTCCTTGTGTGTTCTTCTTTGTTTTAAGTGTTTTTGTTTTGTCTTTCTTCAATGCATTAATTTATTCATGTGGCTCCTGAATCTATCTATCTATCTATCTATCTATCTATCTATCTATCTATCTATCTATCTATCTATCTTTCTTTCTTTCTTTCTGTGCATCTTACCATGTTAATTTTTTTGTTTAATTATAAGTTTTATCTTGTTGTTAATGTCCCTCTCTTTGTTTCATTTTACCATTATAATCTTTTGCTTAACTTTAAGTATTGTACCCCGCATTCATTCATTCTTTCTTTCTTTCTTTCTTTCTTTCTTTCTTTCTTTCTTTCTTTCTTTCTTTCTTTCTTTCTTTCTTTCTTTCTTTTCATTTTACCATGTTAATTTTTGTTTAATTTTAAGCATTATCATGTTAATGTTCCCTTCTTTCTTTATTTTTTCTTTCTTTCTTTTCAGCATTTCGTTTTATTTTTTATATTTTCTTTTGTACTTTTTAACGCTTCTTTCGCTATTTATGATTTTAGCAAATTTTCCTGTCAGTCCTTTTCCTTTATTCCATTTTTTAATTTTCTAAATATTACTTTAAAAAAATAAATTTTTGTCTTTTTTCCTGAATCTTTCTTTCTTTCTTTCTTTCTTTCTTTCTTTCTTTTTCTTTTGCTTGTTGAATCTTTATTTCTTTTGTTTTTCTTTCTTTCACTATTTTTGAATAGCTTTCTCCTGGGTCTTTCGTTCTTATCTCTTTCTTTCTGCTTTGTTTTTCGCATAATTTCTACTTTTTGTTTTCACAGTATTCAATTACACTCTCCTCTTTTCCCTCTCCTTCTATTCCCGTCTCTTTTAACCTCTCCGATCCTATTCACCATCTCAACAGCCCACCTTCGTCAATTCGACCAATGAAAAGCCTTGGGTAGCAACACAGCGGAACAGCCACGTAAACAAGCAATCATAATCAGAGGCATTTAATCAATTAATTCTTAATAAAGTACAGACGAGTCAAAGGATCTTAGCCTTCCTTCCGAACACTTTTTGCAATTTATTTTGCATATAAAGAAGGAAGCATTCATTAGCTGATCGGAATCTTTATTAATTCGGTTGTTCACGCAAACAGATTATTCTTGATGTCCAGCAAATTCGTTAACGCCATATCCCGTAAGGACGAACATCGTCAGGATTCGCCATATATTCTTTTTCTTTTAAATTCTGTATGGTCATGATTCTTATTGCGAAATTAGTGAAATTGTTATCTTCACAATGTTGACTTCAGAGTTCTCCTTTTAGTAGACTGGTTGCTAAGTCTAGAAAACCTAATCAACACGGTTATTTTATCCATAGATGGACGGGTAAAAATCTTTTCTTGCCTTTTCCAAAGTCATTAGTGCGAAGTAAAGACAAACTGTCTCAGCCGGAAATTGAATTCCTTAAACTGATTCCATTTTCAATTTTCGAGGCATTTGACCATTAGCTTACACACACACGCATACCAACACACATATATATAATACAAAAGGAAAACTTTATTCATATTGCCCATTTACACATAATTTTTTAGTTATATATGAAATTTTACACACAAACAGGCGCACACACACACACACATATATATATATATGCATATTATTGTCATCCACAGACAGACTGTTTCACTACTCTTCAGTGTGGCTAGACGTCCGGTTGCTTTTAGCTACGATCGAAACCCGACTGAATTTGCGTCAATCGGAAATTCTACCACTAAGCCGTCGGCGCGCGGCAGGGATGAAGGTGAATTTTAGCGTATTTATTTTTAGATAAACACACAGTGACCGACAGGTCTCAATTCGCTTTTGCCGAAGAGTCACGCTATATATATATATATATATATATATATATATATATATATATATATATATATATATATATATATATATACCGGTTGTCTGTTTTAAATAGAGCTTTACAAAAAAAAAATGGCCAGGATATGTAGCTAAAAAAATCCTACTGATACTGAATTATTGATAATATTTCTCGTAATACACACACAGACACACACACACACACACACACACACACACACACACACACACACACACACATATATATATATATATATATATATATATATATATATATATATATATATATATGATGGACTCTCTCGTCGGTTTCAACGTATCAGGTTCCAACAACTGTGCTTATTCAACCCTGTGTGTAAGTCGCAAGTGACATTTCAGTCCTGCTAGTGATTTGCAAAGAAGTCTACAGATTGTGCAAGAGTGTGGATTGTTGGAGTGTGTGGCCGGTACAGCAGCAGATATTTTAGTCCTTTCCCTAGTGTGACGAAGCTTGGTGGTGTTTGATTCTGCATTGTTCTTGATGCCATTGTAGCAAGTAGTCCTCCACTCATTGCGATCAATTGCTATGTCCTCAAACGTAGCATGGTCCATATTCGCAGCTGAGAGGTTACTTTTCAGTTTGTCCCTGTATCTAAGCAATGGTCGGCCCACGCTTCGATGACCACTGTCAAGTTGACTATACATGAGCATTTTTGGTATTCTGTTGTCTTGCATACGTAGCACATGACCAGCCTAGCGTAATTGTGTCAATTAGTTTCGTGGTTTTTTTTTTTAGATGTTAAACATTTTGTGGAATGGACAATTATGCTGTTACACAAGTAACAGTCTGTCGTCACGAGTTCTTGATCTCAGTCTTCACTTTTATATTTACATACGCTCCTTGACATTGACCAAATTAACCCATAAATATAGCATACCTTAAGATTATATTTTTACCGTATATATATATATATATATATATATATATATATATATATATATATATATAAGTAATTAATCGAGTCTAGAAAAACCTCAACAGAATGCAGAAAGCACTGGATGGTCGTTTCGTCCTATATTTGAGACTCATCAGCAGTGTGCATCCACTACTGAGAATTGAAACTCGGACAGTTACGTTATCAGGCAAACGTCATACCAACTGTTCCTCGGTGACGAAGAGATAGCGAATCAGACTCTATATAGCGCCGCTCGATCACATATTCTGTGGTGGAACTCATCCGAGTTTCTCTTTAACCATAGGACTGTGCCTCCAGGAGCTACCATCCCAAACCGCTTTAATCCAGAGCATTAGAAGCCGGTTCAAGCAAGGATATACAATAGATAGAAATTAGGAGGATTTGAGATAATCATAATTAAGTAATTCATCGAGTCAGTGCGCATTGCTGATGTGTCCCAAATATAGGACGAAACGGCCGTCTAGTGCTTT
This sequence comes from Acanthosepion esculentum, assembly GCA_964036315.1. Taxonomy (NCBI): domain Eukaryota; kingdom Metazoa; phylum Mollusca; class Cephalopoda; order Sepiida; family Sepiidae; genus Acanthosepion; species Acanthosepion esculentum. The sequence continues at coordinate 46,197,168 of OZ038489.1, read as the reverse complement.
CTGCATTCTGTTGAGGTTTCTTCCAGACTTCTATGGTTAAAGAGAAACTCGGGTGAGTTCCACCACGGAATATATGAGCGATTCGCGCCATATCGAGTCTAATTCGCTATCTCTTCGTCACCGAGACCCGTTGGAACAGTTGGACGTTTGCTTGATAACGTAGCCCTCCAGGTTTCAATTCTCGGTAGTGGATGCACACGGCTGATGAGTCCCAAATATAGGACGAAACGGCCGGCCAGTGCTTTCTGCGTTCTGTTGAGGTTTCTTCTAGACTTGATGAATTACTTAATCATAATTTTTTCAAATCCTCCTAATTTCTATCACATATATATATATATATATAATTATTAGGAAATGGTTTAAATCCAACATATATTTTTTTTGTTTAAACGTCATTTTTGATTGATACTCATATTTGAATAGAGCTCTGTTTCTTTAATTAAACAGTATTTTTTTTATCCTATTACACTTATCTGCTTGTTGGTTTGTTTTACAGCATATCAACCTCAATGCGTTATTTAATGCCGACAAGATTTTTACTGCTGGTAATATTTTTTCAAAAAATGTATAGCTAGTAATACATTTTCCTTCAAAAATGTAATACTGGTAATATCTTTTTTCTTCAAAAATGTATTGCCGGTAATAATTTTTCCTCAAAAACTTTATTGTTGGTATTAAAACCTATTTTTCACTTTCATAGTGTTTTTGACCCAAATTTGGGGGTTAACTATTTGCCCATAGTTGGGACCCTAACCGGTGCTACCACTCCGTGTCACGGTGGACCTGGGAACACCAGCAATTAAGAGGTGGTTCCACGCTCCTCAAAACCTCGTGATCAGAAGACTTGCTGTTGGATGTAGTTCGTCGTCTTACGCAGGACGGTTAAATAATCGGTAAGTCTGAAAAATATGCGTCCTCTGAGAAGATTTCTCGAATGTTCAGGCCGGTAGATGAAGTTGGAATAAAAATACAGTTTAATTAAAAATTAATTCTACTTGAATATGAGTAGCGATCAAATATAAAGTTTAGAGAAAATAAATTGAAAATATCACACACACACACACGTATATATATATATATATATATATATATATATATATACATATACGTGTGTGTGTGATATTTTCAATTTATTTTCTCTTATAAAGTTTAGAGAAAATAAATTGAAAATATCACACACACACACACACGTATATATATATATATATATATATAGAAAATAAATTGAAAATATCACACACACACACACACGTATATATATATATATATATATATATATATATATATATATACATATACGTGTGTGTGTGTGTGTGTGATATTTTCAATTTATTTTCTCTAAACTTTTTTTTTTTCTAAACTTATATATATATATATATATATATATATATATATATATATATATATATACATGTGTGTTTGTGTGTGTATGTCATTTCAGTTATATGTATTCACTATTTTCCTTGTATATAGGCGATTATTTTCTTAGCATAACATTTTTTTTATTTTACAAGTCTCTATACATACTCAACTGGGTTCTAAGTATTTGCGCTATACGTTGATGAGGCTAAACCATGGATTCATTAGCTAAAAATGACGTACAGCTAAAATCAGTTGGATAGGGATATCGATGGATACAGTATAAATGGAAAGAATGAAATAAGATAGATAGATAATGAACAGATGGCAAATAAGTAGGTAAACAGGTAGATGTTTGGATAGATAATGAACAGATTTAAGTAGATAGATAGATAGATAGATAGATAGATAGATAGATAGATGTGTATGAACATACGAAAAGTAAATGGATGCATAGGTAGATAGATAATGAACAGATTGATATATATATATATATATATATATATATATATATATATATATGTATATATATATATGTATATATGGAGAATGACGTTAAAGGGATAGATAGATTAGATAGATAGATAGATAGATAGATAGATAGATATGAATAGGATATATATATATATATATGGAGAATGACATTAAAAGGATAGATAGATTAGATAGATAGATAGATAGATAGATAGATAGATATGAATAGGATAGATAGATATATGATAATTAAGGAGAATGAGATTAGATAGACAGATAGATGTTTATGAACATACGATAAATAGATTGATACATAGGTAGATAGATAAGGAACAGATTGATATATATATATATATATATATATATATATATATATATATATATATATATATATATATATATGGAGAATGACATTAGATAGATATTAGGTTGGTGCAAAAATAATGTCGTTTTTTGACGTTCAACTTCATGTGAGAAAACGACATTATTTTTGCACCACCCTAATAGATAGAAAGATTAGATTAATAGATAGATATGAATGGGATAGATATGAATAGGGTAGATAGATAGATATATAGATAGATATGTATGAACATACGATAAATAGATGGATGCATAGATAGATAATGAACAGATCGTTATATACATATATATATATATATATATATATATATATATATGGAGAATGACATTAGATAGATAGATAGATAGATAGATAGATAGATAGATAGATAGATAGATAGATAGATAGATAGATAGTAGGCGGAGGGGAGAACTAGTGGATGTATAGAGCGGAAGAGAGAGTGTTCAGTGCAGGTAGAGAAAATAGGTAAGTAATATTTCTTTTGCTTCATCAAGATATCACCAATTATCTCAATATCAGAAAACAGCAAAAGTTTAGGAAAACATAGACTCATGTAAAAATATCAATGCAATACATAAAGAGAGAGAGAGAGAGAGAGAGAGAGAGAGAGAGAGAGAGAGAGAGAGAGAGAGGGGTGGGGAGGGAGAGATTTAACTTGATCCTTCAGTCATTGTAGAAATTTTGAGCCAGTGATATCCTGATCATCTGAAACATCGTATCGCGTCTCAAAGTAAAGGTCGCCAGTAAACCTTCATAGGGAATTGCTATTCTTGTTGTCTTCATCCAACGATGACCTTTGAGAAAATACAACAAAATTACTTTAAAATAAGATTTACCACATGACAAATAGAGCATAAAAGTAAACTGCATAAAGATAGAAAGATCCAATGTTACAGAATGCGTAGGCGAGACACAAAATGGCAAATCCTACCTTACTGGACACAGTTTTTATAAGGGGAATAATAGAATATTATTGACAGTTCATTGAATATCGTTGTTTACGTATACATGCTCTGGGTGTTCGTCCAATGTCTTCGGGTTTTATTCTTCCATTTGGTACTGATGACAAAACCATTTCCATAAGATTTACTATTTTGAAAGCTATTAACTTGTGCTGTCAAAGATCAAGTCCTTATTTTTCTTCTCATTTTAATCATTCCACCCCTCTCAAGGCAATAAAGCCACAAAATTTTGACGACCTGAACAGAGTTGGGGCGGTTTGAACTCGTGGGCGTGGAATGCCGACAGAAATGGATTGCCTTTGTTTATGTTTTAATATAAGACAGAATATCTCGCGAAAACGCTCAGTACTGTTGCAGGAGTAGAGAGTAAAGATGCCTTCCTCATCTGGATTCCTTTGCGTGCCGTGGTTTCAACAGAGAGAGAGAGAGAGAGAGAGAGAGAGAGAGAGAGAGAGAGAGAGAGAGAGAGAGAGAGAGAGGCCACCACATGAATAAGGCAATAAAGCCACTAAGTCGCGAGGGGGTTACTGATTGTTAGAGAATATGAGAGGGAAAAAGACACTGTTAAAGACAGCGAACAATAAAAGAACAAGAATTAAGAAGACAGGAGATAACGATTGAAATGTATTTAAAGGTTTTAAGATCAAAGATGGCTGGGAAGCAAGAAGCTGGAAGAGAGTTCCACAAGTGAGAAGTGCGATTGAAGAAAGTGTTAGCATAGAACCTACGGTTACATATAGCCAAAATGATGAGATTTATCAGCCAATCTAGTACTGAACTTAAATTCATAACGTCTATGTACCAAAGAGGAAAGTGATATTTATTTCCGTATTAAAACAGAAAATGTGGCACAAGGCCAAAAATGGGAACTGGGGGGAAAGGACGGTCTTCTTCTGTCTTAATATTAAACTTAGCTAGCCACAAACACTGGCCGAAACATACAAACAATATTCCTAACACCAAAACAACACATTCTTACTTATCTTTCTTACTACATCCACCATAATACCTCATTGTCTCTATGACTATCCTAACTAGTCCCCATATGAACAAATCATCGTATGTGGGGGAGGGGAATAAAAAATAACAATTAAAAACTAGCCCCAAAGTGTATTTACAATATGAATACAATCTATTTACAAGAAACTAAACAAAATAATGTTAGTAATCCCCCCCGCCACGCGATCCTTGAATATGGCAGAAACATCAGTTAACTGGACGAAATCAATGCGGGACTATAATACAGTGTAACCCGGATATAAGAGAGTTGTTGGGACCGGAGAAGAAGTCTCTTATATCCGGGTTTCTCTTATACCCGGGTTTGGTCTACATTTGTTTAGGTAAGTATGGCTCTAATTTGGGACCAGAGAAAATCTCTCTTATATCGAGTTTCTCTTATATCCGGGTCTCTTATATCCGGGTTACACTGTAATATAAAACATTCATTCATCCTTAGCACTCACACTCACATAGACACACACTCAAACAGACAACAGCAAATACGAAAAACACACGCGCGAAACGAAAGGCGCCCCGCATCCACCAGAGAATTGACATCACTGACCACCTAACAAGGGAGGGGATAGGGAATTAAACTAAAAAAAAATAAAAAAAACAGAAAGAAGAAAGAGGAAAGTGATATTTATTCTGTATAAATTACAGAAATGAGGCACAAGGCCGAAGGGGGGATTGGGGAAAGGACGGTCTTCTTCTGTCTTAAATATAACTTAGCTAGCCGCAAACACTGACCCAATCGAACGAACAATATTCCTTACACCAAAACAACACATTCATACGTACCTTTCTTACTACAACCACCATAATACCTCACTGTCTCTATGGAAATACTAACTACTGAAAGAGGAAAGTTCATGAAAGTATTTATAGAAAAGTCACTGGGAAGTGGTAAGGTGAGTGAAACCGAGATGCCAAATCAGGACAAATAACGTTGCAGATTCTTCTTTGGATTTTATTAAGAATCTCTAAATGTATATCAGGATAATATGTTGCTGGCCAACTTGTTCTATCTAACTTCTTTTCGCTTCCGTCAAGAAACGATGACTACTACGATATCACCAACTGGAATAAAGTGAGTAAAAAGAAACCTATTTAAACTATTTACATCGTTCGGACTTCTCACCTTTATTGTTATATTCACAAGGTTTCTGTCGTTTACGCTCCGGCGTTCTTCAGAGAATATAAGTTGGGATTCCGAACCGAACCCTTTATTTAGTCCACGGGGGTAGTTTTCTCTAATTCCACGTGACATGCCTTTTTTGGGATATCTTGGTGTCAGTTAATTCCTTTTAGTATCTCAACGTTTTGTTCTCTCTGCGATGGCCAGATATTGAACTCACAACTCTTTATGTCTAGTGGATAAAAGCATTGCTTGAGTAATCCCAAAAAAGGGATTGACCCAAAGAGTTGTGTACACAAACGACACCTGGGAGCACTGCATACTGTGGAGAGCAGATAGCTATGCCTGCAGTTACACTCATATAGGGACCTCGACAAAAATCGCGATACCTAAGGTTTAAAATGAAAAATCTTTCTTGATGCTTTTATTTTAGTTTTAACTTCAATCTAATAGATTAAATTTAATATTACGAATAAACAAAATAAAATAATATAAAGTGAGAGATTGATATGTCTCTCTGTATATATATATATATATATATATATATATATATATATATATATATATATATATATATATATATATATATATATTAAATTAAACCAAAAGAGCCAGACAGACCTACCACGGTTTCACCGAGACGATTATTTTTGGCTGACGTACATGATTTCTGTTCTTTCTTTTTTTTGGTACCATTTTTCCCCTTTGGTATTGGTTTGTTTATTTGCAACTCAAGAAACCAAAGGTTTTCCGAACGAGTATAATTTATTATATTTATAAGATTACAACTAGTATATATATATATATATATATATATATATATATATATATATATATATATATATATATATATTATGTATAAATAAATTACAGGATATAGTTGTTGTGGATTCCGGGGATGGAATCCTGCACAAATAAATAAACAACGCCAGTAATTGAAATAGGAAAATAAATGTATTGAACGTAAGAATACAAACTTGAAATGAAGATTAGTAGTCCAGGAATGTGGGTTAGTATATGTACAAGTCTCTGTAAATGAAGCTGTAATTATCTCTCTCTCTCTGGACTCTACGTATCTCAACTTTGTCTCAACGTATCTTCACGTATCTCCAACTCTGTCAATATCAGTATACTTTAGACGAGTCCATCTTGTGTAAAAGGGGAGAGCTCCACAACACCCCCTCCCTAACTTCCTTTTTGCGGCGGAGTTAATATTTTTTTCGCTTATGGTCTATTATTAGCGTTTCTGTGAATTTTCTTTTAATGTTTGTTCTTCTAATCTCCGTGGCTACTTGTGGTTTTTGCATTTCAAATGCTTCCAAAATCGCCTCCATTGAGTCTTCATTTTCCGAAGGTGACGAGCTTGGCTCCTCTACCCGTCTTTTTTGTATCTGATTGATATGTCTCTTGTGAGTGAATCTTTCGCCTTGGATCGTGTACAGAACATTCTCCAGTCTGCTTATTATCGTACCTCGTTCCCAGTATGCCGTATTATTCTTAAACATTCTGAAATAGACCCGTTCGCCTGGTTTGAAGGATCTTTTAGGCACTATCGGTGTATGCCGGTTTTTATTTTTGTTGGGTAATAGTTTATCAAAAACAGACCGTATTTTGCGGACAAACATCTCTTCAGCTGGCGAAAGGCCAGATGGTGTGTTTCCGTTCGGGGTGATTCTGTAGCCTTGTAGGAACTGTTGTATGGCTCTTTTTGTTGGTACGTCCTTTTTTCAAGGCTCTCTTAAGCGTGTCCACAAACCTTTCGGCTTGCCCATTAGATCGTGGATAGTATGGTGCTATTTTAATATGTTTGACTTGATAAGTCGCACAGAATTCTTGAAAGTCACTCGAGGTGAATTGGGTACCATTATCCGTTACAAGACAATCTACCACAATCTTGCGAATAACTCGTGTAGACAATTAATAGTGTTTTCCGTCGTAGGGTTTTTGTATCTGAAAACTTCTGGCCACTTGCTAAAGCTATCTACCGTTATCAAGTAGTAATATCCATCTATGGGTCCTGCATAGTCCGCATGGATTCTAGACCAAGGTCTGTCCACCTTAGGCCATGGTTTTTGTATAATAAGTGGTGCCTTTGCTACCGCAGCACAGCCTCTACATTTTTCTGCCATTTGAATAATGTCGTTATCCATATTAGGCCAGTACACGAAACTTCTCATTAACGCTTTCATCCGATTTTTCCCTGCGTGTCCTAGATGAAAGTCCTTTAGAATTCGTCTTTGTATATATATATATATATATATATATATATATATGAGAAAAAATGCAATATAAAAGGTTTAAAATGAATTTTTAAAAATAAAAAAGCCTTCTTGAAGTTTTTATTTTAGTTTTAATTTCAACCTAATAGATAAAATTAATATTTCCAATAAGCAAAATACTTTGCTGTATTTCAAAAACTAATTTAAATTGACCTGAAGGAGTGTTTTTTGCTAAAATAGCTAATTTGTATTTCATCACAATGAAATTCTCTTCATTAAAAATATTTAAAAAATAAGACATAATTTTCTGAAACTTTATTTGATTCATTCAATTGTGAATAAGTCGTGAAAATTTCATTAAAATCTGCTAGGTATTTGATTTTTGCAAAAATTTTAAAAATATATTTTTACCACAAAAAGACTAAATCTCCCATTCTAATATTTGTCCATTCGATGAAGCAAGAAAATCAAGATTTTTAACCAAAATTTCGAACGTGCTAGAAAGGATTAAAAAATGTAATAAAATAATCAATAAATATTTTCCTCTTTTCTCTTAATAATAACATAAACATTTTGATGATAAAACTTTGTTTTTATCACGTTTGGGGCCTTTTTCATGCTCTTTTTTTTTCAAAGAAAATCGTTGGAGGCCCCTACACTAATATTAATCAATTTTAATGTTGATTCATTTTCATTTTTAAAAATCTTTTGTCATTATTATGATTTCATTTTTGCCTCGCCAGACTGTCAGCACTAATTTCAGTCGACATTTTTGGTATCAAAAAAAAATTAAAAAAAAATTCAGTGACAGTATATTAGGATAGTGGCTCTCAAAAAGGAATTAACAGCTGTAATTATATAAATATATGTCGAGTATACCGTTTGTCAAATAACTGTCACAGTTATAAAGAAAAGGTTCATCACAATAGTCACGGCTCAGATAGGAGCGTATTGTTCAGTGTCTTTACATCACCGCAAAAAATATTTTGCTTGTTTCTCCAATATTTAAGCAGTTAACAAGTGATTCGTTAATTGCAAGTGCACCTTGGTCAATGACGATATTATTGCTTGCAGCAAGCAGAGAACACACACGCATCCACGTAAACGCACACATACGAACACATATATACTATATACACGCAGATAATGTTACATACTTTATAAAAAGCCAATACATTAAACAAAACAAGATACCCCACTCAAAAAGAAAATAAATAAAATATCTGAATAAATAAATAAATTAAGTAAATAATAAACAAATTAACTAACTACGAATGCTCATATAAAGACAAGTAAACATAATAATGATAAATAACAACTTCTAATTAAGTAACCAAACGTTCTGGGTATGAGGATAAACTACATCCGCGTCCTGGGTAAGACGATAAACTACGTCTGACAGCAGAGACTCTGATCAGGAGGTTTTGAGGAGCGTGGAACCACTTCTTATTTGCTGGTGTTCCCAGGTCCACACAGGGAACACCAGCAATTACCTATGGGTAAATAGTTAAGCAACAAGCTTGGGTTCAACACACTATGAAAATGTAAGAATAGGTTTTAATACCTGAAAAACTTTGTAAAAAATTATTACCAGCAATAAATGTTTGAAGAAAAAATTATTACCAGCTCTGTATTTTTGAAAAAAATATTACCAGCTATACAGTTTGTGAAAAAAATGACCAACACTAAAAATCTTGTCGGCATTAAATAACTTATTGAAGCTGATATGTCGAAAAACAAACAAAAAACAAAAATCAAACCAATTAAGTAAATAATAACGGGTAAAAAGTTAACAAATAACCGCATTCGGATCCACAATTATTCCTATTGAATACCCGCTAGAATGATTTGAAACCTAACCGTAACCGCCTACCAAATAACCGTTAGGATTAGACAATAGACCTTATTACCTGACTAAATTAGCCACGAATAACCGCATTCGGATAAACAATTATTCCTACTGAATAGAGGCTAGAATAATTTGAAACATAACCGTTACCGCCTACCAAATAAGCGTGAGGAGAAGACAATGGACCTTATTAGCCATAATACCCGACTGACAAAATTAGCCACAAATAACCGCATTCGGATCCACAATTTTTCCTACTGAATATCCCCTACATTAATTTGAAATACAACAATTTCCGCTCACCAATTTACTGTAAGTTTAAGAAAATAAACCGTATTACCCATAATGTCCCACTGACTAAATTATCAATAAATAACCGCATTCGGATCCACAATTATACCTACTGAATACCCGCAAGAATAATTTGAAACAAAACCATTACCGCCCAACAAATAACCGTTTAGGAGAAGACAATAGATCTTATTACTCATAATACCCAACTGATTAAATTAGCCACAAATAACCGCATTCGGATCCACAATTATACCTACTGAATATCCGCTAGAATAATTGGAAATATAACCGTTACCGCCTACCAAATAACCGTGAAGATAAGACAATAGACCTTATTACACATAATGCCCCACGGACTAAATTAGCCACAAATAACCTCATCCGGATTCACAATTATTCGTACTGAATATCCGCTAGAATAATTTGAAACACAGTCGTTACCACTTACCAATTAACTGTAAGGTTAAAACAATAGACATTATTATACATAATGCCCCACGGACTAAATTAGCCACAAACAACCGCATTCTGATCCACTTTTATTCCTATTGAATAGCCTCCAGCATAATTTGAAATATATAGCTGTTACCGCCTACCAAAAAACCGTTAGGATAAAATAATAGTCCTTATTACCAATAAAGCCCCACTGACTAATTTAGCGACAAATAACCGCATTCGGATCCACAATTATTCCTACTGAATAGCCTCTAGAAAATTTGAAATACAACTTTTACCTACTACCATATAACCGTTAAGATAAGACAATAGACCTTATTACCCATAATGCCCAACTATGTAAATTCACTACAAATACCCGCATTCAGGTCCACAATTATTCCTACTGAATAGGCACTAGAAGAGTTTTAAACATAACTGTTACCGCCTACCGATAGATTAAGACAATAAAGCCCCACTGACTAATTTAGCGACAAATAACCGCATTCGGATCCACAATTATTCCTACTGAATATCCGCTGGAATAATTTGAAACATAACCGTTAACGCCTACCTAATAACCGTGAGGATAAGACAATACACCTTATGTACCACCATGTCCCACTGACGAAATTAGCCACAAATAACTGCATTCGGATCCACAATTATTCCTACTGAATATCTGCTAGATTAATTGGAAACATAACCGTTATCCCCTACCAAATAAGCGTTAGGAGGAGACAATGGACCTTATTAAACATAATACCCCACTGACTAAATAAGCCACAAATAACCGCATTCGGATCCACAATTATACCTATTAAATACCCCCTAGATTAATTTGAAACATAAACGTTACCGCATAACAAATAACCGTTAGGATACGGCAATTGACCTGATTGCCCAAAATGGCTCACTGACTAAATTAGCTACAAATAACCGCATGCAGATTCACAATTATTCGTACTGAATATCCCCTAAAATAATTTGAAACATAACCGTTACCGCCAACCAAATAACCGTGAGGATAAGACAATATACCTTATTAACCATAATGCCCCACTGACTAAATTAGCCAGAAATAAACGCATTCGGATCCACAATTATTCCTACTGAACAGCCTCTAGTATAATTTGAAACGTAACTGTTATCGCCTACCAAATAACCGTTAGGATAAATTAATAGACCTTATTACGCATAATGCCCCACTGACTAAATTAGTCAGAAATTACCGCATTCGGATCCACAATTATTCCTACCGAATACCCTCGAGTATAATTTGAAACGTAACCGTTACCGCCTGCCAAATAACCGTTAGGATAAAATAATATACCTTATTACCCATAATGCCTCACTGAGTAAATTAGCCAGAAATAACTGAATTCGGATCCACAATTATTCCCACTGAATAGCCGCTAGAATAATTTGAAACATAACCGTAACTTTGCACTCAATAACCGCTATGATAATACACTTCACTACATACAGAGTGCGATGGGGAAATTGTTGCTAGTTTATATTTTTGACTTCGCGCTTGCGCGTTGATTGTTTTCGATTTTGTCGACTGCACAGTATAGTAGGATCAGTTGGGCACCGTCTGTGAGAAAAAGAGCACCATGACGCAATTTACGCCGCCAGAAATTTGGGAACGGCGTGCTGTACAGCTTGGCATTCGTTCCGGAAACTACAGTACAAACATTTCAGAGTATTTAGGTTTCAGTCAGAGGACAGTGCAGAGGATTCAGAAAGGGTTGGATGAGACTAATATTGGTTACAAAGCTTCTGCAGCTCGGAAAACTGACTCCGTTCTTTCTGATAAGAAAAGAACGCCCGAATGTGTTGGTGAGGTCTCAGACACAACACGGAGATCTACACCAAGTACTTCCCTGTGTCAAAAGTGTGGCTGCTGGAAGATCCTATGTCTGGCAACAGGACTCTGCTCCATGCTACACAAGCAGGAGAACCCAGTTATGGCTGTTAGACAATTTCTGCGACTACATCACCCTTTACATTTGGCCACCTACCTTCTTCGACTGCAACCTCTTTGATGGGTGGGGGCGCAGTTGAGCGAGAGACTAACAGAACTCCTTGTAACACTAAAGATGAACTGAAGGCAAGTATTATGGCATTATTCATCAACTTAAACAAGGAGACCATCCAGAAGAGTTACAGAGATTCCGTAGTCGTCTGGAGGCCGTGGTTGAAGCAAATGGCGATTACACTGAATAAATTTTCTCTTTAGAATTTCAAGATATTTTTGTGCAATTTTGGTAAATATATATGTTAAAATGAGATGTCAGTGTTATTTTTATTTTTGCGTCATTTAGACGACAATTCACCCATTCCACTCTGTATAATGCATCATTGACCAGAATAAATAAATAGTCGAGCCAAAACACAACACACACAGCCTGAAGAAGACGTTGAAGAATGAAACGGACTGTTGTCGCTTGGCGTTGAACTCAATTTTTCCCTTTTATATTTACATACGTTCTATCTCTGATATTGAACACTTCAATCCATGAACATGGCATATACAAAATACAATACTCGCCAATGGCGTGAAGTAGGTAAACCACTGATAGTGTTGGGCTACTTATACAGCATATTACCCCTACTTACAATAGTGACCAACGTATTTATGTGGATTGGGGCATACCCATTAATGGTCATAGGTACAGTATATAATAGATAGATAGATTTTACGGATGAAATAGATAGATAGATAGATAGATAGATAGATAGATATGAACAATGAAATAGATAGATAGATAGATTTTACTGATGAAATAGATAGATAGATAGATATGAACAATGAAATAGATAGATAGATTTTACTGATGAAATAGATAGATAGATATGAACAATGAAATAGATAGATAGATAGATTTTACTGATGAAATAGATAGATAGATATGAACAATGAAATAGATAGATAGATAGATTTTACTGATGAAATAGATAGATAGATATGAACAAAGGAAATAGATAGATAGATAGATAGATGTCAACGATGAGATAGAGAGATAGTGTTGTAACCTAGAAAAGGTTACTGAAAGAGGAATAACCAAAATGGAGGTTGGAAATGAAATGGTAATCTTTATAACATCAACAAAATACAATACTCGCCAATGGCGTGAAGTAGGTAAACCACTGCTAGTGTTGGGCTACTTAGATAGCATATTACCCCCACTTGCAATAATATCCAACGTATTTATGAGGATTGGGACATACCCATTAGTGTTCATAGATACGGTATATAACAGATAGATAGATAGATAGATATGAACAATGAAATAGATGTCAACGATGAGATAGATAGAGAGATAGTGTTGTAACCTAGAAAGCGTTACTGGCTGAGGAATAACCAAAACGGAGGTTGGAAATGAAATGGTAATCTTTATAATATCAATAAAATACAATACTCGCCAGCGGCGTGAAGTAGGTAAACCACTGCTAGTGGTGGACTACTTATACAGCATATTACCCCCACTTACAATAATGTCCAACGTATTTATGAGGATTGGGGCATACCCATTAATGGTCATAGGTACAGTATATAATAGATAGATAGATTTTACGGATGAAATAGATAGATAGATAGATATGAACAATGAAATAGATAGATAGATAGATAGATTTTACTGATGAAATAGATAGATAGATAGATATGAACAATGAAATAGATGTCAACGATGAGATAGAGAGATAGTGTTGTAACCTAGAAAAGGTTACTGAATGATAAATATCCAAAACGGAGGTTGGGAATGAAATGGTAATCTTTATAACATCAACAAAATACAATACTCGCCAGGGGCGTGAAGTAGGTAAACCACTGCTAGTGGTGAACTACTATTGCATATTACCCCCACTTATAATAGTGTCCAACGGTACGGTATATTACAGAGCCAGAAAGACAAGACAATATATAACAAGAATATTAAGAAAGAATATCACACCTATTAAAAAGAAAGTAACTTACTTAGACATAAATTTCATGAGAGTGCCGCAATCGAATCTTACCAAAATATAAATCTGCTTCATGGACTTTTTCAAATATTTCCTTTCCTAAAAGAAACACTCCTTTCCCAAACCAACATACATGACGATAAAGAAAAATAAACTAAAAGAAAACAGTTAAATTTTATAATTATTATTTAACATATACAACGCATAGATGAATTTCTCAAACCGAAATAATCTGGATAATAATTATATTTAAAAAAAAAGTACACAACAACAATACCATTTATTCACTTTCGTTTATTAGAGATTAAATTATATCATGTAGCATTCTCCATAGTTTACCTTGACTTTCAGTTAGCCTGAAATATATTTATGAGCGTTCTTAAATTTAAAATTTCTGATATATATACTTGTTGCAAAAGAAAATCCTTAAGAGGACGAAACGCGACGGCTAAGACAGTTTTCCTTTGGCTTGATTTATACATACAATATCTTAAATGAGGTGAATGAAAACTCCATAATATTAATGCTGGCTGTGACAATGTCCCACAGTACTAACGGAACATTAATAAAGTTGAAGAAATATTGTTGTGGATATTAAGGCAATAAAACTGATCACAATTAAAAGGATACGGGAGAAAATACAATTAAAGTAGTTGGCTATACAAGTGAACATAGAAGTCAACACTTAGAGGCGACAGTCTGTTTCATGCTAGATGCAATCGTCAGGCCACTAGATGCAATCGTGGCCTGACGATTGCATTTAGCATGAAACAGACTGTCGCCTCTAAGTGTTGACTTCTATGTTCACTTTTATATTTACACACGGTCTATCTGTGATATTGAGCACTTTATCCCATAAATACAGCACACTTTAGGACTATATTTCTTCATATATATATATATATATATATATATATATATATATATATATATATATATATATATATATATATATATATATTCAAAAAGGTTGTATTAAATATATATAAATAAAAATATATAAATATATATATTTAACAGGTTATATTAAATATATACACATATATATATATGTATATATATGTATATATATATATTCAGCAGTTGTATTAAATATATATATATATATATATGAAGAAATATAGTTTTAAGGTGTGTTAAATTATATTATATATATATATATATGTGTGTGTGTGTGTGTGTGTGTGTGTGTGTGCGTGCGTGTGTGTGTATATATTCAAAAACACCCTATTAAATACAACAGACAAGTTCTGATTCATTAATTTTTCATTGCACGTTTTCCATTTTTTGGTAAAATTGTTGCACATCCAGATACACGAAAGTGAGGCTGAAAAGTTATCGCTTTGATAAAGGACGAAAATAGAAAAAAAAATCGGTTAATATTGGTAAGTGGGTAGGGACTAAATCTTTTCAGTCTCATGTGAGTGTCTTTCTTTTTTTTCATTCATATATATAAGTTTCATCATTTTTTTTATGATGAAACTTAAATAAAAGCGAAACATTTTAAATTTATAAAGGCTTCATATTTTTTCCTTAGCCTATCATTCTGTCGGATTCTCATCCGTATTTGCTTTTTATATATATATATATATATATATATATATATATATATATATATATATATATATATATATATATATTTAATACAACTCCATATATATATATATATATATATATATATATATATATTTAATACAACTACATATATATATATATATATATATATATATATATATATATATATAATCATCTCAGATGTATAATTATCTAATTCATTATATTTAAAATTCATCGAACGTTTTATACATAGAGCGTATCAAGTATGATCTCATTAGGACAGCATGCGTACAATAAATTGTCATTGTCTTCAATTCTGCTTGTTGATTCTATTCGTATCTTAATTACCGGAAGTGACGTCATACATTGCGATAGATAAAACTGATTGCTGCTCCTTTCAGGCTGGAACAAAAGTTAGAAAATGTAGGGTCTCCTCTAATTAGCTCGATTACAGTGATCTCTGATCACGTGGTTCACGACTTATTTTTAACGAACAATTCTCTTTGTTTCTTTATCTTTCAATCTCCTTCACTCGCTTGTTCGTTCGTTAGTGCATTTTTGTTTGCGTTTGATTCCTTTTTAAAAACTGTTTCTGTTGCTTCATTTGCACACTTCTATTCGTTCCTTGTTTTACGCCGAGAAAGACAGTTGAACGCTCAAGTAATTATACCTAAGCATTGGTTTAACATTGAAACAAAAGCCCCAGACAAAATTCTCATTGAGGAAATTATCGCAGTGGTATTTTCTTGCTTTCCATCACAGAAGAGCTCCTGAGTCGAGTAATATCGTCACTGTTTCGTTTTGTTTGCGTTGATTTCGCTTAACCGTCGCGAAAGACAATATTCCGGCAATGAGCTGCCGTATTTTTGAAGAAAGTAAGCAGATAAAATAAATAATTTGCTCAAGGCAGGAAAATAGATGAAACCGATTGATAAATAATATAGAAATCCGAGCTATTAAAAGACCAAGTGTCTGACAATGGCTTACTGCTTGTCAATGTGAATGTTCAATTTAATGTTATAAATGCCGAAACAGGTTTTCATTAAGACGGCGGAAGGATATCGTTTAACAACTGATACTTTTTAATAGACAGAAAACAGAAATTAACAAAAGAAAATTAGGCAATCTTTAACCTTTGTGCCAGAAAAAAAAAACAACAAAAAAACAAAAAAACGAAAACACAAAAAACGGTGTTTTCAAAAGGACAGGTTTTCCTTTGACACCGCTATTATTTTAACTATCTTCACTCCTCGACCCTCTTTATCGTTTTAAAAAACAATGACTAGAATTTTGATAAAACCTAAACATATGAAAGTGAATTTATGTATTTTCTTTGTTTTTGAGAATTGACACCAAAAATAATAAACACTATTATTTATATAAATATAATGTATATCTATATTATTTATAATAAACATTATTATTTATATAAATATAATGTATATTTATATTGTTTATAGTAAACATTACTATTTATATAAATATAATGTATATTTATATTATTTATTTATGTATTGTTTATTGGGATTATTGGCAAAACAGCGGCTAATTGCTAATCGATTCGAACTTTATAAAATCATAAATACGGGTGCTTCGACGAGGTGCTAAGGTTAGCAAGCTTGTCTGGTTAGATCAATTGAGTTTGAGTAGTAATTTTGATTCTTACTAGATGGTCCATATTTTCGGCCTTGTGCCACATCTAAGCTAGGCTTAGTAAATCGCTATGAAATGGTAAATAATAAGGATTTTCTTTATAGTTGATTCACATATTTTAATAATTTAGTTTACGAATTTATGAAGAATATATTGTTTTATATTTAGTTATTTATAAATTAGTAAATGGTAAATATTGTATTAGTTTTGGTTTTAATTGTATTAATTATGGTAGTACTATCCTATGTTCACGATGTACAAGCAATGGATTCGCCCAAGTTGGCTCTTTTAAATTGTAACTCCTATTTTCTTTTTGTAGCTGAGTTTCGTTTAGTTGAATAAAGCTTGGCACTTTTACTGTTGTCCCGAGCTCTTACAATTACTACATTAGTTTTTAGGATTTTTTAAACATGAAATTATTATTGTAAATAAACAATCTAATAAATAAATACGGTGTAATATTTTTGTTGTAAATTCTCAAGAACAAAAAAAAATGTATAAATTCATCATATGTTTAGGTTTTATTCCAATTCTCATCATCGCTTTTTTAATACAATAATGATTGCCGAGGTAGTTAAAATAATAAAATAATAGCTGTGTCAAGGGAAAACATGTCTGTTTGACATACGCTTTTTTGTCGGCACGAAGGTTAAAGATTGCCGAAAATTATCTATTTGTTGTAGTAAGTCTGCCGCATATTTTACAAAAGTTATTTCTCCAGGTATGTTTTAAATAGCATTGCAGACTGAGATCTGTAGCCGTGGTTGGCAACCAGTCAACGTGAAGAACAGCTCTGGATCCCAAACTCAGCAATCTGAAGCTGTACAAAGATGGTTAGACATAATAGGAGAGATACTATATTTGTAAAGCATATATACCACAGACAACTAAAGATAATCTCACTGGAGAGCGTTGGTCGCTTTGATAACTGCATTCTTTGCTTCTTCCTATCCTTATTGCTGAGGGTCGAGTATCATTTGTTACAGTTTTGAATTGAAGGTTCTTCTTATCTTAGACGGGTTGCCAATCACGGCTAAAGAGCCCAGGCCATCCTGTTATTTAGCCCATAACTGGGAGGTACAAGGGTATTTGTGAAAAAGTTAATGTAACGAATTCAACTGAAATTCGAACTCGTCTTTTTTATTTCCCACTCCGAGCCGCTAACTGTTACAAAACCCGACAACAAGTGCTGTGGGTGGGTCCAGAATCCTTTTCCTACAATAACCACGTACTGTTAGGAAGTGAGAAAAGTCAGTAGTACGCAGTTATTAATGAGGGAAGCACAGATTCACACTTGACATTTGTAAATAAAAATATAGTCCAGATAACTCTGTTAGAAGTCAGAGATCTATTTGACACTGTAGCTATATTATGAACAAAACACCTCTTCGAAATGGATAAAAAACAATATTTTTCGAGTCTTACAAATGACGTGGCTTGAAGAAAGCTTAGTGAATGCTAATTTACAAATATTCTAAAAATATAATTTCCTATTTATTTACGAGAGGACCAGTAAGTATAATTAGTGCCGGATGTGTTTATCGTTTAAGTCTACTTCATGTATAGAGCCGGATTTGTTTATCCTATAAATCTACTTCATGTATAGTGCCAGATTTGTTTATCGTATAAGTCTACTTCACGTATAGTACTGGATTTGTTTATCGTATAAGTCTACTTCATGTATAGTGCTGGATTTGTTTATCGTTTAAGTCTACTTCATGTATAGTGCTGGATTTGTTTATCGTATAAGTCTACTTCGTGTATAGTGCTGGATTTGTTTATCGTTTAAGTCTACTTCATGTATAGTGCCGGATTTGTTTATCGTATAAGTCTACTTCATGTATAGTGCCGGATTTGTTTATCGTTTAAGTCTACTTCATGTATAGTGCCGGATTTGTTTATCGTTTAAGTCTACTTCATGTATAGTGCCGGATTTGTTTATCGTTTAAGTCTACTTCGTGTATACTGCTGGATTTGTTTATCGTATAAGTCTACTTCATGTATAGTGCCGGATTTGTTTATCGTTTAAGTCTACTTTATGTATAGTGCCGGATTTTTTTATCGTATAAGTCTACTTCGTGTATAGTGCTGGATTTGTTTATCTTGTAAGTCAACTTCATGTATAGTGCCGGATTTGTTTATCGTTTAAGTCTACTTCATGTATAATGCCAGATTTGTTTATCGTATAAGTCTACTTCACGTATAGTACTGGATTTGTTTATCGTATAAGTCTACTTCATGTATAGTGCCGGATTTGTTTATCGTTTAAGTCTACTTTATGTATAGTGCCGGATTTTTTTATCGTATAAGTCTACTTCGTGTATAGTGCTGGATTTGTTTATCTTGTAAGTCAACTTCATGTATAGTGCCGGATTTGTTTATCGTATATACTCGTGTATAATCTACTTAATGTATAGTGCAACCCTTGATTTTTTTTGTGAAAAACCTGAGCTCGTACATAATGCAAATTCAGCTTTCGAATAGTAGGCCAACTGTAGTCAAATATTGCAGAAGTGGGCATCATCCTGGTCATATTTTATAGCCAATAAATGGTCTTCCTTCTTTCTTTTTTGTACCTAGCTACCCCAAAATGGGGAGAGAAATCACTTAGCTTCTGATCCCAGCTTCTGGGCAATACAAGTAGGCCTACTGTAGTCGAATATTACATTACTGGGCCTCATCCTGGATGTTTTATAGCCAATAAATGGTCATCATTCTTTTTTTAAAAAAAGCTACTTCAAAACGATAAGAGAAACTATTAGGTAGGTTACAGTCACTGCAAATGCATGAATTTTAACCTCTTCAGAAAAAAAATACCGGTGTATGTTTTTTTTAATCTGTTACATTATTTGGACTGTTATCCTCATCTTCATTGCCATATTCACCATGTGATGTTCCGGCCTTCTTCAGGTGATTGGAATTTTGAACCGAACCCTTTATTTCGTCAACCGAGGTAGATTGTTCTAGTTGCACGTGCCATGCCTCTTCCAGATATCTCAGTTATTTCCCTTTAACTTCACCACTGCTGTAGCCTGGGATTGAACTCACAACTCTTTGGGTCTAGTCACTGGATCTAACCAACGTCTTTATCCACTGGGTAATTAAGAACATCTGTGTAGGAATTTCTGGGATTTATAAACCTAATGAGACTTCAACCTGTGATCATATCGCAATTTTTCCGTTATTATTATTGCATATTTTTTACCAAAGCTTATATTAAATTTTTTCTGTTTTTATTCATTGCTTTTCCCTAACATTCCTTATTACTGGTTCCCATACCGTATTCATTTCTATGCTTGGTCGGCTCAGGAGATTTTTGTGGCCTAACGTATGTACTGATTCCTTAAGTTTTCCTATTTTCCAGTGATTTTTCTCCGTCTATTATTTCAGCCTCATCCCCACAGGACGAAATGAAGTGTTCGGTTCGAAATTCCAATCACCTGAAGAAGACCGGAGCGTACAACGGCCGAAACGTTGTGAATATGGCAATGAAGATGAGGATAACAGTCCGAATAATGTAAATAATGTAATCATAATACCTCATCTCAGAGATATAGACAGAGATTTTTAATCTCTTTAAAAAAAAATTACACGTGTATAGTGCAAACCCTATATTTTTTTGCATAAAAAGCTGTCATAAAAAAAACTTGCACAATACTCCAGCATATATCTTTGTCAAAAAAAAAAAAAAAATTACAGCGACCATTTTAAATGCATCATTTTTAGCCTCTTCAAAAAAATTGATTGTGTATAGAGTTTTTACATAAAAATAAACTGATCATAAAAAGTTGCCCTATACTCGGGTATAAACGATATATGTAAAGTCTACACAATCTTGTCAGGTTATAAACAACCTGATATCAGGGACTGTAAAAAAAAAAAAATTACCAAAAATTAAACAAAACGATCATTTCGAATAGGTTCAAGAATAAGGTCGAGGCTTACCAAATGAGATTTATGATATGAATGTAAAAGTAGGGAGTAAGAATTGAAGATCATGTGGATATGGAGGATAAGTAACAACTGATACTTGACTTGAAGATGTTAAGAGAGAAGCAATCGAAGAAGCATCAACCTGGGAGTCTGTTCTGCACAGCAGCGGTTCTTGCGACAAGGCTGAGTGAAACTTTCTTCTTTTTTGTGTAATTATTTCATTCCAAGCAAGGCGTTGACACCACTAAAACGTAAGGGATGAAAAAGATTTTTGAAGGAAACGGAAACCCATTCCTGAACAGGAAACAAGGGAAAAACACATATTCGTGTTCAGAAGACCGGTGAGAAGTAATAACCTGGCGATGGGCGAACCTGTCTGCTCCTGTACGGAAGAGTGGGTCGACTCAGTGGATTTAGCATGGAGATCTGAATGATTTGAAGGAAAGAATGGAGCTCGTCCTAACACATACAAATAGAATTTCATAGCGACAAGAAAAAGAAATGTAAAAATTCGAAGAAACTTTTCAATTGACAGTAAAATAACCAGTTTATCTTTATTAAAAAAAATGTCGGTCGGAACTTTTGTATACACGTAAAAAGTTTCCGGCGAAATTTTTTAATAAAAATAAAATGGCGATTTTAATGTGTATCCAATCTGTAAATGAAAAAAAGAAGAAATTTTTACACATAGCTAATGACATAAAATGTACGGTAAACGATCTCCTAAGCGTAACCTAGAAATGGCACGCGGCCGAAAGTATGTAGCACTTAGTAAGGACCGAATTCACTACTCTGTCATAATTGATCTAGCGAGACCAGCTTGTTAACCATTACATCACGTTGAAGTGCCCAAAATATATGGTACTGCTGATTACGAATTTTTGACGTTTTTTTTCTTCATAAAAAAAAAAGCTTCAGCGAGATTTGAACTTACGTCCCGTATTTCGGGATGTTTCAAGTTTAAATTTCGTTTATTGTTCGTTTATTTTTCAATCCATACGACTAATTTAATGACTTTAGCGACTGTATAATTCAAAACGGCATGAACGTTGTAAAAACGAAAAAAAAAATGATGTGTTGTTCTTACGGATAGAACAGACAAATTCCTCTTTCAAATGAAATTATTCAATTCAGCAGGAATTCCACCTTCATACTGGGTAGGACGATTAAATATACATCCGACAGCATGGCCTCTGATCGGGAGAATGGAGGTTTTGAGGAGCGTGAAACCACCTGTTGTTCGCAGATCCACCCGGACCCGGAGTGGTAGCACATGTTAGGGTCGCGGCTACGGGCAAATAGTTAACGCCCAATCTGGAGTCAAAGACTACGGAAGTATGAAAGTACATTTTTTATGATGAAAATACTCACAATACATTTTCATAGTAAATAAATTTACCAGCAATAATTTTTTGTAAAAATAAAACAAAATTTACCAGAAAAAATACCAGCACTATATTTTGCAAAGAAAATTACTAATGCTCCCAAGAAAATTAATTTTCGACATTAAATGACCCATGAGGAGTTGATATGCCGCTAAACAAACAAACAAACAAACACAAATTCTACATCAGCCGAGCTTAAAAAAAGCAAAAATCTCCTCCCCCCGCCCCCCCCCCAAAAACGAACAAAAAAACATAAAATCCTTTGAATAAAGCACCCTGTTAGCTTTTTGCGTAATGATTATGAAACAATTAAATCTCTGGCATTCCTTACGAGGAAAGAGGGTTCTGAAAATTTGAGACACTCATGACATTTAGAAGGAAGCGAGAATAGAAGGAGAAAGTGAATAACTTAACTAACGATTTCATACACGCACACTCACATAGACATGCACACAGTGACAAAGGCACACACATAAACACACAGACACACACACACAAACACACAGACACACACACACACACACACACACACACACACACACACACACACACACACGCATACGCATACAGTAACGTAGAAAAAGTGATAAAAGATTTCAAGAAGTGAGAGGAGGATAAACACGTATAACGTGAAAGAAAAGAAAGATAAAAAATTAGAGATAGATTAATAGGGAAATCCCCCAAAAGATTATCCACTATCAGAGTAAGGTGACAGGTAAATGAATATATATATATATTCTTGCTACTTCTAAGTCACCGGTGACTGTTGTACAGTTGGTATGACGTTTGCTTAATAATCTAACTGTTCGGGTTTCATCCTGGCAGTGGATGCGCACTGCTGATGAGTCCCGAATATAGGGCGAAAGGGCCGTCCAGTGCTTTCTTCTAAAACTCAATGAATTACTTAATTATTATATGTATATAAACCACAGTTCAGAAAAATAAAAATGAGAGGACCACTTAGAATCATTGAAAAAAAGAATGGAATCAAACATACACTGAGAATTTTTGCAATGAATATAAAAAATTTGTGCTGCATTATCAAGGCTAAAGGAGGACGTTTTGACGAGAGAAAAATTTAATCGTAAAATGCATTTATCTTTTGTTTTTAATAAAAATCATTTCACTTTTTTAATCATTTATAATAATTTTCCCTTAGTTAAAGTACAAAACAACTACTTTCTGGTAGTTGTTTTGTACTTTAACTAAGGGAAAATTATATATATATATATATGTGTGTGTGTATATATATATATATATACACCGCAGTTCATATATATATATATATATATATATATATATATATATATATATATATATATATATATATATATATATATTGTGTCTAGTAACTTAGTCTCCTCTTCGCCACCATGGCCCGCTAACCCAATGGTACTATTCTTGCGCCATTATGCAACGTTCCGTTTCGATTTTCAAAGTCGGTAGAGGATGATGAAGAGTTTCAAAATTGACGAAACGGCCGTCCTGCATGTGTGTTTCTTGAGGATTCTGGATTTGGGCATAATGAATTATTATGAAAACACACACACACACACACACACACACACACACACACACACACACACACACACACACACATATATATATATATATATATATATATATATATATATACAGGTTGTTCAGAAATTACTGTGAACTTTTATAATAACATCTTTTATATTTCAGATTTCACCACAACATGGTTTTAACAACATTGTTTATAATTTTCATTCAAATTCTCATATATATATATATATATATATATATATATATATATATATATATATATATATATATATATATATAATGTCTATGTATATAAATATAAATATATATATATGTATTATTTATATATGTGCGGTACTTATTGGAAAGCGCTCATTATCAGTTTTAGAGTTAATAAGAAAAAGACAATAGGAAAACTGTTGATTTAGCCGACGCGTTTCGTCCAATGTGAACTTTTTCAAGTTAAAAAACGAGATGAAATGAGAGCATTAAGAATCTGCAGCCCCTAACATTTACCTAAAGAAGAAACATACATAAGAAACAATTTCAAAAACTTACAATACATATATCAATTCATCCACAACGCAAAAAGAAAGGCATGCAAAATATACGACCGCAAAAAAAAAAAAAAAATAACCACATCATCCATAATAATAAATTATACGAGGACAGATAAATAATACTCCTGACAAACTCCGTCACGTGCACTATCCAGAACAATCTATCCCATCTAAATAATCTCAAAATAATCCCAAACACTTCCAAAACCATTATGGATATAATCACTTCCTCAAATACCCATAGCAATAATATTCCTGGAGAAGGCATATATAAAATAAGTATCCAAAAGTGTTCCTCACAATACATTGGATAAACACGCAGAAAATTAAAAAAAAAACGCATCTATGAGCACAAAAGAAAAATTTAACGAATGCACTAGTGATACATAGAAACAAATTCAACCACAATTTTGATTTTATAAATGCTACACTCACAAGAAAAGAAAATAATTCACCCAGAACGAAAATCCTCGAGAGTGCTTCCATTGAATATTATCCAAATATTAATCTACGCCCATGTTTTTCCCAATCTCACTTTTCGTAACAGAATCACTACTCTCCCAAGTACAACAAATATACGCAACAAATATATCAAGAAATCAAAAGAAAACGGTTGAATCCGTCAACGCAACAATGCAAACAATATTTTACACGTGAAAATATTCTCTTCAAAAAAAGTAATCTCTTCAAATATAAACTAATTGACGTAATTTTTCAGTTGACCATATGAATATGCAGTAGCGTTTGTAAATTCTTTTAGTTGCTAACGACATTTTGTTTGTTGTTTATAGATACTCTGTTTCAATAAATGACGTAACCTTCAGTTGAAGCGAGGCAGATTTGCCAGACTGTCATCGGTGTGATCTTGGTTTAGAAGAAACAGCTTCGCACGCCTTCTACCATTGTCTTCAGGTGCGCCCCTTCTGGGATTATCTCGGCTAGCTGACGACTCGTATCGCTCCGGATCAGTTCTTGCCCATTGATCTCGCGTACGCGTGTGACAATGTGTCGCCCTCGTTCTCCGGCGTAAAACGGATGGTATTTGTCACGTTGCTAGCCGTGGCTAGAATGGTGGTCTGGATGTCGCAAAAGGAGGAAATCTTGGAAATGAGCCTTTTTTTTGGATCAGGATCTGGTTTTCTTTAAGCATCAGCTTAGTGTAAAAATCAGATCTGATAGAAAGCGTTTGATTTTGACAGATTTCAGCGAAAAGGTGGGTGGCTGAGGCGAGCCTAGTTCGTGTGGACGGGGCTAGCCTTAATTTTCTCTTTTAAGTCCCCTTGATCCAACGGGGTGGTTTCCTGTGAACCCTCCCCTATTTAAGTTAGCCACTGTTATGTTTTCCTAGTTAATGTGAATTAGTGTTGTTTCTGGCCTGTTTCCCGGCATTCTCTTTTGTTATGGCTTATAACTGAGATTCCCAACCTCCCCTAGTTTGTTTCTGTCTCCCATTTTTCATCTCGACTGGGTCAGCCTTTGATATTCCCCATTCTGTCATTTAATTTTATCCTTCCCATTCCATTAGCGAGTGCGCTTCTTGTTGATCTTGACACTGTTGATCGGCAGAATGCAGCAGCCTCTCTTATTATTTTGATGGGTGAACGTTTCCGACTCACATTGCTTTGTTTTAGTTTTATCTTTGGTTTATATATTGAGTTTGTTTTCTGGGTTCGTCTCCCCTACCCAACCATTTAATGAATCATGAAATTTGGAAATTTTTATGCCATGTGGTGTTTTGTAGCCCCCCCCCCCCGTAAATATGTGGTATTGTGGTATAAGCAGGATTGAGAGGTGATGGATGAGTTCTTGTAGTGAATGTGTAAATTGTTATGAATGAATGGGCCGTGAGTTAGATTAATTAGGACTAGGATAGCTGATGAAGGCCGATCATCTACATTTTCCTCCATAGCCTTGATAGAATAAATACCCTCTGTTACAATAAATTCATTTCGTTTTTTCCTTGAAAAAGTCCACATTGGACGAAAACGCGTGGGCTAAAAATACAGTTTTCCTATTCCCTTTTTTCTTAATACATAGTCTTTTTCTACAGATTAATTCTGAGAAATCTTTACACACACACACACACACACACACACATATATATTATAAATTAACTTATTTAAAATGTGTTTTTTTTCGCTACACAGTAATAACCATGTTTCAAAAATGGAAGCTAAAACCTTCGAATTTAATTTTGTAATTAAATTAAAAACATTAGTTCCATTTCATCCTCAAGCGAATTTTGAAGTAACTTATTTTTAAATTCACTGAGTTTTAAAGGCACGACAAAGATTCATAATTTAATGGTTCCAGGGATACAGAGAAATCCAGTCATTCAAACAAGGGGTGGTAGCGTGTTCATTTTCAATAACTTTTGTTGTATCAGTTATTAGTTAATGCTCTGTAAATTTACATTGAGCACTATTTTGTAAAAATAAAAATATCTATAAGAACAACGGATTATATATCTTACTGTTCTTTCTTTATATATATATATATATATATATATATATATATATATATACGAACACCATCACTTGACAAGACACCAGAAGGATTTAAACAAAATGGTTATTTTTGTAGTGTTGTTATAGCATACTTATGCTATAATTTTTAAATAAGTATTATATATATATATATATATATATATATATATATATATATATATATATATATATATATATGTATAGCGAACATATCGAATAGAAAGCTGTCATGTTGATCAAGTAGCATATGCCCAGGTCAATAGAGACTTCCTGTTCTCGTCTCCCAGGAACCATCTTCCAAGCTCTGGTCTTTGGTTTGATAGAAGAACTGCATCGATCCACAACGTCGTATGTATCTGATGAAGACCCAAACAACGAATCATTTCAAACCTTATCGACACGGAAGAAATGTAGACCCCAATCTATTTAATGTCTTGCTAAGCTATGTTCTGCGCATGTACAGGTTCAAATATGAAGAGATGAGCATTGATTCTTTGTACATTCCGTCCCGCACCACAAATAAATCTTTTAGCAGAAAATAGCGCTTCTGTTCATCCACAGGTCTCCAGATGGTGAATAAAGGTACTGTGCTTATCTCATAGATGTTCACAGTTGGTATAAAATAATCTTGAATGAGGAGGATTCTACATTTTTTTTTTCATTTAATATTTTATGAAATGGACGAAGTCCGAGCATTATTTTAAAACCTTTTTGTTTATACGTTCTTTTTATAAATACAAATAATTAAGTAAATGCTCTTTTTATAATAAACAGTATTAACAACATTTACCGGCCTGAATGTCCGAGAAATTTTCATAGAAAATATGTGTCCTCCGACAGGATTCGAACCTGTATCCTATACGGAACCTGACGTATACAGAACTATATATAGCCTGACGTGATTTTACCGATTGAGCCACAGAGGAGCGTTTCGGTTAGCAAGGTCGATTTTACTGTTTTTAAACTACAATTCTCCATGATTTTCACTCATACATTCATATCTGCTCGATGTGTATCCAAATGCGTATCCAAATGTAAACAAATGACGTCACACATTATGAAATGGACAAAGACCGACAATTATTTTAAGACATTTTTTTATGTTTGTCCATTTCGGAGGACGCATATTTTCTATGAAAATTTCTCGGACATTCAGGCCGGAAAATGTTGTTAATACTGTTTATTATAAACAGAGCATTGATTTAAATATTTCTATTTATAAAAAGAACGTATAGACATAAAAAAAATGTCTTAACATTTTATATATTTAAAATGCCGTTACATTTTGGAAAGCTTCTAAAAAACGGAGTGTATATAATGTTTATTTACATGCATTATATATATTCCAAATGTTGTCATAGACAGGATGATAGTAGGGGACAAAGCCCCTGATGTCTATAAAATGCTTCCGTGGCATGTGTCTCAAATATCCTCTGACAACTACGTTCAGTTTCAAGCCAGAGAGTGGGCGATGGGCGACAACTGGCTCTTCATATCCAGCTGCTAAGTAGAACTTACAGTTACAAAACAGAGACTATAAGCTGGAACTGGAATAAGCAGTGGTGAAAAAGCAGTGGTGTTATATAGCATGAATCTGTTTTCAATGAGAATACTGGAAACCTTAGAGTGATTATAATTAATACGATATTTGTTGGAATTAAGTAACTTGTGTAAATTGCTTTCTTTGGTAAAAAAAAATATATATATATATATAAGAAAAGTTACCTAAGGTGAGTAGAAAGTAAGGTAAAAAAAAATCAGATATATACTGGTTTGTAAGATAAAATTTAAGGCAAAAATTATTCCAGTTTCAATATAAGAAACTCAAAAGCCTCGTGTTGCTATTTTGAAATGAGGCCGTCGCTTTTTATCAAACATTGTAACCATTTTGCTTAATGTTATTTTAATTTCAGCTAAACCTTGGAAATTTCCCAACATATTTTAGTGAAATACTCACTTTCCAAAGTTATAGATTTTAATTATAGTTTAGTGATGCTGACAAAGTTAACCTGGCAGTTCAAATAGAAAAGGAACTCCAATCGGTTGTGAACTGGGGCAAGAAATGGATGGTTAACTTTAACGCTTCTAAAACAAAACTGCTCTCTATTAACCACCACAAGGATCCATCCCTGCATCCCATTAGAATGTCTGAAGACCAACTTCTCGAGAGCTCCTCTCTGCGGCTGCTCGGTCTCACGCTGGCCGCTGATCTGAGATGGAACAAATACATCGAGTCAATTGCATCATCCACCGCAAGGAAAGTTGGCTCCCTGTGCCGAACCAGGAAATTTTTCTCCCCGGAATCGATCCTCCAAATCTATAAATCGACCATTCACCCTTGCATGGAGTATTGCTGCCATATATGGTCTGGAGCCCCTGCTGTTTGCCTCAGGGTTCTTGATAAGATCCAGAGACGGATATGCAACGTAATTGGCCCTGATCTGTCATCTCGTCTGCAGTCGCTCTCTCACAGACGCGACGTTGCCTCGCTCTGTCTTTTTTACAAATACTTTCACGGTAATTGCTCCGATGAGCTGCTTTCGCTGGTTCCTAGGCCTCATGATTTTAAACGTCCTACGAGGCTGGCATCCCGTTCCCACCCCTTCACTGTTGAAACTGTTAGATGTAGACATATCTTCTACTCCAATAGCTTCATGTCTCGCACATCTCGCCTGTGGAACTCCCTTCCTTATTCCTGTTTCCCTGACAAATACAATCTCCAACTATTTAAGTGTAACGTCAATCGACATCTCCAGTTGCCTTGATCTATCCACTTCCCTTCTCCACATCCTTTCACCTTTCATTCCAAATCGCTCCAAATCTTCTGTAACCCCCTTGCCTTGATCGATCCACTGTCTTTCTCCACATCCTCTCCTTTACCACTCCTACCTGCTCTTCCTCCAAACCTTCTGTAACCCCTTGCGTGCTAGTGGCTTCCAGCCTTTCTTGGGGCGATAAGCTTAAAAAAAAAAAGAAGATATATGAAGAGAAAGAAGGCACCAGTTTAAACGAACGCCTGGAGTATCTGGTTTAAGAGCAATGAAAATGAAAGAGAATATGCACAGAATCACATGGCAATTGTTTTGATGACATTTTGGTAAGGTACAATGGTAAGGCTCAAGAGCCACTCAAGGTAGAGGGTTACAGTGTGAAATTGCTTAAGATTAGCGTAAGAAAGCATAAGAGTTAGGACTATATAGCTGAAACAGATTTTTGAAGGAACTGAAAACCCAATCCTAAATAGGAAAGAGGGGATAAACCTCTACTCCTGTTCGAAAGACCGAGTAGGAGTTCCCTTTTACTGCTGAAATACCTAGATGCAACCGTATGTTCTATTCGAATAGTTTCTTTTCTCGCACCTTTCACCCGTGGAAATTCCTTCCGATTTTTTGATTTCTGTTACCTACAATCTTTCAAACTTTAAATGTAACGCCAATTGTCATCTTCTGTCTTTCTGACCGTCCTCGGTATAACGATAAACTACATCCGCGTCCTGGGTAAGACGATAAACTACGTCGAACAGCAAGGCCTCTGATCAGGAGGTTTTGAGGAGCGTGGAACCACCTCTTAACTGCTGGTGTTCCCAGGTCCACCGTGACCCGGAGTGGTAGCACCTGTTAGGGTCCCACCTATGGGTAGATAGTTAGCCCCCAAACTAGGGTCAAAACACTATGAAAGTGTAAAAATAGGTCTTAATACCAGAAATACTTTGTAATAAAAAAACAACAAAAGAAAAACAAACTTACCAGCAATACATTTTTGAAAAGGAAAAAATATTACCAGCAATACATTTTTGGAAAAAAAATATTACCAGATACATTTTTGAAAAAGAAAAAAATATTACAGCAATAAAAATCTTCTCATAAATAACCCATTGAGGTGTTGATATGCCTTAAAACAAAACAAACCAAACCAAATTGTCTTTCTGAAACCTGTTCTTTTATTACCCTTTCTTCCCACTTCTCACTAAAGTATTCTCCGCATCTTTCACTCTCATTAACTCCTTGCGTCCCAGTGGCATTATTATTAACTAACCCATATCCTTATGGCGGTATTTCAAACTGGTATCTTCTTCTGAGAGCCGAGTTCGAATTCCAGTCGAATCCATTACATTCACTTACGTGCTAATATCCTTGGGAAAGGTATGAATCCTCTCCTTCTTTTCCATATGGTAAATAGCAGGGCAGACCGGGTTCTATAGCCTCGGATGGCAACTGCTCTACCGCAGAAAGAAATGGCAACCTACTGCGGGAAAAATTTGCCTCGTCAGTCATGTATCGAAAGATACATGATCGCCTACGTGTGTATCATGCATGGCACATAACTGAATGATGTTCTTTTTTCATATTTTGCGTGTATTTTTAAAGTTCGTATTTTCTTTATTTCGGATGAAAATTTAGACATTTTCCGACATATTTCAGTGAAATTTTCACTTTTGCAAAATTATAGTTTATAATATTAATTTATGTATATGCAAAACAAGAAAGCGTCAGTTGTAACTGACGCGAGGAGTATATGGGTCAAAAGTATTTCAAAGCCTGTTTATCTACTTTATAAGGATAGTGTATAAATTACTCTCTCGAGTAGTTTGTAATATCCTATTTATCATCTCTCAGTTGCATCTCTGTTTTTGGGCAGAATGCGTTCAGCGCTCCGTCAAAGGACAGAGTCGCAACTGAGGAAAATTATACTGAGAGGTGCCCGGTCCTGGGGAACAGCTTCCCATGGTCGCGGCATCTCATTGCACCAGAGAGAGAGAGAGAGAGAGAGAGGGATCAGTGCTCGCACCGAGGCCAGAGCAACCGACGGTTGCTGGTGCTCGGGTAATTTTTGTTCCTAGTCACGGCGAGCGCGCTCGGGCTCCCCACATTAAACCGACCTTGTGTCACAACCTGACCTTGTGATCCGGGGGGGGAGTAAATACAAATCTACTTAATAAGGATTTTTGCCTTTTTTTTTTGTTTTTAAAATGCATGAATTACATACTAAATGTTGTTTTTCAGTATTTGCTAAAACACGGTCAAAACCTGTAATTTCGGAATGCTTCGGCATTTCTCTGCTCAATAAAAGGCTCAATATTGCAAGAATGCTTTCTCTACTCAAGGATTCTAAATCTTTTAAAAGTCCTTCACTGATAGAACGACATGCTGCTCTAAAACCCCGCCACAAAAGCAACACGAACGTCAACGTTATTTCACTGGAAATCTATCTTTTCATTTTTAACTTATTTTTCACTTTTCTGTTATTTAAGAAATTTTGTTATTAATTTTTTTCCCGCGAAAATCCGCCGTCTCCCGCTTCTCCCCACGCCATTAGACAATTGTTCTTTAAAAGAAGCCGCAGTCATGGAATTAGCTAAATTATTCCTGTCATCAGTAATAATAATATATTGAGAGCTTTGGGGAGGAACTCTCCGGTATTCAGAGGACGTAAAAAGCTAGAAAAACCTGAAAGGATCGTTGAAAAGAAGATTTTTAGCGATGAGACCAAATTGAGGTTCAACATTTATCTGCAAAAATACGTAGGAAATAAATTGATAAATCGGGTGGAGGGGGGGGGGGGGGCTGGAAAAAGAAAGAGAAATGAAAATGGAGGAAAGCATCGTAAAACAAGAGAAAACAAAACACGAGTGGAAAAGCCTGGGTCGGAAACTGTCAATTTGGAGATAATGGTGATATTATAATCGAGTCAAAGTAAATTGAAGCAATGTCGACGTTGTGGGGCAGGTGGGAGGAGTAGGAATAATGGAGGGCGGCGGGTTCTCTGTCGTAATATCAAAAGTGGCGTCTTCCTTTATTTCTTTGGTTGTACCGAGTATCGAAGATAAGATTAGAGGAAATGGAAGGAGAGGAAGAGAGAGAAAAAACAACTAAAAAAAAAAGATTAATAAGAAAGAGGGAGTTAGACTGAGAAAGAGAGAAAGAGAGAGAGAGTTAGAGAGAGAGAGAGGATGTGTATGCTAAATTGAGTGTATAAAACATTTATTAAGTGAGAGAGTTTGAATGATTTTGAGAAGCAGATAAGGTCAAAGAGGACGTGAGAAAGGGAGAAGGAAAGCGAGAAAGAAACATATATATATATAGAGAGAGGGGAAATATTGAGAAGCGCATTGTGTATTGAAGGAGTGTATTAAAGATGGATCTGAAGAGGAAGAAATAAGAGTCCAAGAGAAACGGAAAGAGATGAGAACGGAAAAAGAGAAAAATAAATGAGCAAACTGAAGTGAGTGAGTGAGAGAGAGAGAGAGAGAGAGAGAGAGAGAGAGAGAGAGAGAGAGAGAGAGAGAGAGAGAGGGGGGGGGTGGCGGGAGAGAGAGATTGAGAGGATGAAAGAGAATCAGTGTATATATATATATATATATATATATATATATATAGAGAGAGAGAGAGAGAGAAAGACAGAGGAAGAGAGAAAGGGGGTAACAAGCATTACATCTATGGAAAATATGTACACCGTGATGAGAAAGAAAAAGAGTGAGAAACGGAGAGAAAGTGAAAGAGAAATAGACAAAAGGAGAGAGAGGTAGAGAGAGTTGTTGATGGAGTGTTCGACATGGTAAATCTACGGAAAAGAAGTAGAGAGTAATATGCAGAAAGAGAGAGAGAGAGAGAGAGAGAGAGAGAGATAGACTATGGATTGAATAAATGTCGTTAGAAACAGAGCGATATAAAGAGAGAGAGAGAGAAAGTGAAAGTGAAAATAGACAAAAAGAGAGAGAGAGAGATTGAGAGAAAGTGAAATAGACAAAGAGAGTGAGAGAGAGAGAGGTAGAGAGGGTTGTAGATGGAGTGTTCGAAATGGTAAATTTACGGAAAAGAAGTAAAGAGTGATATGCAGAAAGAGAGAGAGAGAGAGAGTGAGAGAGAGAGAGGGTGGGGATAGAGATAGAGAGAGAGGGGTGGGGAGAGAGAGAGAGAGAGGGTGGGGAGAGAGATAGAGAGAGAGAGAGGGGTGGGGAGAGAGAGATAGAGATAGAGAGAGGGTGGGGAGAGAGAGAGAGATAGAGAATGGATTGAATAAATGTCGTTAGAAACGAAGATACAGAGAGAGAGAGAGAGAGAGAGAGAGAGAGAGAGAGAGAGAGAGTGAAAGCGATAGAGGGAGGGAAAGTGAAAATGATAGCTGGCTACATAGATAGGTAAATAGATAGAGAGAGTAAATGGATAAATAAATAAAAGGAAAATGTAGAGCCTAGGGTACATATAAGTGATGGTGCTCATGAAAGAGAAGAAGAAAGAAAGAAGGAATGGCAGAGAAAGAAAGGAAAAAGGATTATTTGTTGAGAGAAAGTAAAATAAAGAGAGAACGTAAAACAAAATCAGTGAGTGAGTGAGTGATTGAGTGAGTGAGTGAGTGAGTGAGTGAGTGAGTGAGTGAGTGAGAAGGGATGTAGGGAAGATCGAATATACAAAATATCCAGTGAGAGAGTAAGAGAGACAGAGTGAGTGGGGGAGGAAGAGAATAAATTCTAAGAATGGATGAATAAAGGAATGAAAAAATTGAAAGTGAATCAAAGAGATAATAAGATAAATGGAATAAGGAAATAAGACTCATAAATCGACAGGTCGATATGAAAATAAATACATTGACATAAAGATATACAAATAAATACATAGCGACCAAGGTAACATAGTATTGTACGCATGCGTACTTACGCAGTCATGTCTTTCTCTGTGAACATATGTATCGAGGCACAGGTTCACATAAGTATATTTGATATCAATGAAATAAAATTGAGACAGAAAATATGCGCCAAAGTAATTGACAGTAAAGAACAAGAAATAATATATATATATATATATATGTGTGTGTGTGTGTGCGTGAGTTTGTGTGTGTGTGTCTATTGGGAATAAATACATATATATATATAGTGGTATATAATGGCTTTCAGATAGACACGTACATAAGGTAATAAATAAATTACTTAGTAATGTCACAGATATATTACCATAGGCATTAATTTTAATACGAATATATAAACCCCAAAATTTACAACACACACACATCTATCTATCTATCTATATATCTATCTATCTATCTATCTATCTATCTATGTGTGTGTGTGTGTGTGTAGTATAAATGTTACGTTTTGGGGTCTTATGGAAAATATGATAACCTTTAGCGTAAGTAAACGTTTCACGGTGATAGAACCGATCGTGAGACACTTAAATGTCACCCAGTTCCATTTTTACCTGTATTTGTATCCGTGAGCGAGATTACCACTATCTCTCTCCTCACTTGAAGCTGTAGCCACTCACGAAACACAAACACATGGAATTAAATAAATTTCTTTGGTTTTATATATCTATCTTTCTATTTCTATTTATCTATATAATCACATTAAACATTTAGTGGATACCCATATTTTGAGTAGACGCTCAGTTTATTTATCAAGCAGTATATTTATTTATTATCCGCTACTGACCTGAATATTCGAGAAATCATATTAGAGAAAAAATGCGTCCTCTGGCAGGATTCGGAACTGCGTCCTCGTTATCAAGATAAACTATCTTTAGATCCGATGTACAGGAATGGTCTTGCCGATCGGGCAGAGTCGAAGAGTGAAGAAGAACTTGCGTTTAGAAAAACGAAAATTCTTCAGAATCTTGAACGTTCATGTTGCCGAGTTTCGTATCCTAACGTAAATTCTAAAGAAGTAATGGATTTGTATTTATTAATCCATCAAACAATCCTCTTATATATATATATATATATATATATATATATATATATATATATATATATATATATATATATATATGTAGAGAGAGAGAGAGAGAGAGAGAGAGAGAGAGAGATCGCTAGCTTGCTAGCTAGATAGATAGATAAGTCGTGAACGAAAATTTGTTCACATGTCTTCATTTGCTAACTCCGATCCTTCATTGAGGCGGCGTTACTGCCCGGGGAATGTTATAACCTGGTTTGGTTTGGTTTATTTTGTTTTACGGCATATCAACATCTCAATGGGTTATTTAATGCCGACAACATTTTTTATTGCTGATAGTATTTTGTTTTGTCAAAAAATCTGTTTCTGGTAATATTTTTCCGTCAGAATTGTATTGCTGGTAATAATTTTTTCAAAAAAACTATTGCTGGTAATAGTTAACTATTTGCTCATAGCTGGGACCCTAACAGGTGTTACCACCCTGGGTCAG
Organism: Acanthosepion esculentum; assembly: GCA_964036315.1. Taxonomy (NCBI): domain Eukaryota; kingdom Metazoa; phylum Mollusca; class Cephalopoda; order Sepiida; family Sepiidae; genus Acanthosepion; species Acanthosepion esculentum. Next base: position 46,160,868 of record OZ038489.1, on the reverse strand, counting down.
GGTGGATCTGGGAACACCAGCAATTAAGAGGTGGTTCCACGCTTCTGAAAAACTCCTGATCAGAAGCCTTCCTGTTGGATGTAGTTTAACGTCTTACCCAGGACCAGAGGGAATGCTTACTGGATCTGAATGTTATTGGACTCTAGCTTTCTTGAAATACATTTTTTTCTCATTCGTTATCATTACTGTTAGTTAAATTTACACGCTTATTTTTTATATCCCAGAAATAAACTCGATAAGGCTGGGACAAAACCGGTTGTACTGTTTTAGCTTTTTAAAATGCCATATAAATTTCGCTTATTCCTAGCTATCGTTAAATTTTTTACCATAAAAAAACTTAAGTGTAACTTAAGTGTGATACTAGACCAGCCTTGTTGCAGGCGACAAAGCCACACTGACAGATGAAGTTTGTTAAATCAGGATGGCGTCTCTGCTTCAGAGTTTGACGAAGCTGATCACGGTATGGTACTTCAGTCTAGTGTCTTCAAAACCCTTTAACATGTCTTACGTTACTCCTTTCGGTTTCATGCTTGGGTTTCCCAGGTTTTCAGATCAAAGTTGAGACGTTTCAAGTTGTCTTTCAATTTGTCTTTGTAGCGTAAGATTGGGCGTCCAGCTGAACGCTTGGAATTTGGTAGTTGTCCATACAGCACTTTCTTTGGAAGCCTATGCTCATCCATTCTTACAACCACCCCACCTAAGTTGTATCTTTGCTAAAATGGTCGCAGTATATATATATATATATATATATATATATATATGTAAATTAGCACCATTTTATATTTTATTTTTTGTCGACTGCACAGTTCAGTTGGTTCCAATGGGCACGGTCTGTGAGAAAAAGAGCACCATGACACAATTCTCTCTGCCCTAAATTTGGAAACGGCATGCAACCGTGCAGGAAGCCCCAATACGAATATTTCAGAATGTTTGGGTGTCAATTTGAGGACAGTGCAGAGGATTCAGAAAGAGTTGTATGAGTCTAATGGTGATTACTAAATTTTTTGTAGTGATCAGTAGAGATGGCGACTTTATGCCTCCCTTCATCTCCCCACAGGGCCACATACTCAACATGGAGGCGTACATCAAGTGTCTTGAGGAGGTTGTACTGCCCTGGACCAAGAGGATAATTGCTAGAAGACCCTATGTTTCTTTCGCACTCTCACTCAACTGTTCCCCACAAAAAATAATGAAGATGATTGTAGTCTGGGGAGGTAGGTGACCAGATGTATGGGGTAAGGTGGTCGCAGAAATTGTCTGACAGCCATGATTGTGTTCTCCTGCTTGTGGGATATGGTCCTGTTGGTAGACATAGGATCTTCTAGCAGCCTGTATATATGTATGGGATAAAGATATAATTTTTTTATATATACAATTGAAAACATTTTATCTAAACTCAACATAAAATTTGTCACGACAATGTCTAATACTTAATCAATCCAAAACAAAATAATAAACTAAAACTTGAAGGGGGGAATTTACTCTATCACCTGTAATAATTGCCACAAGGAATACATCGGAGAAACCTCAATGAATTTAAATAAAATATTATATGAACACAAATGGGATCTTTTACAAAACAACACATTAAATGCATTAGTTGCTCACCGTAACAGGATTGACTACAATTTTGATTTCAAAAACGCTACTCTAATTAAAAGAGAAAACAATTTATTGAGACGAAAATGTTTAAGAAGTCATATAATCGCTAAGTTATCATCAGTAAATATGCGTTCAGGTTCTTAAAACGCTTCAGCATTCTTGGCAGATGTGATTCAAATATCAAAAAAAGAAAACGGATCTAAATGAGATCGAATAGATTATATACCAAAAACACATATTAAAAAAAATGACTGTTTATTGGCGTTTATAGTTGATCTATATAGGTTTATATTTGATTTTGTTAAATACTTTTAATTTGATTTAAGCATTTTTTAACCGGAAAATTAGTGTTAAGTGTAAATATTTTATATATAGACTGGCCATAAGTTTGTAAGACATAAAGATAAACCTCTCTCTACCTATAGCTAAAATAATAAACTGCGGTCTTATCACCAAACAATATATATATATATATATATATATATATATATATATATAAATATAAAAGTGAACATAGAAGTCAACACTTAGAGGCGACAGTCTGTTTCATGCTAGAGGCAATCATCGGGCCATATATATATATATATATATATATATATATATATATATATATATATATAGATGTAGATATATAGATGTATATATAAATATATATATATATATATATATATATATATATATATGTATATATATATGTATATATATATGTATATATATACATATATATGTATATATACATATATATATATACATGTATATATTTATATATGGCGTCACACATTATGAAATGGAGAAAGTACGACAATTATTTTAAGACATTTTTTTATGTTTATACGTTCTTTTTTATAGATACAAATATTTAAGTAAATGCTCTGTTTATTATAATACTGTTAGTTATAAACATAGCATTTACTTACATATTTGTATCTATAAAAAGAACGTATAAACATAAAAAATATCTTAAAATATGTATATATATGTATACATATATACATATATATATTTATTTATATAAGTATATATATACGTACGTATATATTTATATGTATATATATGTATATACATTAGAATAAACTACAGTAATCAACATATATATATATGTATATACGTTAGAATAAACTACAGCAATCAATCCCAAAATTGAATAAATAGCTTTAATTATCTTCCCAAACCAAAATAAAACTATTAAATTAGCGATATAAACACTGATTAAAATAAAAATAAATAAATAAATATATAAGATAAGAGAAAAAAAATGAAAATAAATAAAAACAAGTAAAATAATTTAACCTAAATAAAAAAACAAACAAATAAACGACTTCCGGCAAAATAACCGCCAAAATAGACGAACCACAATGCACCACTGACCCGTATATATAAATAGCCGAGAAAAAAACAACACTCGTGGCCTAACGATTGCGTCTAGCATGAAACAGCCAGTCGCCTCTAAGTGTTGGCTTCAATGTTCACTTTTATATTTACATACATACATATATATATATATGTATATATATATATATTGAGAGAGTTGGAGTTTGAAATTAAGAAAAGAACGAAAGTGATAAAAAGAATAGAAAAGTGAACAATAGGTAGAGGTAAGATGGAGCGAAAAGAGAGAGAGAAAAAAGGAAGAATGTTAACTTCAGAGAGATTGGGTAGTTGGAGAGAAATAGACTGAAAGATCAATAGACAAAGCAAGAGAGAAGAAACTACGAAAAAGGTCGAGAGAAGGAAACGGCTGTTGTCTGCTTAGTGGATTTTTACAAATTCGAACTCGCTTCTCTTATTTCTCATTTAAACAGCATAATAGAAAAAAAGAAGAAAGTAAGGGACTGATAAGAACGAGAGGGGGAGTAAGGGACTGATAAGAACGAGAGGGGGAGTAAGGGACTGATAAGAACGAGAGGGGGAGTAAGGGAATTTGGTTTTATGAAAAAGGAAACTTATTCGAGTCAGAGGGAAAGAGAAGGAAACAGAAACGAAAACGCGAAAAAGAGAAGAAAAGAGAGAAGAAGAAGTTTGAAAAATAACAGAGGGAGGGAGAGAGAGAGAGAGAGTAAGTGATAAAAAAAGTAATGGAAGATAAGAGAGATTGAGGAATAAAATCATTACAGTTTAAGACGGAGAGAGAAAATGAGAGGGGGAGAAAAAGACGAGGAAAAGGGAAAAAGAGAGAAAAGAGAGTGAAAAGGAGAAAAGAAAGAGTGAGTGAGTGAGTGTGTGTGTGTGTGTGTGTGTGTGTGAGAGAGAGAGAGAGAGAGAGAGAACGGAATAAAAGATTTGAGAAAGAATACAATATAATTGGGAAAGAGAGAAAAACTGCAACACAAAGAGAAAAAGAAATATAATGTTGGTTGGGGAAAGCGAGAGTTATAGAGAAAGGGAAATAGATAGAGTGAGCGAGGGAGAGGGGTGACAAAATAGTGGATAAGTGTCGTAAAGAACTTAATAAAAACGAAGGCCTAAAAAGAAAGGTCATTGTAAATAATTTTTTCCATCGAAAAATTTAAAAAATGAAGTAAATGGACCCATTTTTGGATGTTTGTTATGTTGTCAATAGAAAAAGCAATTTTTCATGCTGACTTCAATGAAATTGCACGGATTGTGCACGCCTTCTCTAGTCGACCCTATTGCATTGTGCATGGCGGCCATGATGGTTTTATTTATATAAGAGAAAACAGAGAATGGAAAGCGGCAAGTGAAGATAGACGAGTGATAGAGATAAAAACTGGCGGGGAAGCAGTAAAAAAGAAAGATAGCATTAAAGAAAGAATAGACACGGTAAAGAAAGAAAGAAAGAAAGAAAGAAAGCAGTAAAGAAAGAAAGCATGCAAGTAAAAGTATTAAAGAGA